>OZ024742.1:34970918-34988418 GCA_964016885.1 Eledone cirrhosa | reverse complement strand
CATCTTTTCACCCCTTGATCATTTGCGTGTGAGACACGTTGGCTGGGTGCTTCTGACAGGAACTAAAAGATTGATTCTTTTTAGCTTCCCGTCCCCACGTAAAATTTGTAAATCAGTGGCTAGTTAAGAGGTAGAGTCCTATCGGGTGCCAGTTGCTAATCGCTTTACCGTGTCAGTCGTCACAAACAGTCATGGCCGGCATAGACTGGTCTTAGGATTCTGTCGATCGATTGGTTATTGATTAGGCGATACCCACTGATGAAGCCGCATAAGCCGATTGTGCATTGTTGTATAATATATGCAGACAGATGGTGCAGTGCACCTTACTGCTGCATTAGTGCGTCAGAAACTCGAGTCCGTGAACCTTATAGGCACCCGTTTTACGTGTGTTGTGTTGAAGCAAATAACTTTGTGCATACTCTGGTAATGTATCTTACATTGCCCATTGAGTGCGCTAAGATACAACCGGTACTGGCATTGATAAATATGGTGGGTCCGTCAACCCTTATTATATATATATATATATATTAGAAAGTGAGTTTTTTTTTACAAAATGAAAAATAACCGAGGTGTCCTACTCGAGTGAAAGTATAAAGAAAAAAAGATGAAATCGAAAATGCAACGAGTTTATTTAAAAAAAAAAATATATATATATATTTATATATATAAATATATATACAATAAAAATATATATATTTAAAAAAAAATAAGACTCCAGTTGCATTTTCGATTTCATCTCTCTCTCTCTCTCTCTCTCTCTCTCTCTCTCTCTATATATATATATATATATATATATATATATATATATATGAAAACAGGGAGAAAGAGACGATTATTAGGAAGAAAAGTATATTTTTTTCCTTTTTTGTTTCTCTCTCTCTTTTTTCTGGGTTTGAAAATGATTAAAACGAAATGTTTTACTTTGTGTGAAGTGTTAGTTGATTTATTTATTATTTAACAATAGCATTTATTTATCTATTTATATATTTAATAATTGTCTAGTACCGGTTTCAGCATATATATATATATCGTAGGAATTGTGGTAAGGAACCAGATGGACCATAACGGACCAGAGTACTCAATACTTAGGGTAGTAGAGTGGGTAATAGGAAAAGAGTCAGGACCCCGACGGCAGAACTCAAGCCATTTTGACAGCTATTTCTGGACTGAAATAGCCGTCGAAACGGCTTGAGCTCTGCCGTCGGGTCATACTTTTTCCTATATATATATATATATATATATATATATATATATAGAGAGAGAGAGAGAGAGAGAGAGAGGTAAAATCCCGATCGCAGGCCTGAAGCGGTTTCGGTTCGTGTGTTCAGCAAGCCTATTTATATTAAGGGTGTAGGAATTTTCGAAGTGTGTGTAAAAATAGGTGACTAGGAACAGGGGTGGAGGAGGTGAGGAGTAATACAGGGATTAGAAGTTAAAGGAGTATTTTTAAGGAAATGTCAACTGAGTTATATAGAAGCCCGAGCATGGGAGTAAGTAAATGAGTATCTGGTGTCCTTGGCTCTAGGGCCACCTCCTTGCTCACCACCATCGGTAGAGAGTTGGCTTCCTGCAGGTGTGAGCTTCGCGAGCTGGAATGGCTCTTCCAGCACCTCTCCTTCACCATCCTCCGGCGAAACGTCTTCTCTACTCTGTCTGCCGGGACCGCAGGACGACCAGCATGTGAACCCCCACAGTGACAGTGGGAGGTTGATTCTTTTGACTTCAGACCTGGTGTATATATATGTATACACGAGCGAGAGATGGACACTATCTCTCAATTAACTTGTCCAAGCTGTCCTTGTTGTTTAGCCCTAGGTTATCCTGTATTGAGTAGACAGATCTATGTTCATAGGCCTTCTAGTCATATATAAGAGAACGCCTCATTAAAATTTCAAGTTAAAACAATTAGTATGTAGATGGGTGAATAGGATAAAACAAAATAAAATAAAGTAAAATTTAGGGGTTTAAAAATAGATAATTAAGTGAATAATATGGGAGGGTTTGGGAGTTATAAAAGGTTTTATGTAGAAATGCACGAATAAATAAATGAGGTAATAATTTAATGAAAGCAATGGGGTAAAAGGACATAACATTTAGAGAGTAAATAAATGAGTAGATGGATTGATGAGTGGATACAGTATCACACATACTACATGTGTGTGCAAGCAAGCATAAGTGTGCATGCACACACAAGCACAAGAGCCTTCATACATGTACAAATATCTATGTACGCACACATACACACGCACACACACACACACGCACACACATACAGACATAAACACACACACACATAAACACAGATAAACACACACACACACACGCACACACATATATATATATAGAGAGAGAAGGATAGATAGATAGATAGATAGATAGATAGATAGATAGAAAGATAGATAGATCGATCGATCGATAAATAGATAGATTGATTGAAAGATAGATATGTTTCTTTATTAGCCACAGGGGCACAAAAGAAGGGGACAAATACAAAGGAGGAAGTTTACATACAATAAAAACGTGTAAAATACTATCACAAATGAAAATTAAAAATTAATCGATTTTCCCCAATAGGGGGAGACATTTCATATGGGTAACACATACCCCCGAAAAAAAATTGTGCAACCCTCATCTCCAGGAGTACGAAGATTTTGTACTCCTTTCCTCTCCTCCTCTTTTTCCTCAACCTACAGGCTTATATAGAGAGAAGGCCCATTCACTCGGACCATTCTCGCCACTTTCACCCACCTTTCATAAAACTTGCTGGGGTACAGCACCTCTCTCTCCATCCTGATTCTTCTTCCAAAGTGGTATCTGAAAAAAAGAATCAGTTGTTGGCCGGAGAGAAAGGTGTCTGACCTCAGCCCTTTTAACCTCGTCCATCATATAACCTCTTTCGCCATAGCTATCACACAAAGGAAAACCGCCTCTCCTTCGTTTTTGAAGGAGGGTGGGGGTTTGATCATGACAATGGACTCGGTGGTCAACCGGATTGGTCCCACCCGCGACAATAGTCGTTCTACATAGCCCCACAGGTCGGTGACGCCCGGGCAGTGTATGAATGCGTGCGCGACGGTTTCTTCGTCTCGCACGCACCTCGGACAGATCTTTTTTGCAGGGTCCCTGCTCGGGCGCCCATGTCTGTAGAGCTTGTCTCGAACTGGTAGAACTCCTCGGTAGCACTGCCAGGCCAGGGACTTTTGGAAGTTGTCCATCGGTCCCGGGCGGAAGGTCCTACCGAACAGACTGGCCAGTTCGTCTTCCTCTACGCCCATAGTTTCACCGAGCACGTCGTCGCACTTGCTGCGGATCAACCCTCTATAGAATGACGAAGTGGAGTCTCCACTGATCGCCGGGTCCGCCTGCCAGAGGGCAGTGAGCGCCTGAGCACAATCGATGTGCCAGTCCCTCATTTTCCTCGGTCTTTGCTTGACCCAGGACTGCAGCTCGGTCAGCCAGACGAGTCGTGGGAAGGCTCGCCTCACGAACGGGGCCCACACCTGTTGTCCGGTGAGGAATACGTAGAGATGCCGCAGCATGAGCGCGTGTTTGCGCATCGTCAGCCACGGCAACCCCAGCCTTCCGTTGGAAGGGTGTTGGCAGCAGATGGATCTTCTCACCAAAGGAGCCCGCCTCTTCCAAAGGAATTGGATGAGCGCGCGCTCCATTTTGGCGAGCGTCTTGGCTGGACAAGGCACGACGGTCAAGCGGTAGTAGATGGCGGACGCTATAAAAGTGTTCGCCACCTCTGCTCGACCTTTCAAGGATAGTTTGCACTCGGCCCACTTCTGGGTGAGTGCAAACACCTTGGCCGACACCTCGTTCCAGTTCTTCTCCACCTGGAAGTCCGGACCAAACCAGACCCCGAGCAGCTTTACTGGTCCTTCCGTCCAGCGTCCGACGACGCCATCGGTTTGCCTCTCCACAATCCGAGTTGCAAGCTGATGGACTTGTCCCGGTTCAGCTTCGCTCCTGTGAACCTTTCGTATTCCTTCAGTAAGGTGCCGACTTCCTCGATTTGCTGTGACGTCGTCGGCGTAGGCCGACGCCGCTTTCCGCAGTCCCGGTTCCAGAGGGATGCCCTGCAATAGCTCCAACTTCCGAAGTAGTGGCTCGAGAGTCAATACGTACAGAAGGGAGGAAAGAGGGCATCCCTGTCGACTGGATCGCGTGATAATGAACGGCTCCGAGAGGTAGCCGTTCACCTTAACCCTTGAGCAGATGTTGCTGTTATGCATTGCAGCAATCCAGCCCCTGAACACGGGTCCGAAGCCTACCGCCTCGAGCACTGCATCCAGGTAACGATGGTCAACCCTATCGAAAGCCTTAGATTGATCCAAGTTGATCAGGGCCCCACCGAAGCCAGGTTTACACCCTACCCTCTCTATGAAGTATCGCATGAGGTGGAGGTTGTCGTGTATGGACCTGGTCGGGATTGCACATGTCTGCGCTTCTCCCACCAGGTTCTCGACGACAAGCGCCAGCCTCTTTGCCAACACCTTGGCCAAAATCTGTAACTCTGTGTTTAGCAGAGTTATGGGCCGGAAGTTGCCTATGTCATCCCCCTTATTCTTGTCCTTCCTGACTAGTGTGACTACGCCCCCGGTCACAGAACTGGGAATTCTCCCGTTCTGTTGCCAGTTGCATTAGACCGCTCCCAGGAGACCGGAGAATAAGTCCGGCATTGCTACGTAAAATTTGTAGGGTAGACCGTCAAGACCTGTAGATTTGCGTTTGCCACATTGGCTCAACGCGTCCCCTATCTCAGCGGCTGAAATCGGCTTTTCGCAGAACTTTGCCTCGCTGTCCGAGAGTCGCGGTAGGCCGTCGAGGTATGGACCGAAATCCATAGCCCCTCCCGGCGCGCCGCCCTGCCCGAACAGCTGAGCAAAGTGCCGCTGAATGGCCGCACACATCTGCTTCGACTCACGTATCACGCGTCCGTTTTGGTCCTTAAAAGACCGAATCGTGGACTTGTTGCCACTTTTTGCCTCCGTCACTCGAGCCCAGCTAACAGCCTTGGCTCCCCCGTTTCCCAGAGCACGTATTTTGCTTCTGACAACGCAGCCCTCATGCTTTGCGTCGAAGAACTAGTCCAAGGCCGTTCTCGTTGCTAGCACGCTGGCTACGTTGTCACTTCTAATTGCCTCTTCTACTTTATCTACCATTTCTTTCTCGGTTCTATTTCTATCTAACGCTAATTCTTTACTAAAAACTAACGAGTCTAATCTAACTGCCCTCTTGAGAGAGTACCACCATCTGTTGTTGACAATGGCCCCTGTCAAGTGCTGTTTAACTAAAGTGTTAATCCGTCTACTGTAGGCTTTGCATGTTGGTAACGACAAGTACAGCTTCCAGTAGCCGGGTCCCTGTCTATGGGTTCTATCAAGGTTGACCATGCAGGTTACTAGTTTGTGATCTGAATAGGCAACCATGAACATTTTTGGACAGCTTAACATGTCCCTATCCTTATTTCTAACTAGAACCCTATCTAGGTACGATCTAGATGTTCCGCTATGATTAGTCCACGTCCATAGTGGCACAGTCGGAAAATCTAGTCGATATCTATCGGCCAGGTCAAATCGGCCGATTAATTGTTTGAGGATGTTACACTCCCTTTATCGGGACATTCTCCCACATAGTCCCAACGTGCATCTAGGATTCCATTCCAGTCCCCTACTAAAAGCAAGGAGTGGACGTTCCCAGAAAAGTCTCTAGACGTTTGAAGAAGTCTGGCCGCGGTGTCCCGGATGGGGCATATGCGGCCACCAGCCTGAAGGCTCCACCTTCACTACCGTCAACGTCTAGGACCACCAGTCGACCCTCCGGGTCCAGATGTACCGTCTGTGTTACGAGGCCCAGGTGTTTCCGCAGCAAAACGGTAACCTCGCCCCCACCCCCCGGCTGACAGAGAGATGCGTAGATCTGAAAGTCATCGAAGATGGGGGCCAGCTGTCACTCGCTGTGGATCCTGGACTCGCAAATGGTTACTACATCCATACTGTGCGACCTGAGGTCGTTTAAGAGTTTGCCCTGTTTCCAGGGCATCCCCAGGCCGCGTAAATTCACACACCCAACTCTTATATTGGTCATGTTGGTTCTGAAAAGTTAAAAGAGGAGAAGAAAACACTCACCTTTTCGTCTCCCGGGGATCAGGCCGCACGGTTTCCATGGAGGTGTTAGAGGAGTTGTCTGGGTCGGTAGTGGTTTCCGGCGGGGTGGGGACAGAGATGTTTGGTGCGGTGGGGGTGTCTGGGGTGGGTGTGTCTGGGGTGAGGGTGGGGAAACTTTTTAAAAGGACGCGGTTAATGGGTTTAACACAATGATTACCCACGTCCTTAGGAAAGTTTTCCTTTAAAGACTTATAGGTGTCCGTAGGGACCCTAATCATCTTTAAATTAGGTTTGTCTACACAGTTCGAAAAAGTTTTCCCTTCAGTTTTCACCTAAGGGTCGTTGGAGATGACCTCCATTAAAGTTTTGTTTTTACTGTTTATGTATGTGTAATGTTCTTGTTGTGCTGCGGTGGTTTTTGTCTGTTGTTCTTGTGGGAGCTTTCGTTTTGTTGTAGGTGTTTGTGTTTGGAGTGATGTCGTGGTTTTGTTTTCGGGACGGGGGGTTTTTGTTTGTAATGTTTGTGTTGTTTGTGTTGGTGGTTGTATGTTTGTAGTGATGTTTGTTGTTTTTTTGTTGTTCTTGTGGTGCCTTTTCTTCTTTCTTTTCGAACGGAGAGGCTCTCCCTCATCATCACTTGGTGATGATGTGGGGGCCGCGTCCGTTGTGGTGTCTGTGTTATTTGGAAGGGGTATGGTTTGGGGAGCTGTTGTGTTTGTGGGTGTTTTTGCAGTGGTTTTAGGTGGAGTGGGGTTGGGTGGGACTGTGCTTGCAGGTTGGTTTGTTGTTCTTGTTTTGGTTGTGTTTGCGTGTTGTTGTTGTTGTTGTTGTGGTAGTGGTGGTGGTGGTGGTGGTGGTTGTGTTGTTATTTTGGGTGTTGGCAGTAGTGCCTCTTTTTTTTTTTTTTTTTTAGTTAACTGAGGACAGTAAGCCTTCAGGTGACCACTGCTTAAACAGTGGTAACATGAAGGCCGCCTACCCTCAACAGAAATGTTTATGTGTGAAATTCCATCCAGAGGCACACGTTGGGGTATTTTAGCTATCCGTTCTGGTCTCATTTGGACCAGAACTTCCATGCTTGTAGCATTGAATGTTCCTCTGGAGGACTTTCCCACCGAAATGATGGTGTTTTCGTCGAAATCGATGAAGCCAGTTAGAATCCACCAGACGTTTACATTTGGTGCAATGTTCAAAATTATTTTTTTAGTTCTTTTTCCCATACATGTGGGGAAAAAGGTGTAAAGGGGGGACACAATCGGCGATACAGAATATTTTTGTGCTGTCAATTGGTTTTTCAACAACACCGAAATGCTTCCAAAAAGTTTCCCTTTTTGGATGAAGGCAATATCCTTCATGGAATTCTTCAGAACCAGTTCAATATCGTTTTGGGATAACTGAACTGGTTTTTTCGACACATTTGAAACCGTCCTAAAAATTACTGTTTTTAGACCAGTTTCTCTGCGTAACTGTTGAGGAGAAGTGATGCTGAAAGCACCACTCTCACCAAAAGTTACGTACTGTTTTGCATCGCTTAACATTTCCCTAGCATTGGAAATGTCAAGGTATGTGAACAGTTCCGTCTTTTGGACGGTTTGAGCAAAAGAAATCTTTTCCTTGTTCGTGGAGTTGTTCGTGTTGCTGTTGTTGGTGGTGTTGTTGTTGGTGTTGTTGTTGTTATCATTGTTGTTGTTGTTGGTGGTGGTGTTGTTGTTATCATTGTTGCTGTTGTTGTTTTTGTTGTTATTATTGTTGTTGTTGTTGTTGTTGTTCTGGTTGGTGTTGTTTATATTTTGCATGTTATTGGTGTTTGTGTTAGTGTTGATGTTACAATCAACGTCCGACATCGTGTTTTCAAAACTGACGACATTTTCGATGTCTTTCAATGAGGTGGTGAGAGGAGGTGACTGCGAGCTTAACACTCTTACCGCCTCTCCACCACTTCTAGTTATGAACGCAGCGTTCATGACTGAATGCAAGGTTTGTTTACACTTTTAGATAGATAGAGATATGCAAAGAATGTTCAGTAAGTCCGAAGAAAACTGGTGAGAGTAGCAAAGTTAGCACTCAATGCAGAGCAGAGTGTATATAATAAGAACAAAGTGGAGATGTTAAATAAGAGATTTATTGCCCAATCCTGGTTACAGATGTTTCACAAACAGATGGCTTGTGATCCAGGTTGATGTTCCAGACCAGATTCCAAACTTCCTGATCCTTAGACCAGTGTTATCACCCCTCCCCCCAAAAAAAACAACCGATGTAGTTTTTGTTGTGTTAACACTGGTCTGAGGATCAGACAGTTTTGGTATCTGGTCTGAAACGTCAACCTGGATCACGAGCCAGCTGCTTGTGAAACAATTGTAATCGGGATTGAGCAATAAATCTCTTATGTAACACAGTGGATCTGCTAATATGCAAATCAGGCTGATCAGTCACTATATATTTTGGAAAATAGCATATATTTTCACCAGCTCTGACAGATGGCAGGTGAACAGTGAGCTGTACTGATGAAGAGTGATACTTAGAAACATTAGTGTCTGCAGTTCTGTTTACATGCCAACACAAGAGCAAGAATGAAGTGTTCATTCTACTGACATGGCTTTAAAAATGAGGCTTGTTTGCATAATTGCAAACGAATCGAGTGTTATTATTAATATTCGAAACACTCAGATTACATTTATATATATATATACTAGCATTAAAGCCCGGCGTTGCTCGGTGTCATTAAGTTACCAAAGTTAGGTTGCACCACCCATTTTATGGAAGCACGTTTTTGTCTGCCAGGCACTGGGTGAATGAATTGCAGACCTGGACTGCCGAAGCAGGAGCTGCGCCAGCAGTGACAATTGTAGTTTCGCCTATGGATATTATCTCTGTGCAAAGAAGTGTTGAAATTTATTGTTTCACAGTACTTGCGCAACACGCGCGTAGACGATGCCAGCCGAACAACAGAGCTGCGATGGAGTTGTTCTGCATGGTTGTCTGTGTGTTTTCTAAATTTAAGACAGTAGGGAGGGTTGTGATATGAGGGAGAGTTAGCTGTTGTTTCTAGCAGGTTTAGTGACCTCATAGAGGATATGTGTTTTCTAAATTTAAGACAGTAGGGAGTGGTGTGATATGGGGGAGAGTTAGCTGCTGTTTCTAGCAGGTTTAGTAACCTCATAGAGGATATGTGTTTTCTAAATTTAAGACAGTAGGGAGTGGTGTGAACGGACAGTATCACCATCAAGCTTGGAAAGAGAAAGTAGCAGAAAGTATGAAGTTGTATAGATTTTGAATGGTAGTAGAAAGAGTTCAGCAGTTTAAATGAGATAAAAATCGTAAAATATTGAGTTTTATCTATTTTTTGCGTAATTGTGGGTGAAATTGAAAAAATTATCTGCGTCAAGACGCAATCGAAACTATTTCGAATACTGAATTGTAAATTTCAATTGAAGAAATTCTATATCGTAGATTTCTATAACGAAGCAGCATGACCACACACTGAGCTTTATAGATTATGATATATATATATATATATATATATATATATATATATATATATATATATATATATATATATATGTAGGTGGTGAGTTTTATTGTAGTACAATAAAGCAATGCAGATATCGGATAAGCACTCTACAGTTTGTATGTTGATTATATGTTGATTTAAAACTGCACTATCCACAAGTGTTTTTTAACCTTCATATCATGTCTTCCTGTTTTATCTGATGAAAACACAAATATTATTGCATGATGATATTTGTTTTTGAAATGCGCATAATAAAATACATGGAACTCTTTTAACCATCTTTTGTTCTTATATATTATATATATATATATATATATATATATATATCTATATATATATATCTATCTATATATATATATATATATATATATATATATATATATATATATATATATATATATATATATATATATATATATATATCCAGGGAGTATAACTTGGAGTTACTGTAGGTTCACCCGGGTGGGCACTCGATGTTTAGGTTCATTTCAGTGTCGAGGTGTAGAGCTAGACAGAGTGTATTATAGTGAAATAAGATAACAAGGACGATTGGTTACTCCTTCATTACGTTTATTGGCGCGTTTCGCCACTGATCAGCTCAAGGTTCGATTTGACTCGACTCTGTAATCCGCGGCTCGTCAGATCCCTTGCAATGTTAATAGAAAAACATGCGACACATGCACATATACACACAATTCCATATGCATACGCATAGGTGCCTGCATGTCCACATCCATGCCGCATGAATCGCTTATAATATGGACATTCACATATGAGGGCTGCACGGCTGCAGAATGGTAGCAGAAGAGGTGAACCAGAGGTTTTCAAGCTTGGAGAATTTCTTTTTAACATTTAACAGCCACGTATGTTGAAAACTGCACTATCTAAAACCATGTAAGAGGCGGGATAACTGTATACAATCATTATATATATTTCAAATATTGAGAATATTTTACAAACTTTACCAATGTATTGGATTTGAAGTTGCGAGTACAATTCTTTGGTTCCTTCTTGGAAAATGCCCCAACATTTGTAATCTTGATATAAATCTGCTTTTAGATAATCCAGTGCACGTACGTTAATAGACGCAAATGGGAATCTATAGCCAGGATACAAGAGCTGTAAGTTCAACATTATTTCTTCACCATAGGCAGTGGATTGGCAGTATCGGTAGAGGGTCGGACGCCATGCTTTGCAGCATAGAGTTATGGCCCTTGTCATTCTGAGTTCAAATCCCACTGAGGTTAATTTTGCCTTTCATCCTTACGGGATCAATAAAATAAAGTACCAGTAATGCACT
The DNA here is from genome assembly GCA_964016885.1 of Eledone cirrhosa. Classification (NCBI taxonomy): domain Eukaryota; kingdom Metazoa; phylum Mollusca; class Cephalopoda; order Octopoda; family Eledonidae; genus Eledone; species Eledone cirrhosa. The sequence continues at coordinate 34,977,494 of OZ024742.1, read as the reverse complement.
GGTAATTGTGCCAAAAGTAGAAACAATTATTTCGCTATAGGCAGTGGATTGGTAGTATCAGTAGAGCGTCAGACACTATGCTTTACAGCATAGAGTTATGGCCCTTTACGTTCTGAGTTCAAATTGCTGGTCTTGTGCCAAAAATAGAAGCAATTATTTCACCATAGATGTTCTCTTTTTTCACCATTTTAAGCAATTGGAGCGTTTCCGTCAGATGTGTCTCAGACGGATCCATGGCGTTCACTCGAGGGACCACATCAAAGATTTTGGAAAGCTCCCTGTGTGACAGTATAGAAGCTCTTGTGCTTAAGTAAAGACTCCGTTGGAGTGGTCACCTTGCTAGGATGAAGGATTATAGAATACCAAAACAACTCTTTTATGGAGAGTTAGTTAAAGGAAAACGACCTCCACATAAACCAAAAAAGAGGTATAAGGACTCCGTGAAAGCCTCTTTGAAAGACGCTAACATCTCTGCTGATACATGGGAAAATATTGCTGCTGATCGTAATAAATGGAGAGAGACTGTATATGAGGGGAAATTAGCCTTTGTGGCATCTCGAATCGCATAACAGAAAGTAAAGAGGGATGTGAGGAAGGGCATTGCTGTTGCATTTCCAGACAGCAAAGGTCCTCCTATGGCGCTGACATGCAGCGTCTGTGCGAGACTCTGCCTAAGCAAAGCTGGACTCAAAAGTCATAAAGTGAGACCAGTGGTTGACTACCAGGCTGCTGTTGGAGATGTTAATCATCATAGTTGCCAAGCATGTGGTAGAGAGTGTAAATCAGCAGGAGGGCTCAAAGGACATGCAAAAGTACACGAACTCCAACCACAGCCGGCTATTTCCAGTGAATGTTTTGGTTGCCGACTCTGTGCAAGACATTTTAGATCATTGGCTGGGCTAAAAAGCCACATCGATCGCAGCAATGTTAATTGTTATTGTGTGTGTGTGTGTGTGTGTGTGTGTGTGTGTATATATATATATATATATATATATATATCTTATTATTATTTTTTTTATTATTGTTATTATTATTATTGTCGTTATTATGGTGTTTTTTTGTGCAATGGCCATACTCGATAACGCGGGGGCAGCCATCATGTATGTATGTATGTATGTATGTATGTATGTATGTATGTATGGTTTTATAATTTCACAAATGTTTACCTATAGAGAGAGAGTCGGTTTCTAACATAGACGCAAGACTCTCTCATTGGAATTTACACAACATCAACTAGGTAGATATGTATGTATGCATGCATGTGTAGATATGGATGTTATTGGATGTGTAGATGTGTATGTTTTGAGTTGTATGTGTGCATGTGTGTATGCAGTTATTAGATGCAAACATTTTGGAATCTTTTACATATTTTTACTGTTCCATTAATGGATTGTACTTGTAGTTTCCTAACTAGTTGTGTTCTTTCTGTTCCTGTGAAGCCTAGCTTCTCAAGATTTGTATTGAACCAGTTACTAACATACCCCAGTGCCCCAATAATCACAGGCATAAATTTGAAGGTGTAATCAGGGTGGAGTATCTGCAGGTTTCTCATCAGTTCTGCATAAATATTCTCCTTTTCACTAATCTTTGATATTATATTGGCATCTGCTGGGCAGCTAACTTCCACTACTGTGCATATGTATGTATGTATGTATGTATGTATGTATGTATGTATGTATGTATGTATGTATGTATGTATGTGTGTGTGTGTGTGTGTGTGTGTGTGTGTGTGTGTGTGTGTGTGTGTGTGTGTGTGTGTGTGTGTATGCATGTATGTAAGCATGAATGTATTCTTAGACATCATCAAAATTAAAATAATTGAAAGAGCCGGTTGCGATTCGTTTTTTTGGGTTAAATATAACTTCTGGTCTGTTCGGATAACCCCATAATTCGCATTCACTGCTGAGTATTTGTGCCAGATTTTCTAAGTCCTTTTGAGGTACGGAATAAAACGCTTCCAAATACGAAAGTTTTCGATTTCTATGTAGATCTGGGTCCGTGGAGGATTTGTGGTTGTATATTGTTAAAAGTGAAAGAAACTGGGTTATGTTGAGTGAAAGTAATTGCTGTTTTGTCAGTGGGAAATCAAATGTGTTGCTAATAAGTCCTTTGATTTGAAGTTTACGCCATATACGCCGTGTGAAGTTATGTATATCGAAGCAAGGGTTTTCCTTGAATAAATCTCTGTTCACATTGTGCATGACTATTTCGGCTGCGTCTTTGAGTTCATCCGTGACAGCCGCCATTTCTGTCTGATCTATGAACACATGGTAGTCTATATGTAGTTTCTCGAATAGATATTTTGCATCAGTTTTGAAGGTTTCTAGCGTTCCAATGAAATCGTACTTCACTGAACACGGATTACATTGGTGGTAGATTGGCATAAAATGATCATTCAGGTAATGACCTTTCGAAAGCTCCCACACCATAAACCTTATTAGGTCGGTAAGGGTCGCATCTGTACCACATTCCAATGCTTTGCTTGAAGCTGAAGGTCTGTGGTTTTTAATCATACGCTTACTGTAACCACTCCAGTAGTCGTAACGCGAGAAAATTTTATCGACATAACCCGAGAAAATACGTTTGTAAGGATTGCGAACAAATAAAGCGAGTTGGTATTCTCGAAGGACTTTTTCCAATTGTGTCTTGTTTAAATGATCGGTTTTGTTCTGTGGCACAGCATGAGCCCCGCTTAACGTTATATTGAATGGAGAGGAAATATTTTTCAAACCGCTAAGATAATGGAAGAGACGTTTGAAAAAAGTGCAACCGTTCTTGGCCACAAGACACATAACAAATTTGTACTTGTCGCTGAAAACTGAGTTTTTCAGATAGGTTTCGTTTCTGTAACCGTTGTAACGAGTGAAATTCTGCTTGCACAGTTTCTCGATGTGATATTTTCTGTATTGTACATCAGCCGAGATCGTTATACTTGCTGGATCGACACGAGATTTCTTCTGAAATTTGAAAAATAGATATAATTATAGTAACGTTTCTTTTTTTTTTTTTCGTTAAACAAGTACATATACAAATATCTAGATGCAAAAACACACTCGCGCATATATAAGAATGTACATGGTGAGTCATAGTTACCTTACTATTCAGAAATGTAAATAAAAAAACAGAGTGATAATAAGCTTCACTTCAAAAGTAATAGGCATTATTTTTTCTGTCAATAAGCTTATTATGGTTCGCCTATATATATATATATATTTATATATATTAGGATTGGTGCTCCGAAATAGCGATGTATACATGAATGTATGTATAGTATATTTGGCAATATACAGTATGTTCAATTAAAAACATTTTGAAGACCATACGCTATCGGTTTTAAAGTAGTGACTATGTGACTTACTTCTTTTCGGCGAAAGAAGGGAGAGAAGCTGACAGTCTGTTTCACGGTGTTTGGCGATCATCAGAGTCACGCACTCCCTGCTTCCGCCGAAAATTATAGAAGCTGGATTCTTATAGAATTCCAGTAACAATCAGGAACTGATTATACAGAGCGATTGCCGGTCCAGCAAAAATTAGGTGCTCTGTATTGGTGCTCTGAAATAGCAATGTATACATGAATCTATGTATAGTATTGTACAGTATATTTGGCAATATACTGTATGTTTAATTAAAAACATTTTTTAAAAGCATTTAAAAACATTTAAAAATATCTATTATATATATATATATATATATATATATATATATATATATATATATATATATATATATATATATATATATATATATATATATATATATATATATGTATATATAAGTATGTATATATATATATATATATATATATATATATATATATATATATATATATATATATATATATATATATATATATATATATATACGTACATACGTATATGTATACAGACGTACAGTAGTATGTATATATATACATACATGCACACATATATATCTGTACGTATGGGTTTACCGAACATTTATTATAATATTCGGTTTGTTTGTTTGTAAACAAACAGCCTGAATTTGCCGTACAGTGTTCGGCAACCATCGTTGCCCTTTTGTCCAGTACTGTCAAAGGAGCGATGAACTAGTTTCAAGCTTATTAGTTATCGTCAGCAACGTATACCTTCCTGTCAGATGATTGAACGTTTGAAAGTATATACTTTCCTTATGCATATTAACGGTACGCCCGGCCGGCTAACTCACTCGATATGCAAATTAGGCTGCTCAGCCGTAATTCGGGCTGTTTGTTTACAAACAAACCGAACATTATAATAAATGTTCGGTAAAAAACCCATACGTACATATATATATGTGTGCATGTATGTATATATATATACATACTACTGTACGTCTGTATATATACATGTATGTACGTATACATACTTATATTTAAGTATCAGCCGTACTAAGAGTGAGAAATGAAATTTCGAATCATTCTTTTCCATATATATATATATATATATATATATATATATATATATATGTGTGTGTGTGTGTGTGCGTGTGTGTGCGTGTGTGTGTCTATGTGTTTGTATATACACACACACACACACACACACACACACACACACACACACACACACACACACACACACACACATATATATATATATATATATATATATATATATATATATATATATATATATGTATATATACAAACACATAGACACACATACGCACACACACGCACACATATATATGTTTATATGTGTGTGACTATCCAAACGAAAGGAAAATTATGAAGCATCCTATACTGTGGAAACTATATATATGTGCGTGTGTGTGTTTGTGTGTGTGTGTGTGTGTCTTTGTGTGTGTGTGTGTGTGTGTATGTGTGTGTGTGTCTAAACGTCTGTGCTGTGTGGTGTGTGGGCGTGTGTGTGTGTTTGTGCGTGTGTGTTTACGAGCAGCACACAAACAGATCTGTAATAATAGACGACCGGAAAAATACGTATAACATACATAAACACACACGCACACACACACGCGCGCACACACACACACGCGCACACACGCGCGCACACACACACACAAGCGCACGCCCCCCCCCACACACATATATATATATATACGATATTAAATAAATGGAAACTATATTTATAAAACCATATTTATTTCACTATATATATTTCAGGGATATCATATTAAAAATATGGTATGCCTTCTTCAGACAAAATACAATATAAACAGTCTTATAAATAGATAGATTTGACATACCTTACAACTTCAACTTCCATTTAAAAAGTTGATTTGGTAGTGAAAAATGTTAGGGACAGTTATAAAAAGAAAGAAAGAAAAAAAGCGAAGAAAAAGAAGAAATGCATGCAACTAAACAGAGAGAGATAGATATAGAGAGATAGATAGAGAGAAGAAATTCGTGTAAAGAAACAGAGAGAGATAGATAGAGAGAGAAAAAACATAGAGGGAGATAGATAGAGAGAGAGAGAGAGAAGAGAGAGAAAAAAAAATAGAGAGAGAGAGATATAGATAGAGATAGAGAGAAAGAAAATAGGTAGTTGGGCACCAGTTGAATGACGTATCAATGATATATTTATTTATTTATTTATTTATTTAGTTCTAGTATTAAGGTAGAGAGAGATATATGTGGTTCGGAGAGAAAACAGCCGTTACATAGAGAGAAAAGAAAAATATCCAGAGATAAACGAGGCAGATTTAAAACATTATGTTTCATCAATGTAAAAATATCAATTCGTATGAATTAGGTATTATAATGTAAATATCAGTATTCATGAGTGAGACACGTATCAATAATGTGTGAAAAATAATGATCATATGTCTAGTTTAAAATTCCTAGGTTTATATCAGAATTGAGGTAAAAAACTGAGATAAAAAACTTCAAAAAAAATTGAAATACATAAGTATATATGCACTTTCATGAAAAAAGAAAAAAAGAAAAAAAGAAAAAGAAAAAGAAAATAGAAGGTTATCCCAGATTCGATACTATAGACTTCCATGTGAATTTACGTGATCAACTCTGCAAATTCCTATTTCACATGAAAACATTCTCATTGTGCTATAAAAATTCTAGTATACATATATGTGTACATACACACAAATATATATAGAATCTACATTAATTTTAACAATACTATTCTTGTCTTTACTCTACATGATTATCGTTCAAGCATAAATAGACAATAGATATCAATATATCAATAAAAATATCAAAAAATTAAAAAATAATTAAAAATAAAACACAGTATGCCCCGCAAATCAACCACAGAGATCAACCCTTCAAAATTAATTGACAATATATTGCCAAGTTCATTATAAGCATCAGAATCAAAAGCAAACAAAACCAAAATTATTTACCAAATCCTGTCTAGCAGAAATCATTCCAAAAGTTTAGGATACCAATTTGATCTACAGATGGTCTTATATTTATTATAGAAGTTTATCTAGTGTAAAATTTATTCGATATATTTGGAGCATCAGCTTTTAGGGTAGTTTAATTATTCATGAAGAATGTTTAAAAAAAAAAAAAAGAAATCGAAAGATTTATCGGCGAGTTTCATAAATAATTATAAATCATAAGTAAATATACTACATTTTAAATTTATATTTATATTT
>OZ024742.1:34950918-34965918 GCA_964016885.1 Eledone cirrhosa | reverse complement strand
TATATATATATATATATATATATATATATATATATATACACACACATGCATACATACCTATACACATACGCATACATACATAAACACATACTAACAGTGGTTGTTGGAGGCTAGAAAGGAACTGTAGCATCAGCTACAACAACAACAAAAGCAACAGCAGTAACAACAACATCAATAACAACGGCCAAAGCTACAATGCAGTTGTGGTCTGCAGTGGAAAGGTTAAAACGACCAGGATTTACAATGCAGGGGAAAACTCCAAATTGAAATATATATATACTAACCGTTTAGAGTTTTCTTGTTCATTTTTAACTTTTCTTCAAATTTCAAATGGTTCGATTCGGTTTTTTTTTGTTTTCTTATTACTTTTTATCCGTGTTTGTTTTTTTAGTTGTGGGTTCATTTATTGATCACCGGGGAAGTGATTTCGGGTGATTTCGGTGATTTCCGGAAAGTTATATTAGATCGTGTGTTAAATATTGTATGTTTTATAGAAATATTATGCTTATTTCATGTTTTACAAAATTTTCGATCTGTCTATGCATGGTGAGTGAGCAGAAATGTGAGGCGTCTGATTCGACTTAACTAGTGGATTCCCACCCAAATTTCTTCTTAATCGAGTTTACGTTGGGTTTAGCATAAGCACAGCAAAGTGACGTGGAGACACTCTACAAAAGTGGAGTAGTCCAATCCAGGAGTAATTCATTACAGAAGAACTGCTGGATTTGACCAATATTCGATTCCCTCATGTAAGTCAGAAGGATTTGAGAAATAATAATAATAATAATAATAATAATAATAATAATAATAATAATAATAATAATACAAATACGTGACCTATAGTAAGGAGCCAATGCTGTACTGAAGGAGGGGACAGTAGGCCAGGGGATGTCCAAGGAGGAAATAACATCAAGGAGGAAGAGCAGCCTTAAGGGAAAATCCCTTCATAGTACCTTCTTTGAGAAAACTGAATTTAGAGATCCACAGACATGGAACTGGTTGAGAAGAGGAAACCTCAAAAAGGCTACAGAAGGAATGCTAATGGCTGCGCAGGAGCGGGCCCTCAAAACGAAGTGGTTGAAGCACCATATTTACAAGGAGGAGGCTAGCCCACTATGCAGGATCTGTGGAGAGAGAGAGGAGACTGTGGCTCACATTGTGTCCGAGTGTAAACACCTAGCCCAGACCCACTATAAGGGCTGGAGACACGATGTGATGGGCAGGGTGATCCACTGGCACCTGTGCAAAGTAAACAATTTACCACACTCTGAGAAATGGTATGAGCATAGGCCAGAGGCGGTGATGGAGAACAATCAGGTGAAAGTGCTGTGGGATTTTAGGATACAGACGGACAAAAAAACTGGAACACAATAGACCTGACCTGGTGGTTGTGGACAAAGAAAAAAGATCGTGTCTGATTGTGGATGTGGCCTGCCCTTTCGACACGAGAGTGCAAGAGAAGGAGAGGGAGAAAATTAACCGATACCAGGACTTAAAGTGGGAGGTGAAAAGGATTTGGAACTGCCATGAAGTCAAAGTGATCCCGATTGTCATAGGCGCACTGGGGACTATCTCCAAAAGTTTCCAGGGATGGTTAAAGAAAATCGGCCCCGTCACGCTTTTTGGAACGCTTCAAAAGGCATGCTTGCTTGGAACAGCAAGAACCCTCCGATACGTCCTGAATATCTGAGGCTGCAGGTACTGACTTGATATTCATTCCAACGGACTTTCCAGTTAACCAACATCAATGACTGAGATTAAAGGAATAACAACAATAATAATAATAATAATAATAATAATAATAATAATAATAATCGTGCCTGATTGTGGATGTGGCCTGCCCATTCGACACGAGAGTGAAAGAGAAGGAGAGGGAGAAAATTAACCGATACCAGGACCTAAAGTGGGAGGTGAAAAGGATTTGGAACTGCCATGAAGTCAAAGTGGTCCCGATTGTCATAGGCGCAATAGGTACTATCTCAAAAAGTTTCCAGGGATGGTTAAAGAAAATTGGCCCCTTCACGCTTTTTGGAACGCTTCAAAAGGCATGCTTGCTGGGAACAACAAGAACCCTCCGATACGTCCTGAATATCTGAGGCTGCAGGTAGTGGCTTGATATTCATTTCAACAAACTTTCCAGTTAACTAACATCAATGACTGAGACTCAAAGAATAATAATAATAATAATAATAATAATAATAATAATAATAATAATAATAATAATAATAATAATAATAATAATAATAATAATAATAATAATAATAATAATAATAATAATAATAATTGTCATAGGCGCACTAGGTACTCTATCTCAATGAGTTTCCAAGGATGGTTAAAGAAAATTGGCCCCGCCCCGCTTTTTGGAACACTTCAAAAGGCATGCTTGCTAGGAACAGCAAGAACCCTCCGTTACGTCCTGAATATCTGAGGCTACAGGTAGTGGCTTGATATTCAATCTAACGGACTTTCCAGTTAACCAACATCAATGACTGAGATTCAAGGAATAACAATAATAATAATAATAATAATAATAATAATAATAATAATAATAATAATGGAACGCTTCAAAAGGCATGCTTGCTTGGAACAGCAAGAACCCTCCGATACGTCCTGAATATCTGAGGCTGCAGGTAGTGGCTTGATATTCAATCCAACGGACTTTCCAGTTAACCAACATCAATGACTGAGATTCAAGGAATAACAATAACAATAATAATAATAATAATAATAATAATAATAATAATAAAGACAGACAAATGAAAGAAACAGCTCACCTTGAAGAACAAACATGGGAAAATATAACAGTTGAACAGTTGCGCTTGGCTCTAAGAAAAACCAGCAAATGGAAATCCCCAGGAAAAGACAAAATACAAAACTTTTGGATAAATGCCTTCACAGAGTCTCATGAGCTGTTAGCCCAACTTTACAATGAAATAGTTAAGGAGCCAGAAAAGATACCATCATGGCTAGTTAACGGCATTACATTCCTGCTACCGAAGAATGATGAGACAAACAATCCCAAAAATTACAGACCGATAACCTGCTTGACCACAATGTATAACATTTTAACATCAGTCCTAACTGAATACACATATGACCACCTGATAACAAATGACCTATTTCCCATTGAGCAGAAAGGGTGTAAACGAGGCTCATATGGCTGTAAGGATCAGCTTCTGGTTAACAAAATGATACTGGAAGATTGTCATAATAGACACAAAAATCTATCGATTGCTTGGATAGATTATAAAAAAGCATTCGATAGTTTGCCACACAGTTGGATTGAAAAATGTTTAGAGATTTTCAAAATATCCCCCGTTGTCAGGAGGTTTTTGTCATTCAGTATGAAGACATGGAGAACGACACTCCTTTTGAATAGTGAAACAAAATCACTGGAAGCTGGAGAAGTTAATATTAATTGTGGAATTTTTCAGGGTGACTCTTTATCACCGCTTTTATTCTGCATCGCACTTATACCATTAAGTAAAATGCTCAATGAAACAAAACATGGATATAGAGTCTATGACAAAACCATTAATCACCTGTTCTACATGGATGACCTGAAACTATTTGCAAAAAATGATGAACAATTGCAAGGGCTATTATCCACTGTGAATCAGTTCAGTGATGACATTAAAATGGAGTTTGGACTGGATAAATGCGCCAAAGCAACGTTCACCAGAGGAAAGCTGCTGAAGAGTTCAGACATTAATCTTGATCGGGGGAATGTGATAAGAGAGCTTGATCAAGAAAAAACTTACAAATATCTAGGTGTTTGTGAAGGAGACGGAATCAAGCACTCGACAATGAGGGAAAGGATAAGGAAGGAATGTTACCGCAGAGTCAGAGCAATCTTAAGAACGGAATTGAATGCAAGGAATAGGATCGATGCCATAAACACGCTTGCCATACCAGTAGTAACCTACAGTTACAATGTCATCAACTGGTCAAGCACAGAGATCCGTAGGCTCGATACAAAAATCCGAAAATTCTTAACCATGCACAGAATGCATCACCCTAAGGCAGACATAGATAGAATATATCTCCCTAGGAAAGAAGGAGGACGTGGGTTAATCCAGTTAGACATTGCGTTGAAAACTGCAACAATTGGATTATCCACATATCTAAGGGAATCACATGATTGGATGATCAAACTCGTTTTGAAACACGAAAGCACCAAAAGATCATATTCCATTACAAAAGATGCACAAAGATACAGTAATGGACTACAAATTTCAGAAGTCCCATTTACTGCTGAAATGGAAAACACAGAAAAAGCAAAGCAGGTAAAAGTAACTGCAAAGAAAGAACTGCTACAGAAACTGGCTAAGAAATGGCAAGAAAAGCCTCTGTATGGAAAATACCCAGAGCCAGCTAACAATCCTGATGTTGACAAAACTTTAACCCATCAGTGGTTGGCATCCTCTGGACTGAAATCGGAGACTGAAGGACTGATTATATCGGCACAAGATCAGTGTCTGCCAACAAAAAATTTCCAAGCCAACATAATAAAAAATGGGTGCATCCCATTATGCCGTGTATGCAAAAAACAACCAGAGACCATTGACCATATAATTTCAATGTGCAGTCCTATAGCTCCAACCGAATACCTAAACAGGCATGACAGAGCTGCACAATACATACATTGGATAATGTGTAAGCATTTTGACCTGCCCCATCAAAAGAATTGGTGGGAGCATCAACCACCTCCCATACTTGAAAAAGATCACATCTCAATCTTGTAGAACTTTAGCATCCAAGCAGACCGAAAAATAGATGCAAATAGACCTGATATAATATTGAAGGACTTTCAAAGGAGGGTATGCCTGCTAATTGATATGTCTGTTCCAATAGACAAGAATGTATCTATAAAAACATTTGAAAAATTGAGCAAGTATAAGGACCTGGAGATAGAAATTGGAAAAATGTGGAAATTGAGAACTAAAACAATACCAGTGGTTGTAGGCGCTCTGGGAATGATACCTAAGGGGTCTAACGACTACTTATCGCAAATCCCAGGAAACCCGCGTATAGGAGAAATACAAAAGATAGTACTAATGGGAACTGCCCATATACTAAGGAAGATCCTGTCAATATAAGTACATCACAAGTCTAAACACTAAGGATGCATGTGTGAATATGTATGTTCTTTCTTGAACATGGCGGACCTTGTTGTCTCTTGAGGTCACTGGTTGTGACTTGGTGATAACTCGTATGAACATAAAGCAAGATAAATGCAAATAATAATAATAATAATTGTCATAGGCGCACTAGGTATTCTATCTCAATGAGTTTCTAGGGATGGTTAAAGAATATTGGCCCCGCTCCGCTTTTTGGAACACTTCAAAAGGCATGCTTGCTAGGAACAGCAAGAACCCTCCGTTACGTCCTGAATATCTGAGGCTACAGGTAGTGGCTTGATATTCATTTCAACAAACTTTCCAGTTAACTAACATCAATGACTGAGACTCAAAGAACAATAACAATAATAATAATAATAATAATAATAATAATAATAATAATAATAATAATAATAATAATTATTATTATTATTATTATTATTATTATTATTATAATAATAATGTTTTCTTTATTAACCACAAGGGTTTACATAAAGTAGACATTAAGAACTGTACAGGACAATACAGGACGGTACAAATGGGCATTTCTGCGTGTAAAAAAACAGAGGATGTAATAAAATAACAATGAAAAATTCCCCAATAGGGGAGAGACTTCCGAGGGACATTTGTGGAGAAAGCCCATTAAAAGGCCACAGTCACCCTGACCACCAGGGCAAGTGCCCTCTCCCAGTTTTCCACCTTAATTTACAGACACATACTCAGAGTAGACCCATTCACTCGGGCCATACTTGCTTCTCTCACCCATCTTTCAACAAAATGCTGGGAAGAGAGCACTTCCCTCTCTACCCTGATTTTCCTTTTCAAATGAAATTTGAAAAAGTTAATCAGGGCATCACCGAAGAGGTAAGTGCTCGTCTTCAGCCCTTTCAAATAAAATTCAGAGATCCACAGACATGGAACAGGTTGAAAAGAGGAGACCTTAAAAAGGCTACAGAAGGAATGCTAATGGCTGCGCAAGAACAGGCCCTCAAAACGAAGTGGTTGAAACACCATATTTACAAGGAGGAGGCTAGCCCACTGTGCAGGATCTGTGGAGAGAGAGAGAGGAGACTGTGGCTCACATTGTATCCGAGTGTAAACACCTAGCCTAGACTCACTATAAAGGCTGGAGACATGATGTGATGGGCAGGGTGATCCACTGGCACCTATGCAAAGTAAACAATTTACCACATTCTGAGAAGTGGTATGAGCATAAGCCAGAGTCGGTGATAGAAAACGATCAGGTGAAGGTGCTGTGGGATTTTAGGATACAGACGGACAAGAAACTGGAACACAATAGACCTGACCTGGTGGTTTTGGACAAGGAAAAAAGATCGTGCCTGATTGTGGATGCGGCCTGCCCATTCGACACGAGAGTGCAAGAGAAGGAGAGGGAGAAAATTAACCGATACCAGGACTTAAAGTGGGAGGTGAAAAGGATTTGGAACTGCCATGAAGTCAAAGTGATCCCGATTGTCATAGGCGCACTAGGGACTATCTCAAAAAGTTTCCAGGGATGGTTAAAGAAAATTGGCCCCTTCACGCTTTTTGGAACGCTTCAAAAGGCATGCTTGCTGGGAACAGCAAGAACCCTCCGATACGTCCTGAATATCTGAGGCTGCAGGAAGTGGCTTGATATTCATTTCAACAAACTTTCCAGTTAACTAACATCAATGACTGAGACTCAAAGAACAATAATAATAATAATAATAATAATAATAATAATAATAATAATAATAATAATAATAATAATAATAATGGTTTCTTTATTGGCCACAAGGGCTAACATGAAGAAAAACATTACAGACGGCACAGAACGGTACAGGACGATACCAAGTGGGTTTTGGCCGTGTAAAAAAGGATATAACAAGAAGATAGAAATATAAAAAAATTTCAAACAACAAAAATTCGTCAATAGGGATGAAACTTCCGAGGGTCACGCGTGGCGAAAACCACAGAAAAGACCACAGTCACCCTGACCACTAGGGTAAGCGCCCTCTCTCAGTTTTCACTCCTCAGTCTACAGGCGCATATTTAGAGCGGGCCCATTCACTCGGACCAGACACGCCTCTTTCACCCACCTTTCAGCAAACTTATTAGAAGACAGCACTTGTCTCTCCACACTGATTTTCCTCTTCAAGTGAAATTTGAAAAAGTTAATCAGAGATTCGCCGAAGAGGAAAGTGTCCGTCTTCAATCCTTTCAATTTTGTTCACCATACAATCTCTTTCGCCATGGCCACCAGGCAGATGAAAACTGCCTTCCTTCTTCCTCCTTAAAGGAGGACGGTGGGGTTATCTGCACAATGCACTCAGTCGATAACCGGATCCGTCCTACACGTGACAGCAATGTTCGACATAGCTCCACAAGTCAGCAATGCTCAGACACTGAACGAGTGCGTTCACAACGGTTTTGTCGCTCTGTGTGCATCTCGGACAGGTTCGGCTGTAGAGCTTATCCCGAACCGGCAACGCTCCCCGGTAGCACTGCCAGGCCAGGGATTTCTGAAAGTTGTCCATAGGCCCCGGGCTGAAAGTTCTCTTGAAGAGAGCGAACAGCTGATCGTCTTCGATGCACAGTCTCCCTGAGAACGTCGCCACTCTTCCTCTCCACTCGTCCTCTATAGAACGCCGAGGAGTATGTTCCACCGATACTAGTGCCCAGCTGGTAGAAGGCTGTGAGCGCTTGGAGACATTCCAGCTTCCAAGCGCTATCCCACGGTATTTTCCTGATCCAGGACTGCAGCTCCGTTAATGAGACGAGCTGGGGGAAAACACGAATGGTTAAAGAATATTAGTCCAGCCCCTTTTGTTGGAACACTTAAAAAGGTATGCTTGCGGCGAACAGCAAGAACTCTCCGATACGTCATTTAGGAAAGTTAAAATGGGTTACCAATATGGAAATAAAAGACCATTCATAAACTATCTTCTGTTTATGGATGACCTGAAACTATTTGGGAAGTGTGAAAACCAGATAAATTCTTTGGTTAAAACAGTCCAGATATGTAGCAGTTATCGGTTTGGGATTTCAGATTTCCAAATGCCCTGTGCTCAATATGAAAAGAAGTTAGAAAGCAGCCTGTAGTAGATTAAGGTTGCCATCGGGAGAAACCATAGGGGAACTGGAAGATAGGGATACAAGTATTTTGGGAATTCAGAACTGGATGATATTTTACATGCAGAAATGAAAGAAAAACCTAGAGACTTAAATCGATGACTCAACAATTCTGCCAATCCGCCACTTGACATGAGATATCGTATGTTTGTAGTAAAGGGTGAACATACGAATGAATTCACCCCACGTCAAAGTACCACATAATATTAACGGTTTTTACTTTAGCAAACTGTGAGGGCGGTAAAATGAAAGATAAACTCTGGACTCTTTTTTTCTTAAATTTATACTCAAAGTACTCGTCATTTTAATGTTGCTAGTAAAATTCATTATCCAATATAAATTAGCAGTAAGATTCACTCACCCGTGCTACGATTTCATCTGAAGTCTTATTCCAGCCTGAAAAATAGGAAGAAGCGAAAAATGAATTAAAAGAAGAGAAATGAATTGAATAAATAATAGTCCCAGATATATGAGTAGTAATATACTGTAGTTCTATGCTCTTTAGAGACTCAGCATTATAGAGGCTCAGCGTTGTAGAGGTTCAGCTTCGTTGTAGCTCAGGTTTATAGATACTAAGCTTTGTAGAAAGTCAACTTTGTTGAGGGCCAGATTTGTAGAGGCTCAGCTATTTTAGGGACATTATGCACAAAAATATTTGTAGTCTCACATTGACACAGACATTTTACAAATAATTTTATGCTGGAGAAGAAACTGTGCATATAAGTCCAAGTTTTGAAATATGTGCAGTATGGATTTGTAAAGATCGGAATGTATTGGCATATTTGACCACCACAACATTTGAAATCAGCTAGGCATTTAACTTGAGACTGACAGAATCTGGCAGAAGATTTTGTTTGTAAACATACTTTAAAATGCAACGCCGACGTAAAATTTGCTTTTCACCCCTTCGGGGTCGATAAATAAAATTCCAGTTCAAGGGCGGTGAGTTGGAGAATTATTAAAAATTCGGATAAGATGTTTTTGCTATCTCATCTGGCTTTATGTGTTCTGAGTTCAAATCTCGTTACTTTCTGCCAGGAGTTGCAACAGGCAGAAATGGAAAAACTAATGTAATCAGTGCTTCTTTGATCTGATCTGAGGATCAACTCCTTTACTTTTAAGCTCAAATAGCTCCCATCGTTGTACACATACTCAATATGTATAAAGAGATCAATTATATTTTGGGAAAATGAGAAATCAAAGAGAAGGTTACAGAACTTGATCGAGAAAATAATTTAAGTATTCAATTACTTTGCGTAACGAGTTTTAAATTAACATAAATTCTCTCTGCACGTTCGAGGTATATGTAGGTTCATTAATATATACATTTATGTATGTATGTATGTATGTATGTATGTATGTATGTATGTATGTATGTATGTATGTATGTATGTATGTATGTATGTATGTATGTATAGATGGATGCATAAGTATAGGTATATAGATAGGTACGCATCTAGGTGGGTATGCATACATATATATATATATATATATATATATATACACATATATATAGGCTCATACATATATACATACACACACACACACACATATATATATACACATATACCATATATATACATACATATATATATACATATATATATATATATATATATATATATATATATATATATATATATATATATATATATATATATATATATATATATATATATACGTATATATATACATACACATATATATATATATATATATATATATATATACACATACACACTCACACACATATACATATATATAATTTATGTAATTTATGTGTATGTGTTGATAGTGTACGTATATAAATGCTTTTGAGTGAATTTACTGTGTTAATATACGTGTGCTATCGATTGCATATATGAATGAGTGCGTACGTATGTGCGCCTGTAAGCACATGTGTATGTGTGTGTATGGGAGTGTGGAGTGCATATGTGTGTGTGTGTGGGAGTGTGGATGTGTTACTGGGATATGCGCTGAGGGAGTTTATTGTAAGATTTTGACTGTTTTTTTCTTCTTTTTCTCTAATGTAAGTATATATTTCGTCGCAGCTGTTGATGTAATGTCACTATTATTGTATATCTCTCTCTCCCCTTTGACCATTCTCAGGCGACACAGGGTGCCCGACACGCGTACACTGTTATACACACGTCACAAATGACCGTGTATAGGCATATTATGGATATGTATGTATATTTGTGTGTGTGAGTGTATATATAAATATATATATATATGAATGAATAAATGTATATATATACATACATATACATATATATAAATATATATATATACTTATTTATTCATATATGTATTTATATATATGCATATATAAATATGTATGTATTTATATATATATATTTATATATATATATATATCACCTTGTACGACCAGTCTCTCACAGCACGTGCTGTTTTAGCCATACGAAGACTCCATCCCACTGGCTGGGCGGGTAGGCCGTAAGTCTAAAGTCTGTTTTAAGCCAGAAGTCTCATTTGGCCGGTGCTTACCCCGGTTTCATGGCGTGAAGCGACTGAGAGTACAAGACTCCCCCCTGGACAGGACGCCAGTTCATCGCAGGGTTAAACCTCCAGCTATTGCTGGTACTCATTTCCAGCTTAGTAAACTGGAGCAACGTGAAATAAGGTGTCTTGCTCAAGGAAACAAAAACACCGGGTCCGAGAATTGAACTCACAACCTTTCGATTGCAAACCTAATACTCTAACCACTAAGCCTTCACTATATATATATATATATATATATATATATATATATATATGTGTGTGTGTGGTATGTGTGTGTGTGTGTGTGTGTGTGTGTGTGTGTGTGTGTGTGTGTGTGTGTGTGTGTGTGTGTGTGTGTGTGTGTGTGTGTGTGTGTGTGTGTGCGCGTGTGTGTGTGTGTGTGTGTGTGTGTGTGTGTGTGTGTGTCTTCCACAAATACCTCTCCCATTCATTTTCAGGTTATCCGTCCATTTTCTTTATTGGTTTATACACATCATTTTGAAATAAATAAAGTTACTAAAAAGTAAATAAAGTTTTCGAAAAAAAAAAATGTTTCTTTGTCACGTTAAAGCAAAACATGCTCATTGAAAAATAAAATTTTGTTTACCCCTAAAGGCTCACTTGGCAGCCACTACAGGCGTATTATTGAAACTTAAGAAAACACAGTTCTGTAAAAATTTGTATAATTAAATTAAATATATTTCTTTCACATCTAGAAGAAGGAACAGATATTGCAATAGCCTGGGGTTCAAAGGCCCTCAACTCTTCAACAAGCTGCCAAGAAATTTAAGAGATCTGCATGGTGTGGATGTGTATGCTTTTAAGAAACATCTCGACATACTGCTATCCAGGATCCCGGATGAGCCCACAGTACGGTACGAAGGTAACCTAAGGGCAGCAGCAACGAACTCCCTCTTACACTAATGGCCAGCCATCACAGGCTGGAGATAGAATTGTGTAGCAACAAGGGTGGTCCCCCAGCATGACCTCAGCCGGATGGCTGGAACAGGTAAAAGAGTTAAAGAGTATATAATTTCCTTCGACCAAAATACACACCCCTAAACATCTTTGCTACATAGTAACATTGTGGAAATATCCAAATATCCAAACGACATGATTTAGTGTGGTTGAATGTGGACGGTGTAGTAGAAAATGCAGACTTAGTGACTTAGTAACTTTCTTAGTGTGGTCAGGAGGCTGCGTGTTCGAATCACGTCGGGGTCACCACTTTAGCAGTATTAGTTATAGATGTTATTGAGATACGAGTGACATAATAATGATTTCAACAGCAGAAATTAGAGATGAAATATGTTTATTTTTGATGTAGCACAAACAATGGTGTGGTACAGAGGCTGGTTTCTGGCGTGTGATCAGTCGGCTTTTCAGTGGCTGTCTGTTTTTTCTTTCTCGCGTTCTCAACCAGCGTTGTTCTATCAAGAGGCGTGAGGCGTCTTACTACACTGTTCTGCTTACCAAACTGTATGTGGAAAGTATTTTATTTGGGAAAATGGACGGATAACCTGAAAATGAATGGGAGAGGCATTTGTGGAAGACACACATACACACTCACACACACACACACACACACACACACACACACACACACACACACACACACACAGACACACACACACACATATATATATATATATATATATATATATAGAGAGAGAGAGAGAAAGAATAAGAGAATGCGAAGTAGTTTTAGATGTTAAAGTACTTTATTGATAAAGCTGTGATTGCTATTGCAATGACGATAGTGGCCACATGATTCCGCATAACCAGTGCCATGATCAGATCAGACAGCTTCATTACATAATAAAATTACGTTCTTGAGGCAATTCAGATTTACATGAATATTATAAAAATACACAATAGGGTTACATGCGTGAGCAACCACTGTAGGTGGAGTCAGTTGGCCTTACATTTCTGCTCATTCACAACACAGGGTTTGAAGCCACTAATTAGGTGGAGACAAAGTATCTGACATTTCTGCTCATCTACCACACAGGTGAAAATTCATTAGTTAGGTGGGGTCACAGTGCCCCACATTTCTGCTCTCTGTCTGTCCATAATATTGGACAGACTCGGAAGTCACGGAAGGTGAGACCCTTCTGAACTCACAGTCGAACTTCTATAGGGGGACCTATAGAAGTTCGACTGTGAGTTCAGAAGGGTCTCACCTCATTTGGACAAAAGTACATTATTTTCTCGTATACTTTTGTGTTCAAATCGAATCGAGATCAACTCTCTTTCATCTTTCGATGGTTGATAAATAAATTACCAGTCCAGGCTTGGTGGATTGGCAGAATCATTAAATATCCGGACGAGATATTTTGCAATATCTGATCCGGCCCTCTGTGTTCTGAGTTCAAACTTAAATTAAAGATAGCATTGGCTGAAAACGCAATACTAACTAATCATAGCAGCTGTGTTAGACCCCGGAGATTTTGTATTACTTTTTACTACACAATTCTATAACTTCAAATATTCTTATTTAGTATCTTCTATTCTCAATTTATTAACCTATTCTCTAGCAGTGGCCGAAAAAGCAACACCAACTAATTATAGCAGCTGTTTTGGACTCCACAGTCTTTGCTTGCTTTTTTCACTTCTTACTATCCAATTTTATATTTTTATATATCTTTCTCTTATTTTTTTTTACTGTCTCCAAATTTCAATTGATTTACCCAGTCTATAACATCCCTCCCCTATTTTCTCCAGAACCCCTTTTTCGCCTACCTCCTCTGGCCTACTTTCATACACAATCCTTAGAAGTTTCTGTATAGATTTCACTTTCAACGCTTGACCGGCTCCACCCACTCCCTCATTGCTCTACAGGCAAGTTCAGTCATCCCCACCTCCCACTCACTGCCTTGATAGACTTAATTGTGTTTACAAGACATTTTGAGCAATCCTCTTGACAACTACAATCTTCCCATATAAGGAAGTACCCATTGATAAGTTCGGCTATTTATTTACCAGGCTAAAAATTCTAATTTAGTCCAGAAATAGCCGCCGAAACGGCTTCAGCTCTGTCGTCGGGGACATACATTTTCCTATATATCTATAATATTATAAAGCTGAACGTCGTGTGTATTATGTATAACCGCCGAGGTTAACTTTGCCTTTCATCCTTATGGGGTCGATAAAATAAAGTACCAGTAATGTACTGGGTAATTGCTGGCCTTGTGCCTAAAGTAGAAACAATTATGTATGTATGTATGTATCCTACACACCACCCTATAGTTTGTTAGCTTTACTCTCTCCGTCGCTCTTCTCTCTCTCTATAATAGATCATGCCCCCTCTCTATGATTTAACTGCTTTACTCTCTCTATCGCTCTTCACTCTCAAATATTAAAAAGCTGAGCGTATTCTCTCTCTCTCTCTCCCTCTTTCACCCTCTCTATAACTTAACTGCTTTACTCTCTGTCTCTCTTCACTCTCTATATGACAACACTCTTTTACTTTCCGGAGCGTCCCCTCTTTCATTGGGATGGTCGTCCACACAGAAGACGAACATTCATCCGAAGTCTTCCCACGGCTGTCACAGAATTTCACTTGCCATGATTGGCTCTGTGAAAGAGCAATACTTGCACCAAGAAATGACAGTGTCAGAGAAGTCAACGATAGGCTGCTTAAACAGATCCCTGGGCCTGTTCACACGTACAAATCAATCGATTGTGTGGTTGACATAGATGTAGCAGTTCAATACCCAGTGGAATTCTTGAACTCTCTTCACTTGTCAGGAGTTCCTCCACACAGGTTGAAGTTAAATCTTGGTGCCCCTATCATCCTGCTGCGCAATCTCGACCCACCAAAGCTCTACAATGGCACACGACTTGCAGTCAAGCAGATGCTGCGTCATGTCATTGAAGCCACAATAATGACTTGAGTTGGTAGGGGAGAGGATGTGTTTATTCCACGCATACCATTGCTGCCAGCAGACTTGCCCTTTCAGTTCAAGCGACTTCAGTTTCCAATCAGACTAAGCTTCGCGATTACTATCAACAAAGCTCATGGTCAAACCCTTAAAGTCGCTAGCCTTCATCTGGGAACACCATGCTTCTCCCATGGTCAGTTGTATGTAGGATGATCTAGGGTGAGCTCCCCAAACAATCTCTTCATTTTTGCTCCGAGGGCCGAACAAAAAAAATTGTGTACTCTGAGGCTCTAACAATGTAAGTTTTGTATTTTTGTAATATAAAATTTTCATTACGGCTGTACATGGATTGACAGACCTTGCAACGGATTCACCATTTT
>OZ024742.1:34923418-34945918 GCA_964016885.1 Eledone cirrhosa | reverse complement strand
TGTATATGTATATGTATGTGTGTGTCTGTATATTTACGTATATATATGTGTGTGTCTGTGTATATTTATGTATATGTATGTGTGTGTATGTGTGTTGTACACGCAAGGGGTCCTGCTTTAAAAGTTCGGAGAGTGTTTAGGTCTGTCAGTGTTAAGGTTGTGGACTATTTAGTATGATGTAGCTGGGTCTATGTGAGTTGGCTTCTCACTGATATATATATATATATATATATATATATATATATATACTGGATTTTAGTCTTCAAATTTATTAGTATTACTATATATATATATATATATATATATATATATATATATATATATATATATATATATATATATATATATATATATATATATATAATACACTATCTTAGATTATATAATAAATGTTGAACGTAGATGTATACACGTGTGAATGTGTGATGGTGTACATATATATGATCATATGTGCATGTGTGAATGTCAATGTGTGTGCAATTAAATGTAAACAGACATGCCTTAAGTAGACAAAACAATAAAGAATGATAAAAATAAGCCAAGTGATCGATTAAGTCAACTTGTATTTATTCTGTTATGTTAGTAATCGATAAATATCAGAGAAACCAATATTATTTCCTCTCATATTTCTATTCCATAAATACGATGACTCCTATCTCTATTACACTCTCGTATATGTATATGTTGTTATTGAACCTCGGTCGGGTCTGGGGGAACGTGTTCCAATTGTTTGATCATTTGAACAGCCTGGGAATTTAACAGGAAAGTGGTGTGCATTTCACAAATACGTACAACTATGGCGTAATTTCTGAGGATGATGTAGCGTGACACCGTATTTGACAAGGCTGGCCATTGCAATTACAAGTATAGCTCGTTTGTTTTTCAACTTGAATTGGCTGAAGCAACAGGACATATTGATCCAAACACCCAAACCACTAAGCCACACTCGATATATGACATATTCATACGAGAAAGTTAAAAGTTTCATCTAATTTTTTTACTATAAAATAAACCATGTTTAAATAAAAACAAATAACGAAACGAAATTAAATTTCGTTTCGTTTGTAAATACTAAGGCATATAAATACTAAGGCATATAAATACTAAGGCATATAAATACTAAGGCATATAAAACAACTTAACGAAAAAAAAGATGGTAATATGTTTGCCCTGCAAGCATGTAGGTGTGTGCGTTCGTGCCCCATAGGCACTAGTGTGTCCTATTTTTCGAAAGTAAAAGAAAGTCGATGAGATTTCTTTCTTATACATTTCAAATATATATTAAGTAATTGTCATTATTGGATATATTCACTTTTCTAAAAAATAAATCATGCACAAAACGCTAGAACCAACAGTTTTGCAAGAGATGTCAACATGAATGGACCTGTTATTTCTATCTAAAGGCATTTTTTCCAATTCCAACCCACCCGTCCCCTCAATCTATCTTATTTTTCATTCTTTCATTTGATGAAGGACTAGCATCCGAAACGTCAAGACCTTCTTCCTGCTATATCAAGCCTTAACCTAATATATCCCTTCCATATACTGTACCGATTGTGTTGTTATTTCTGTTTACCTTTTACATACATATTATATATATATCTCTATATATAAAACTGATGTTATCTGTGTGTGTCCTCATTTTCGCAATCTATATAAATCCACATTTCTACTCCGATTGACTTCAAACTTGCATTTATATATACCTTGCGGTCTAAAGATATTAACTGCAGCTTTTATTTTTCAATTTTCTGTTGTTAAAGGGGTGTTAGGCGCCGGTTATCCATCTCCGTCGCGCTCTTATAATATCTGTCTGTATGCTTGGCTGTCTGCATTACGACATTCTGACGAAGATTGATGACGTATAATGTTCGCTATTATCCGTTCAATGCCAACCAAAGAATCGCGAACTAAAGTATCGTCTTCCTGTTTTCGTTCGGTTGCAACGTTTTTCGAAATATTTACTTCTGCGTTCATAGATTGATGTTTTTAGTTTGAGAAGATCCCGTTTAGGGTGAAAGCAACGATTCTTTGCTTAAACTTTAATGTTATTTTAATCTATATATGTATATATATAAAACTGAGGAAGGATATATGTATGTATGTATGTATGTATGTATGTATGTATGTATGTATGTATGTATGTATGTATGTATGTATGTATGTATGTGTGTGTGTGTGTGTGTGTGTGTGTGTGTGTGTGTGTGTGTGTGTGTGTGTGTGTGTGTGTGTGTGTGTGTGTGTTTGAAACCCGAGAAGTACCCAACCGATCTTTTTCAAACTTTACGTGAGTATTACTTATATTTCATGGAGTCTATGCACATTAAAAAATTCAACTTTTTTATAGCCTATGGCATTAGGTGAAAAACTTGATTTTTTTTCAGCTTTTTAGGGCTTTTTTGAGGCGTTACGTCGAGCCGATTTCCCCGAAATTTCAAAGCATTTATCCCGTGCAACGCCTGGTACCACTGATAGTACATATATATATATATATATATATATATATACATACATATATATATATATATATATATATATATATATATATATATATATATATATATATATATATATATATATATATATATATATATATATACGGTCTGACCACTTGTTCGCAGTATCGGACCTGTGATTTCTCGATTCAGAAAAATAGCGGCTCTACTTTGAGCGATTCCCTGATCTCCGATTCATGAAACCCATCGAGTAACTGGGTTAAATTAAACTGGGTTTACATGTTGCGGTCGGAAAAAAAACAAAAAAACAACAATAGGCTGTTAAACGACAAAAAAAGAGAAAAAAATTGACCAAATCCACTTTGGAAAACTACCATTTTTTTTTTTTGCTTTGGGCGAAATCCTCTCAGCATCAAATAATACTGGAGAATCTCGTTGTAATGTCGATAAGGAGCCAAGTAGAAATACCGACATAAACAACAAAGCTAACATGACACACGATGTATTCCTGGATCTTTTGAACTTTCCCATCCAGGGATACTAATTGCATTATACCTTTCTTCTCTGCCTTTGTCAGACCCCACCGTGATTACTGTTGTCACCTCACACGAAACAAATTATTTTGAAAATGAAAGCATTCCAGAGGCCAATTACAAAAAAAAAGAGACATAACAAGTTTGATTACTGGGAAGGACTTGAAAAGCTCAAACCCAATTCTTTCCAACGCCACCGTGAGCACTTTATCATTTGATTCACGTGAAAAGTATTCCTTCAATATTGCCCAACTTATGTTGGCATCAACTTTAAAAATTGCCAAAGTCTTGGTTCCTGTGCTCAAAATTGAGCAGGTATCACGGAAACATTACGACAAATTTACATCACCCCCACCGTCACCAATACCAGCACCAACATCACCAACACCACGAAGACCACCAACGCCACCACCTTCAACAACAATAACAACACCAAAATGCAAGTACTTACCTTTAAACAGTAAGATAACTATTAGAACAAAACCTAAAAATTTGACAAAAGTTTTTACATTCGCTTTAAAAGACCTCCGAGACATTGTTTCCTTTCGTTGTTGTTTTTCGTAATAGTGTTATTGTGTCCTTTGTTGTTGTTGTTGCCTTCTTAAAATTATTATTGTTGCTGCTGATACGGATGCTGTTGTTTTTGTTGTTTTTGTTCTTCATGTATGTGTATATGATCTGTATTAAAAGTCCGAAGAGTAGTCAGTTCTTTTGTTGTTAAAATTGTGGACAAGTTGTTAGTGTTTTATATATATATATATGTGTGTGTGTGGAATAATGGTGGTGGTATGTATGTATGTATGTATGTATGTATGTATGTATGTATGTATGTATGTATGTATGTATGTATGTATGTATGTATGTATGTGTGTATGTATGTATATATGTATATATGTTCTGGTTTTATGATTTCACAATTGTTTACCAATAGAGAGATATATATATATATATATATATAGAGAGAGAGAGAGAGAGAGAGTCGGTTTCTAACATAGACACAATACTCTCTCATTGGTATGTACACAACATCAACTAGGTAGATTATGTATGTATGTCTGCATGCATGCTTGTGTGTGCAGGTATGGATTTTATTTATGTGTGGATGTGTATGTTTTGAGTTGCACGTGTGCATGTGTATATACTTTGTATCTGTACATGTGTATATGGAGTTATTAGATGCAGAATGTTTGGAATGTTTTACATATTTTTACTGTTCCATTAATGGATTGTACTTGTAATTTCCTAACTAGTTGTGTTCTTTCTGTTCCTGTGAAGTCCAGCTTCTGAAGATTTGTATTGAGGCAGTTACTAACATACCCCAGTGCCCCAATAATCACAGGCATAAATCTGAAGGTGTAATCAGGGTGGAGTATCTGCAGATTTCTCATTAGTTCTGCATAAATATTTTCCTTTTCACTAATCTTTGATATTATATTGGCGGCATCTGCTGGGCAGCTAATTTCCACTACTGTGCATGCCTTCTTTTCCCTGTCCCATATCATAATATCTGATCTGTTATGTCTGCATTTTATGTATGTGTGTATGTATGTAACCAAGAAAATAGAAGTATTAGAAATATGTTAGGTGGCGGGAATGAAGGGAGAAGATAATTAATACGAATGTCAAGAAAGAAAAGATATCTACTAAGCGAAATATTACATTTGTGAGTGTATGTGTGTGTGCCTGAGTGTGTGTGTGTGTGTGTGTGTGTGTGTGTGTGTGTGTGTGTGTGTGTGTGTGTGTGTGTGTGTGTGTGTGTGTGTGTGTGTGTGCATGCACGTGTGTGCATGCACGTATGTGCCTGTTAGACGGCAACGAGTGTTACGAGTGTTACAGATCAACAGAATAACCGACATGTGAAAGTAATGCGCATGTGGTTAAGTAGTTTACTGATACGTGTACTTTTATCGTACTTCTCAGGGAGATTCAAAATCTATTTTGAAACCTCGATTTATAAATTTCTGCGATTCTGTCTCAACTCATATAGAGGGGGGAGTAGTTTGACTACCTCATACTATTCCTCTCTCTTTACGTCTGCTGCCTGCGTGAATGTATGTGTGTGTAAAAGGAAGTAAGGGGATGATGAAAAAACAACGCTGTGTGAGTGTAAATATATGTCTGTGTGTTTGTGTGAATGTATGTGTGTGTTTGTGTGAATGTATGTGTGTGTTTGTGTGTGAATGTATGTGTGTGTTTGTGTGAATGTATGTGTGTGTTTGTGTGTGAATGTATGTGTGTGTTTCTGTGTGAATGTATGTGTGTTTGTGTGTGAATGCATGTGTTTGTGTGAATTAACGTGTGTGTTTGTGTGAATATATGTCTGTGAGTGTGTATTTTTGTAAGTGTCTGTGTTTGCGCGTTTATATTTATATACTCATACATATAAATGTATGCATATGCACATACCCACACGCACACACACACATACATATACGCGTCAGCGTATGGAAAAAAATTCTAGTATCATAAATGGCTAAGTATTCCACAGAGACAAGTATACGGGGAATCGGAAGATTGGAATTTCAATGTTTTTATTTCTTTCAAAATATCACAATGCATAAATTTAAATATAAAATAGTTAAAAATAAATCTGTCTACCAACTTTTTGAGACGGGAAAAGGTGGAGAGAAATCGAACACCACATTAGCTTTATACCGGAAAGCTGTGTTAAACATTATGCTAAAGTAGACTGCCTGATTTATTACCGTCTATATTAAAGCTATTATTGTATTTAAACTGTTGAAAGTATTGGCTGACGTACGCAACCAAATTACATATAAACGAACAATCCTTCCCCAAACCCCACCCCATCACAATAATTCATAGACACTACTAAAATAAATAAATGAATCACTATCTACAGTTAACACCTTCAAGACTTGCCCTATAAATATTATTCCACCACGCAGTTGCCAGAACAAATATGTTTAAATTAACTTTATTATCAATACTTTCATATTTTAAATGTTCTTTTCAGGATTTTCAATAGCCTCTACACATATATGTATCTTTCATATAAAAAAAAAAATGTTGGGTTCAAACAGGCCATTGAACTATGTTTTAACATGAACAAGCTACATAGAATCATCTTTATGTTCTTGTGGAGACTTCCCAGAAACTCTAAGGCACTATTTGTTCCAATGTAGAAACAATCAGTCTGAGAGAGGACATTTTGAAGCTGATCTTTAAACAAACTAAACAGATGAGAGATACAATGTATTGTTAAAGATCTCCCAACTACAAACAAGATCTTTGAGTACATGGAGGTTACGAAAACATTTATCAGAGACTGTTAGCCGCTTTACAGCTTCCCTTGTTTGCCATTTTCCCTTTATTATCTTTTATTGTGCTTGGTTTACCCTCTGTTGCCCTTAGTCTGGTAATGCAGGATTATTAGCTGTGGTAACAAGTTCTGAAGTCTGCCAAAAGCTTGGCTAGCAGCATAATTTGTCTTTTAGGAACTTCAGCCAACTGGTGTCGAAAGGTCGCAAGGTTTCCTAGCGCCAGAGATTTGGAATATGAAGTGCGAAACCTTCGTGAGGTAATCTAGAAACTTGAGTACCGAGGAAGAGTTGTGAGGTTTGTCAAAAGAAGGACTAGCATCAGCGTTTGTCCTTTGGGAACCTCAACCAGCTGGTGTCGAAAGGTCGCAAGCTTTTTTTTTATTCCTACCAATAAATCATCGACAGACACCTTGGTGTGGTAGTGAAGGATCGCGGTGTTCTAGGGACGAACTGGTTCATCTGTTCCAATAGGGCTCCCCAAATAATGATGATGGTAATGAGAATGAGAATGATGATCATAACCATCATTATCATGATCATGATGGATGATTATGAGAACACTCTTCTGCCAGATAACTAAATAAATAAATCAGTAGCTTTCAGCTTACATTAGGTTTGTGAAGGGACGTGGTCTAGAGTGAGAATCACGATCATAAGGTTCGCTTCCTGGAAGAGACAGCACGTTATGGTTTTGGCAATATACTTTATTTAACGTTACTCTTTCTATATGGAGTTGTGGCAGGTAGTATCAGTAATGGAACACCAGATGAAAACAGCTCCTTTAGTCCGGTCTGACAACCGGCTCCAATCCTTTTTAAATATTTGATTTCAAATTCGACCAGTGTTAAGATTTTCTTTCATATACCAGGAGACGATAAGACATTGCCATTTTCTGATAGTAGTGGGATGAAAAAGGTGAATATAATCGATTATCTACCCCTTTCCTTCCCATGTAAAGTCTGTTACGGTTTGCCTTAGTGAGAAGTCATTAATATGTTACAATTAATTGCTGAATAAATGCATAGAAAATAGACATATTATACACACCTGATACATATAATAGGAGCTAGAGTGTGTGAAGTTTTGCTAGCAGGAGATAGTTTGTGGCATATATAAAGTTGTGTGTTTGGTATTTGGTGTGTACATGCATGTATACATGTGTCTAGGTTTCTGTGTATATACATACATGAATATATAAATACATGCATACATATATATATATATATATACATGAATATATAAATACATGCATATATATATATATATATATATATATATATGATATATATATATATATATATATATGTGTGTGTGTGTGTGTGTGTGTGTGTGTGTGTGCAGATTTGGCCGAGTGGTTAACCCATGGCATTATGATTGGAATTGAGTATACAGAAACTTTCTGTGGAATACTCAACCACTTATAAGCCTTATTTAACGGTACACGTTTCTCTGGAATACTCAGCCACTTACAAGTATTTGTTATGGATATACGTATTTGTAGAATACTTAGTCACATACATCTTAATTTTACGGTGGAGGACCCAGTATATATTTATTTCATTTCCTATTTACCTATATTATGAATGGAAGGTTCTCCGTCGGTTTCGACGACGAGTGTTCCAGTTGATCCGATCGGTGTGACACAGAATGTGACAAGGCTGGACCTTCGAATTACAGGTACAACTACATTTTGACAGATGTATGGACTGGAGCAACGTGAAATAAAGTGTCTTACACAAGGACACAGCGCGTCGCTGGGAATCGAACTCACGACCTACGATCGTGAGTCGAATTCCCTAACCACAAAGCCACGCCTATATTATGAATGATTTGTAATTTAAGCACAAGGTCAGTAATTTGGGGAAAGTGGACAGTCGAACTGGTACTATATTTTATATCAACTTCCGAAGAATGAAAGACAAGGTTGGCCTTGGCAAAATTTGAATTCAGCACGTAGAGAGTCATAGTTAAAGACGGCAAAGCATTTTCACCGACGCTCTACCGATATTGCTTATCCATCACACTTACCTACATAATAAACGATACCACACATTGTCCACCGTAAAACCACATGTAATTCAACCGGTTTAGGAGGGGTGGTTCTCTCCACTGCAAGTTGATATGTTTGTAAAGTTACAGGGGTGCCTGATATGTAAAATAGTTTTTTTAACATGTTTTGCGTGCGAAAACGTATCAGAATAATAGGAAATTTGATATGTATAAATATACGTTCTCTCTTTCTCTTAATTTCGAGTATGTCTTTGACTGGCCACTTTCTCGGTGGCAAGATTGTGAAGAAAGGAAATTGTCGTAGTCACTTGTCTAAGCATTCATCCTTTGAACCATAAGAATGTTTTCCAAGTTCTGATGGTTCCAGATATCGCCAATTGTAGCTTATCGAGTGACGTTCTGTCTTCACAAACCCAAGCTCAGTTATACCGACGAGTATGAAGCTGAACGTGTATCTTGAATACTGGTACGGCAAACTCCTCATCAATGATCTGTAGATATCCTCCTTCTCTTGCATTTTTCTTAGCACATTTACATCAAGTGTGCTCCTGACTTCTACAACAGAGCATATTTTTAATGTGTGATCCCAAACAACAATATCAGGCTGGTTGTGCTTAAATTTGGTGGCAGGTTTTATTTTGAGGTGCCAATAGTATTCCTTTGAACCGTCAGTCTCAACATATTCTTCCCTATTTGATATTATTATCATCTTCCGTAACAGATCGTTCTAGTTATCACATCAACCTCATGGGGAGGTAGTAAAGAGAAGACTGTTTTGCACAGTTGGCAATAATGTGGCTAACATCTTTAATTTTTGTTTTTGCACAGCCCACATTTACTGCCAACTAATGACTTTCTTCTTTTGTGATGTAGGTATTTGGTTTGGATTTCTTCTTCCTGGGTTGCATGGAGATAACATTCAAGATGAGATGTTATAAACGTGTCGGAACTCCATGTCAGGTCTATGCCACCTATAGTTTGTGTTTTTCGTTTCAAGTACCCATGTACAACCTTCTCAGTGATTTCGTCCATTTAAAAGAATTTGTTCGAGTAATGAGATTCGTATCAGGCTTTATTTCACGTCTTTCTTCTAGATCAGTGGCTATCCTAAAAATATTATTATCATACTTATAAACCTGGGCAAAGTGGCTACTGGTTTTTTTCTTCTGTTGAAGATGTTGCTTCAGTGTTATCCTGGTATGATATTAATATGGATTTTAGGTCCCAGTCAATCTGGTTGTGCGAGAAATATAGCTTATCCACATAACCATTGGTGTTAAAGATTCCAGTACACTGAGTAGCTTGCGAGTCCTTATATCCACCTCGCTCAGTTCAACAGACCAAATGTTGGCATCAGGATGCGCACAGCAAAATTATTATGAACAATGTGCTTGTACGGCGAGATCTCCGATGACCATATTCTCTATACTCTTCTGAGATATTCATTCCTGGCCCTCGCCTTATTTCTCAGTCCATCATAACTGACGTTCCGATCGAGTTCAAGATACCTATAATTGTCACCTGACTGTAGAGAATGTATCGTCAAGCTGTTTATTGTATGTGTCGAAACTGTACGTCCATTTCGACAACAGCCGATGACCATGAAGTTTTTTCATTGATATTCTCTCTCTTTCTCTTTCTCTCTCTCTCTCTCTCTCTCTCTCTCTCTCTCTCTCTCTCTCTATATATATATATATATATATATATATATATATATATATATATATATATATATATATACTATTGGGTGTGAATCATTCGCTATCGGTCACCTACACTCAGTCTCCCCACCGCTGACTTTCCGTATCTGCAGAGCTCCGTTTCTCAGCGTTGTTTCCAATCATTATCTATCGGCCAACTGCAGCCGCTTTCTCAAGCTCCTTATCCGGGATCTTCTATGATCATTCCCCATCGCCTTTCTGCATCTCTTCACCGCAGCGCTGCTGTCCACATCACTCCCTATTCGAGCATTTTCTCTTATCATTCTGTATCGACCGAAATTTAAGGCCGAAAAAATAACAATCTTAATCTTTGATAATGCTATAATCTTAAAAATCGAAATTGGTATTCTGGGATTTACTTTAATAAACCACATACGCTAAAGTTAAGACCATCATGCTTTAGTGAAATTAGACGTTATGTTTACAATAATACTTTTAGAATTACCATAGAAATTTACACTATCCAATTGACCGACCCATTAGTGTCAGATTATATCGTTAGGTATATTTTTTCCGGAACATACAGTTTATCTTTAGCAAACACAAAAATTTAAAGCCGAAAAAATTACAGCAAAATTAGTTTTACTACTTAATTCTATAATCTTAAAATCGAACCCGGTATACCTAGGATTTACTTTAAGCCTATCAAAAACATAGTGAAGGTATAATTTGTAATTTTCAGTAATATTTATAAATTACCTTGTTGAGATAGCTAAGTGGTTAGATTGCCGAATTAATTCTCCAGCTTCAGTTCAGATCGATGAACGCCCGTAGAAGAAAAACAAGGGAGATTGACCATTCGCTCTCGACTCCAATATTAGACTAGTACTTTTTTTATTGATCTCGAAAGGATGAAAAGCAAAGTTGACCTTGGCAGGATTTGAACTCAGAGAGCAGAGAACTGGAACGAATGCCATTAAGCATTCTATCCGCCTACACCCTTTCAGCTACAGACTTACAATCCTCCATAAAGATAGAATTAGTGGCCTGCGACTCTTTCGTGTAGTGGTAACGCACTTCCTTGACACCTGAGAGATGAAGTGATCGATTACTCGCAGGCACCATTTTTCGCCGCCAAGGGTACTTTGCTCGATTTATAGCATTTGACTATTATTATGGTTATTCGCGTTTCGACGCACACATTTTGCTAATGCTTCCCAAGTCAACTGTTTCGTTTACATTTCTAGTTACAGGGTTAAAATATTTTAAAAGACCTAACTGACAAGAGGCTCTTTAGCGTAGAGGGTAACGCACTCGCATGGCATCCGAGAGGTGTGAAGTTCGATCCTCGCAGGCACCCCGATTTTCTTAACTACTATTTATAGTGATCAACTATAATTATGGAAATATGTGTTAGGATGTTCGGATATATATATATATTAATTTATAAAGTTAACTGTCTCTAATACGTAAACATCTCAATAAAAGGATAGGGTATATTAATTAATTATCTACTCAGAGAAGTATTAAAATATATTAAACTTAAGCCCAAATCTCATTTTGTGGGATTATAAGCCAAATCAGCTAAAAATGTCTGCTTTAACTTATAAAAAAACCCAACCATAAGTTCTGAAACTCAAGATCCAACATCAGGAACTGTTGGAGTTCCTGATATATCTTGAGTTTCAGAAACCATTTTATTTCTTTCTCCAAGTAGAGACAGCAATAAAATAGCGGAAAACTGGAAAAGCAGCTGGTACAAACATTCCAGCAGAACTGATAAAGCATGGAGGAGAAACAGTGATTGACGTCCTCACTAGAATCTGCAACAAAATCTGGCAGACTGGAGAGTGGCCTACACAATGGGTGACTGATTCCACACATCAGTAGGCGTCCAAAAGGATTGTTTCCTCTCCCCGACACTGTTCAACATCTTCCTAGAGCGAATCATGACCGACGCCCTAGAAGACAGTCCTTGCATAATCAGTATAGTAGGACGAGTTATCACAACCCTCTAGTAGGGCGAATTATCACAACCCTCAGATTCGCTGATGACATCGTCGGGCTAGCTGAAAGTGAAGAAGAACTTGCCGCGCTGGTGAAACGCTTGGACGTAACGTCAACTAGATACGGCATGGAGATAAGCGTTGAAAAAACCAAGCTGATGACAAATACCACAAAGCCAATAGAAAGAAGGATTACAGTCAGTGGTCAAAGGCTGGAGACTGTGACGCAATTATCCACCAAAAGGGATCCAAGCCAGTCCTTGCAAGTAGTGCTCTAATAGCACTTCCTAAACTGAAACCTCTCTGGAAAGACAAAAACACCACTCTCAAATGCAAACTAAAACTACTGCGTGCGTTGTTTCTATCCATCTTTCTATACGCATGTGAGTCATGGGCACTGACCACTAAGCTGCAAAGAAAGTTACAAACAGTGGAGATGAGATGCTATAGAAAAATCCTGGTAATCTTCTACACAGAACACATCACGAACGAGGAGGTCCGCAAAAGAATCACACAGAACGTGAGCCACTTTGAAGATCTGCTGACCACGGTGAAGAGGCGGAAGCTAAAATGGTATGGGTATGTAACAAGATCAGAGGGACTCTCTAAGACAATTCTCCAAGGAACAGAGCGAGGAAAGAGAAGGCGGTGTAGACAGAGGGATCGGTAGACAGAAAAGATAGCAGAGTGGACAGGAAGAACTTTGCCACAAACCAAGCACTCGCGCATGACCACCAGAGGTGGAAGCAGTTGGTGCAGCGTTCAACATTGCAGTGCCCCGCCAAACCGAAAAGGCTTAAGGGACCATCATGTTGATGATGATGATATATCATATACAGGGTCATAGATATGTAAATGAGTAAATAGGACCGTCAAATACATAAAACTGAAAGTAGATATACTTAGAACAAATGCAAAGTAGTCACTGATATCCCAATACGTAAATAATTGTTTCTACTTTGGGCACAAGGCCAGCAATTATCCCAGTGCATTACCAGTACTTTATTTTATCGACTCCGTAAGGATGAAAGGCAAAATTAACCTCGGCGGGATTTGAACTCAGACCGTAAAGGGGCGTAACTCTTTGCTGCAAAGCATGGCGTCGACCTTATACCGATATTGCTAATCCACTATACGTAAATAATACACTCTGAATACAAAGCCATCATAAAACAAAACACCCAGTGGATAAGACCAGAGATTGCCAAACTTGTAACTAATACACTCATTAAAAGAAAACCAATTACAAACTCAACGTCTATCCGAGATCCAAGACATTCTCCATAATTCCTACCTCAGACATCATCGATATTCCCTGATTCATACTCCGTATGCCAAACCACCAACCTACTCTAAATATGAGTATGGCAGAGAAAACCCTTTCCAAACTGCAGCTGTCATAATACGCTGTTTCTGTAAAAAAATAAAATAATAAGCAATAATACGCAGTTTCTGTATAAAAATAAATAATATACAGGGTGGTCCGAAAGTTTTGTCACCCCCTACCAAAAAGTAATGAGAAACAGTTTATGTTCCCATCGCAGTATCGTCCTCTGGTTTGCCGAATCTTGCACTGGAGTCATGTTGCACATCCTCCATGCTCTTGCCAGAATACACACGATCATGTATCCATACACTTCCAAGCAGCCTCTCTTCCAAACTGTAGGAGCTCTGAAATAGAAAATTATATTATTATTATCATTATTATATATTATAATTAATGACTTTCGGATCACCCTGTACTTATACCTCTTGTGTTTTTGTCCGTTACAAGAGCTGACTGATGAAGGAAGGGGTGATGACAAACTGACGAAGGAAGGGGTGATGACCAAACTGACGAAGGAAGGGGTGATGACAAACTGACGAAGGAAGGGGTGATGACAAAACTGTCCAAGGAAGGGATAATAACACACTTACGAAGGAAGGGGTGATGACAAAACTGTCCAAGGAAGGGATAATAACACACTTACGAAGGAAGGGGTGATGACAAAACTGTCCAAGAAAGGGGTGATGACCAAACTGAGGAAGAAAGGGGTGATGCGTTTTTACAACATGAACTATGTCACCAA
This sequence comes from Eledone cirrhosa, assembly GCA_964016885.1. NCBI lineage: Eukaryota > Metazoa > Mollusca > Cephalopoda > Octopoda > Eledonidae > Eledone > Eledone cirrhosa. The sequence goes on along the minus strand of OZ024742.1, from coordinate 34,931,899 downwards.
AAAACAAAGATTCAATCGAACTGAATACCAAGATATCACTTCTAGATGGAGACTTACAGATATGTAAAAGTGTTGATGTTTTGATTGACGAAAGTGACGAGAATATAATGAATTATCTGGAAGAGTTTTTGATTTCTCGGATGCTGTCAGGGATGCCCCCATACAATTTAGCACTGAAGAAAAATTCCATTGTGATTTTGCTGAGAAATTTGGATCCTGATAATGGTTTGCTAAATGTACTCGATTTTTGGTTTTATTTTCTAATGCAAAAATCATTACTATCAGTAAAAAAGGAAATGAAGCTTTCATACCACGAGTTGATCTGCGTCCGAGTGAAACAGATCTACCCTTCAATATGAGCAGATGGCCGTTCCCTGTGAAACCAGCTAGTGCCATGACCATAAACAAATTGTAAGGACAGAGCTTCAAAAAAGTTGGTATTTACTTGCCAGCTCCGTATTTACTCACGGCCAGCTTTATGTGGCCTTAAGTCGTACGAGAAGGAAGAAAAACTTAAAAATTCTTTTGAAGGAAACAAGTAGTCAAGGCATGTCAGCTGCGGATAGATTTTTCAGAAAAAAATTTGTAATAAAAGAATTATTAAACTAAAAACTTGATTTTGTACCCTTTTTATATATAAAATACTACAATTAGCCGTCATTTTTGACGGCTCGGGGCCAGCTAGTTGAAATAGAATACCCAAAAAGAATTACACAACGAAAAAATAAATTACGAACATAAAGCAACTAATAAAAGAGGAAATATTGAAAATTTAATCCATGAATATAGAACTAACATATTCCCAAAAATAACCAACAAAACACAACAAAACCGAATCTTAAAAAATCATCTGTAATACTGACGAAAAAATTCCGATTTAAAATAAGACAGCCACAAATACGAATGAAAGAGAATATAAGGATGAAGATTTACGTAAACGGAATCCTAAAAATAAAATTCACGACCACAACAGGGCAACGAGGGAAATAATGATTTCTGATTTGGGCACAAGGCCAGCAATGTTTTTTTTTTTTGGGGGGGGGGGGGCGTCGATAAAACTGACCGTCATGCATTACTGGTACTTTATTTTATCGACCCCGTAAGGATGAAAAGCAAAGCTCACCTCGGTGGGATTTGAACTCAGAACGTAAAGGGCCATAAACTCTATGCTGCAAAGCCTGTTGCCCGACGCTCTACCGATACTGCCAATCCACTAACGGAAATAATAAAAGAACTTGAAACACTAGATTTTCCTATAGACCAAATAATAAATCCAATAAAGATAAAACTCCATGATAAATAAATAAATGCTGATCTGGCCATCATAAACTTAATTTACACGAACAGAAATATTAATATCACGAGGCTGAATAACATAATGTATATAGTAGCTACTGTAGTTACCAAAAACTTTTTACCCATTAAATCCTCATTAAAAAGAATAGCAAAAACCCACACAAACATGGTAACAAACATACAAAGATAGAAAATAAGAGAAAAAACTCTCAATCTTAAATAAAATATGAAAAAAGATAGCATGAAAAGGAAAGGAAACAATCTAAACTATAATAAAGAAAGGAGTGCGGGACTGCGTACAGATATATTTTTTTTATCTCGTTTGTAAAAATAAGTTGGATTACTTTGAATACATAATGAATGAATATTACATAATTTATCTACTAAATTTCGTTATTCTTGATTAAATATAAATAATTTTGTTGCTTATTTTAAGATTCACTTCTTTAAAATTTTCAAATGTCAACACTTCTAGTTAGCGATCGTTTAAATAAACATTCATATATTTCCGTCACTAATTTTCTCCTAATGCAGTTTATATATAACTAGCAGAGGTACCCGGCGTTGCTCGGATATTAAATAGCAGTTGTGTATACCATTTATGTCAATACTTCAGTGCTGCTTCGAAAACTATACTTTTACAAAATCATCCGCTTTTTCCAAAAGGGGGTTCCTGCCTCCAGGAGTCCCCTACCCAATATGTGCCAATTCAGAGAGTTCACATTCATCTGTAGGACAAACGTAGCCCATGTGTCAAGTTTTGTGAAAATCGGTTGCGAACTCCAGAAGTTATGACGTTTTGTTGCATTGCACTGCAGTGCTTCAGTCGACTCCAAGGAAGTGGTTAAAGTGGTTAAAGGGGTTATCTGCCGGGGGGCCCTATAATCAATATCTGCAAAAATGACAGTGCCCATGACCATCCGGAGTACATAACTAACCTATGTCTTAAGTTTGGTGAAAATACTGTAGAAATGCATAAGGTTTATACATACGCGCGTGCGTTCGTGTGTGTGTGTGTGTGTGTGTGTGTGTGTGTGTGTATCTGTGTGTGTGTGTGTGTGTGTGTGTGTGTGTGTGTGTGTGTGTGTGTGTGTGTGTGCATATTTGTGTGTGTGCATATTTGTGTGTGCGTATGTATGTGTATGTCCGTCGGGGCATACGTATGTACTGGCCTAAATCTTCACTATTTACTTTTACTATTTTAATAACCTCTGTCATTTTCGTTTTCAATTTTATTTACATCATTCTTAAACTCCGGGGTTGGAAATCATTCTGTTATTTTAAATAGAATATTAGTCTAACGACTCCATTTATACCATAAACTTGGTCTTGTCTTTGCATGAAGTTGTTCTTCACGATCCACATAACGATGTATTATCCTCGCTTTTTTCCCGTTCATTGCCATGCAACGTCTTCACGAACCAAAATATCGTCTTCATGTTTTCGTTCGGTTGCAACGTTTCTCGAAATATTTACTTCTGCGTTCACAGATTACTCTCAGTTCAATTTGAATGGGAAATTCCTGTTTCATCGATTTTATCCGTAACCATGGAAGCTTGTAGTAGCCAAAAGTTTATTAACAGCGAAATAACGTTGTCTTTGATATGTTATTTTAAATAAGACAATGAATTGAAAAATACTACTTACTGTTAGTGGTGGTTAACATGTATTAGAAATAAAATGAAAATGATATCTGAAAAAAACGTACTTGAGAACATGACTCCCTTCTTCGCAATTTAAGGGTTTTATTTCTTTTGATGGAAAACAGTGACTGTTTTCGGTTTGGCATTTCGTAAAATGGTACTGCAGAATTTATTTAATAAAACGGTACTGTATGATAGTTTACACTTTGATTGCCCTGGTCAGCAAGAGGGGCCTCTATATATTAGATATTTATTAGAAGAGGGGGAAATAACTAACCCCAGTATTAGAACAGGGGGTTCGCAATGTAAGGGTTTTATTTCTTTTGTTAGAAAACAGTTACCTTTTTCGTTTTGGCATTTCGTAAAATTCTACTGCAGAATCGATTTCATAAAACACTACTGTATGATCGTTATAGAATTATTTAAATTTAATATAGAGCAATTGTATTTTTAAAATGAAAATGAAACGTACAGTAGTAGCAAAAAGTTTATTAACAGCGAAATAACGTTTTCTTTGATATGTTTTTTTTAGACAAAAGTATTAGAACAGGGGGAAATAACTCACCGAACGCTATAGTTTTGGGCCCCAGAGACCACATTTTTCAAGTTAGAGTTTTGAAACCTCGTCTATTTGCTTCCTTGGCACTTTTTACATAGGTGTGTAAATTTCCATGTCCGTCCGACCACGTCTACTACCATTTAGCCGTGCACATCTGAATTTCAACCACCGCCCATTTCACAAATATATATTAGTTATCGTCTTTTTTAATGTATCATGGATTTACATAAAACAGTGTAACGCAGTCTTCGTTCAATTTCTGTGTATATTGTCAATTACGATTTTATTTGATGTATCATATCTACATGCATATATACTTGCGTATAATATCAATGTGCATATTACATATGCTAGCAGAAAACCACCCGGAAGGTGGTTTTCCTGCTAGTAATATTAAAAATATATAACAGAAAAGGAAATACCGTATATGCCGGCGTACAAGTCGATCCTGTGCATAGGTCGACGACCCCTAAAATTCTAAGGTGTAATTCAGGTTTAGGCCTATATCCCCCCCCCCTTAAAAAAATAAGGCAGTATCATCTCCCCAGCCCTAGACCCGCTTACCATTCTTTATTTGTACAAAATATAAAACATGGAAATAAACACTAAATATTTGTAAAATAATATAGCATTATAATCCCTACGTTAAATAGACTTAACAAATATGAGATTCAGTAGGAAATAGTTGTGGTGGGTTGCTAGAGTTATGGCAAGTGGTGTACAACTATTGTTAAGCAGGCAGTTTACCCCTCAGTGTAAAGATTCACATTTTATATTCGATGGACAAGTCGACCCCTGGTTTTGGAGAGATATTTTTAGGTTCCAAATGTCGACTGTTTTGCCAGCATATACGGTAACTAAAACCAAACAATGCTTAAACAGGTACTTTCAAAATCACAAAGAATCTGTAGGTGTGAAAAATGCAAACTCTTCTTTGAACAAAACCAACAGTTTCACTTCAACCACAAACGACTCTACCAGGAACATGGTAGAAACAAAACAGAAATCAAAGTAGCACCAAAAGTAAAAGAAGTTGATGACAGACCTGTCAACTCTCCCTGTCTGACGATGAGATCTCCCATCCGCTTTGGGGTGGGTGATAGATGTTTTCTCTTGTGAAAATGGGTAAAGCTTTCATTATATAAAATCTCCCCATTTTGCCTCATTTCTCCCCGTTTGGGGGCACTTTTTTCATGGTACTCCTCCTTTGGATTTTTAGAGGCTGGCAGGTCTGAGATGAGTTCTAGAGTGGAGTGTGAGTAGAAAAGGAATCACTACGCACAGGACAGGTTAGAACAACGAACACAGCGCTTGAGCACCTTGAGAAGACATCACAATAAACGAAGTGTTTAACACGGTGAAAAAAGCAGCAAGCAAACCGACAAGATCCCAAACCTTTGGTTAGCTGCAATAATATCACAGAGACTGACTAAGCCCCTGAACAAAAATAACCCATTTACAAAATAGCAGAAAGGGTGCTGTAACGGTTGATATGACTGTAAAGACCAGTTACTGACCAACAAATTCATGATCAAAGGCTGTAGAAAGAGAAAAAAGAATCTTACCATGGCATTGACTCTTTGAATTGAATTGAATGTGAAGGTGCATGGCATAGTGGTTAGAGCATTGGACCTGCAATCGAAAGGTTGTGAGTTCAATTCTCGGACCGGGTGATGTGTTGTTTCCTTGAGCAAGACATTTTATTTCACGTTACTCCAGTTTACTCAGCTGTAGAAATGAGATGATAGGACTGGGGTCCCTATCATTAAATCACACAAGAACCTCCAACGAGATATACCTTGGAGGAGGCCAGCTAAATCTGCATAGGTGTGAGCTGTAACACACACATTGACAGTTTATCAGAAGGCATTTAGTAGTGTTCACCACACGTTGATATTGGACACATAAACATGAAGAAAGTAGCACCAACAGTAAGAGAATATCCATCAAGCATGACGTAAATCAGTAGTAAAATCTTCTTCAATTGAGCCTGTCCCAATTAACAGAGGATATTTCTAGGGGACTCCCTATCTTCGTTCTTATTTTGCCTTGCACTGCCACCATTAACTAAGATACTAAATAGGACAGGACTTGGATACAAATGCTACAGCAAGAAAATCAACCAACTCTTATTTATGGACGATCTCAAGCTGTATGCTGCAAGCATTAAAGTACTGGAAACATTACTGGGGACTGAACATGAACTTGCAAAAGAAATAGATGTCAAATTTGGATTAGAAAAATACAGCAAGGCAATCCTGAAGAAAGAAAAACTAGTTTAAAACACTTTATCATAGATAAAGAAACAGAGATAAGAGAATTAGATCAAGCAGACATACAAATATTTAATCAATGAACTAGATTCTACAGCACACACAAATTAAAGAAAAGATTAAGAAGGTATACTATAGAGGAATCCCAGGAAGATATATTATAGCTGTCCAAATAATATGCCACAGTTTTAACTTTTTAACTGGATATTAAAAGAACTTAGTCTTAGGTTCTTCCGCGCCGTTCAGCGCATCGAGCAATAAGTACTCGCCAATGGTCACCATCAGCAGCGGCTTTTTCGCGTCCGTGCCAAGTGATGTTGGCTGCCATCAGGTCTTTAAAAGAACGAGCAGAAAAAAATTGCTTTTAGAGTACACCACCGAAAATAAGATGTAGAAAGAATATAGGTACAACAAACACGGAGAGATGCAACCTTTATGCAACTAGAAAATTATTATATGTACTAGCAGAAAAAACACCTTTCGGGTGGTTTTCTGCTGGCATGTGTCGTGTGCATATTGATATTATACGCAGGTATATATACATGTAGATATAATACATCAAATAAAATCGTAATTGACAATGTATACAGAAATTAAACGAAGACTGCGTTACACTCTCTTATGTAATCAGTAACGTAATCCATGGTACATTAAAAAAAGACGATATTATATATAAACTACATTAGGAGAAAATTAGTGACGGAAATATATGAATGTTTATTTAAGCGATCGCTAACCGGAAGTGTTGACATTTGAAAATTTTAAAGAAGTGAATCTTTAAATAAGTAATAAAATATATTTAATCAACAACTACGAAATTTAGTAGATAAATTATGTAATATTCATTCATTATTTATTCAAAGTAATCCAACTTATTTTACTAACTGGATTAACAGAAATAAACCGTACGCAGTCCCGTACTCTTTACTTTATTATAGTTTAGATATCCACTGAAGGACTATAAAAATACCTAATATAAAAATAATGTATAATAAATACAAATAGCTACAAAACATTGTTTTCTATTTTCAATGAAGCTAACTAGTAGAAAACAGAAGTTGAACTGATAGATAATTATGAATAAAATAGTGAAACTGCTAAAATGTATATTGAAAACAGATCTCTAGAATGTCATGATAATAGTGAGAAAACCGCCTACATATCCAAAACCCATAAAAGCTGCATAAGGAAGATGTAGACAAGGAAAATTACAATAGTGGCTTAGAAGCAGTGGATTCAATCCTGAAAATGAATGATTCTTAATTGCAGCTCAAGCTTGAAACTTTCCTATTGAATATACAGAAAATAGTAGAGACTGCATACGTTACAAAGAGTACTTTCAATACAATAGAGCCCCCCCCCCCCCCCCAGAAACTCTGCACATCGTTGTGCTTGGTAATGCTGTGACATCATGAATTGATGATGACAGTGATTATGATGATAATAATGGTTTCTTATATAGGCACAAGGCCAGCAAATTTTTGGGAGGGGAAAGTCGATTAAATCGACCCCAGTACGTGACTGGTACTTTATTTTATCGACCCCGTAAGGATGAAAGACAAAATTAACCTCGGCTGGATTTGAACTCAGATCATAAAAGGCCATAACTCTATGCTGCAAAGCATGGCGTCCGATCCTCTACCGATACTGCCAATCCAACCGCCCCTTTTTTTCTTTTTTTAAGATTCCGCTAATAATTGTTTCTACTTTAGGCACAAGGCTAACAATTATTTAGGGGAGGGAAAGTCGATTAAATCGACCCCAACGCATCACTGGTGCTTTATTTTATCAACCCCATAAGGATGAAAGATAAAGCTAACCTCGGGGGAATAACAAAATAACAAGAAAAATCGAACAATGAAAATTCCTCAATTGGGGGGGGGGGTAACCACTTAGAGTCGACTCAGGTACCCCACCAATCATGAACCACCCGACGCTTCGAGGGCACCCGGAAGGGGCACCCCTCTCCGCCTCAAATTAGCCAACTTACAAGCGTATGCTCAGAGTAGGCCCATTCACACGGGCCATTCTCACCACATTCACCCAGCTTTTAGCAAATGTACTAACGGTGGGAGGTGGGGAGGCAGCACGTCTCTCTTCACACTCACCTTCCTTTCCAAGTTAAACTTGAAAATGTTAATGAGGTATTGGCCAAAGAGAAGAGTGTCTGTCTCCAGTCCTTTCAGCCATATCCACCACACCACCTCCTTTGCTACAGCCACCAGGTAGAGGAAAACAGCCTGCTTTTCCCGGCCAAAAGAAGGCCGCAGGGTGATCATCACGATGGACTCGGTTGATAGCCAGAACCGTCCCACATGCGATAACAGCTATTCCACATAATTCCACAAGTCAGTAATGCACGGACACCGGAGGAGTGCATGAAGAAAGGTTTCGTCGCTCAACGTTCATCTTGGACATATATATATACTTTTCCTCTATTACAATTTTCTAACACCACCTTCTTTTTCTCACCCGTCTATTTTTCACCCAACCCTAGTACCTTCAATAGAGATGTCAACAGGAATGGACCTGTTATTTTTATCTAAAGACATTTTTTCCAATTCCAACCCACCCGTCTCCTAAATCTATTTTATTTCTCATTCTTTCTTCCGATGAAGGACTAGCGTCCGAAACGTCAAGACCCTCTTCCTGCTATTTCAAGCGTTAACCTAATATATTCCTTCCGTATACTGTACCGATTATGTTGTTA
>OZ024742.1:34853418-34918418 GCA_964016885.1 Eledone cirrhosa | reverse complement strand
AGCTGGGGTTGGTTTGAAACGTTGGCTGACCTTAGAGTTTACTGGGGGGGGGGGGGGATTGTTTCTAAAAATATCTATCTTGGTATTTTATCTTAGAAGAAATCATCACCATTGACTTTGTGATGTTGCCACAAAAAAGATTCAGAGTTACTGAAATACCAATTCTATCTTCAGCAGAGAATTCCAGATACAGGGGAATGGAAAAAAGGGGTTTCATCGATTCTATTATGGGAAAGCAACCAACCAACTATATTGTGGGCCCATTAAGGATGAGAAAGAAGGATGACATTGGTGGGATTCAAAGCTAAAACGTACCGGGCTGTACATATTGTAAAGCATTTAGTTGGACACCTTAATGCTCCTATTTATCCGATTATCTCGTGAAAGTCCTCAAGGACTAGCTGATTTGGGTGTTTCTATGTGGCTGCTTGGCCTGCATTATATAGTTGTCAGAAGTTGCTGGAATCTTGGAGAAGGATACATTGCCAAAGGGTTAATTTGTCTAGGATGTTAATTTTAAAGTGTGCCAGCTTTAGTTTAGTCCGAAGTGGATGCATTTAGAAGGGGTTCGTATTTGGCGATAAAGTGTGATTCCTTGCTAATGCGCTGGATGTAGGAAGCGTTGTCTTTAAATTTGTAGAGGGTAAACATTCTGAAATTGGGTTGTTCATTAGATGCGCAGGTCGCGATGTGTTCACTCAGTGCTATCTTTCTGTATTCCCGTATTTTAATTTGGGATCTATGGACGGCCACACGTTGGCGGAGGCTGTTTTTAATCTGTCCTATGTAGTGTTCTCGACAACCTGAGTAAGTCAACACATAAATCAAGTTTTCTGATGCACATGTGAAATTGTATTTAACTGTAAAGTGTTGTCCTTGTTTGAAGTAGAACTCCGATCCCTCTATTAGATTGATACCTATGTCACAGTTAGGTCTTCCACATTTTTTAACTGTAGGGTTCATTGTAAGGGTCGGCTGGACTTTGGCCTGTGTAAGAATGTTTTTTTTTTTGATTTGGGTTGTCTTTTGCACTTTATGATGTTGTGCGTTTGAAGGATTTGATTCATTCTTAGGTCTCTTTAAAGTAAATGTATGTTCTGGAGTATGGTGTCGAATGCCTCATTGTTAAGGGGGTTGTGTGTGGAGATGTATGGTATAGTTTTCAGTTACGAATCATTTCTTGGTTTGGCGTGTCTAAGTTCCTGGATGTTGAGTTTTAGGGCACGTTGGAATCCATTGTTGATTAGGGATGGTGTATAATTCCTGCTAATAAGTGTGTTCTTTAATTCTTCCCGACGTATGTAGCATGTGTATTTATCAGGTACTATAGTGCAGATCCTTTTGGCTAGGTTGTAGGGAATGCGCATTTTGGTGTGTCTAGGGTGGCATGAGTTGAAAGGAAGATACTGTTTGGATTCTGTGGGTTTATAGTATATGTCTGTTTCTATTTTGTTGTTGTTTTCTTGATAAGGATGTCGAGGAAAGGAAGTTGTTCATGGCTGTATTCCATTGTAAATTGAATGTTTGTGTTGAGTCCATTTAGAAGTGTTTTAAATTCAGTAAGTCTTTCTATACTTTCATGTCAGACGATGAAACAATCATCCAGATATCTCTTCCAGTTTTTTCTATGTAGAGGTAGAAGGGGTTTCCGTATTTTTCTAGTACTTTTCGGTAGAGGGTGATTTCCATGTATCCCATAACGAGGTTGGCCGTTTTCGTGCCCATGGCAGTCCCAGATTTCTGTCTGTAGAATTTGGTATCGAATTCGATGTAGTTATTCTCCAAAATAAATTTGAGCCCTTCTATTACGAATTATTTTATGGTGCGGTGTGGTAGTGCATTGGGGGTAATTTTCTAACCAGAATTGGATTGCCTCTATTCCTAGGTTGTGTGGGATATTGGAATAAAGGTTGACTACATCAAAAGACACTAGTAGGGTATGTTCATTATTAAGTGTTTTGGGGAGGTGGTTGAGCATATCAAGGTCGTCCCTTATGTAGCTTTTAATGTGTTTCGGGAATGGTTTTAACGGGATACCTAAGAAGTTGCTGAGGCGGTGGGTTTCGCAAGCGGGACCTGCTATTATAGGTCTTAATTTAAGGTCATTGGGTGAGGGGACATTGATGAATATTTCTCTGGCTTCCTTGCATGCCTTACTTATGTTTCGCTTTTGTGTATCTTAGGGATACCGTAGAAAAGGCTGGGTTTGCTTTTGAAGTCAGTGATGTAGTTGTATTCCTTGTCGGTAAGCCCTTCTCTGTAAAGGGTTGTCAGAGATTTTAGGTTTCTCATTATTTTTTTGTTGATTAAAGTAATTGTGATGGTTGTTGATGTTGGGTTGTCTCCTGTGTTGTGTTGTTCCATGCTGTTGTTATTGAAGGTTCGGGTTTCGTGGATGAGGGTTGATTAAGGCGTCCCTATATTTAGTGTGTGGTTGTGTGTCCTTAGATATCATGTGTGGTAGTTGTGTTTTAGGAGCCCTTCGTTGATGAATATATCGAGTAGTTTGGGTTTGTTGTGTGTGGTGGTTGGGGGGTTGTAAGAATGGAGGTTTCCTTGGTATCTCCTAGTGGGAGAGAGGTTGTAATGTCCATCCTGGAGGTGATGTTTTCTTATTTCTTTGTGAGTTGCAGGGGTGTCCGCCTAGTTGCTGCCCGGTTGGGTTAAGAGGTAAGGATTAGGTGTTGCCTTCTTTTTTTGGTAAGGGAGGAGGTTGTGTTTTTGGTTGGTTGTAGAACAGTGTATGAGTGGCGTTTAGGTTTTCTTGTTTTTATGAAGGGGTTGTTGGAAGCGTATTCTGTTTGAAAGATTGTTCCATAGTTTAAGAAGCAAGTGTCGCTTTTTTCCCAGCACTGAAGGGATTTCAGTTCCTCCTTGCTGCAATCCAATAGTTTAGAGATCTTTTCTAGGCTGGGCCTTGAGTCTTTTTGTTAATTTCTTGGTTGATCTCTTCGTCGATGGATTTTATTTTATCCTCATTTGTTTGACCTCTCAATTTTAGAAGTTCAATTTCCGTCTTCATTTGTTCCAGTGCCATTCTTTCCCTAAGTTGTCTTTGCGTCTCGGGTTCATCTGGGATGGGTTTAATCTGTAGTTTGCGGGCAAGAATTAATGGGGATGAATTGAGCCATTTTTCATAAATCTCCGCTTTGTTGTTGTTTTGGATCATCTTCAAGAAGGGGAATTTTCTGTCTCTGAGTGATGTGTTCCATTGTGGTATTATTTGTTTTTTATTTTGTATGTTGTTAGTGCATCAGTGCCACATGGTTCCTCATTTGTTTGAATTAGGTTTGTGTTATTCGTAAAGTATGTTTTGATCGTTTCACATAGGTATGTATGTATATGTATATATATATATATATATATATATATATATATATATATATATATATATAGTAATAATAATAAATATGAAGATTAAAATCCAAAGAGGGCTCGATAAGGATAAATATATATCAAATAAATAAGAACCCTAGAGCAAATATTTTTTTAAATAACAGATTAAAGTTTAAGTAAAGAATCGGTGCTTTCACCCTTAACGGGATCTTCTGAAACTAAAAAAAAAAAACGTTGCAACCGAAGGAAAACAGGAAGACGATACTTTGGTTCGTGAAGACGTTCCTTGGCAATGAACGGAAAAAAGCGGGGATAATACATCGTTATGTGGACCAATGAGAACAATTACACGCAAAGACAAAAGCATGTTTATGGTATAAATTGTATATATATATATATATATATATATATATATATATATATATTGTTATACTTTAGGAGGGTCATGTTGCCAATAAGAAACACACGCACCAGTTGCTTTCACTTCAATTTATTATATATTTATAAATTTATAAATTTACAAATCTACAAACTTATAAATTTCTGGTTGGTTGGTTGGTTCCACAACCAGATAGTTGTTTATATATAGTCATAGTCCTTGATGTTTGCTCTGAGCAAACATCAAGGACGCTCTATCTCAAAATTATTTTTGAAAAGCATTAGAAATGCGCAACCGGTAAAACTTAAAACCAAAACTGAATACTAACCAATACTATTACTAATTCTCACTTATTCCTAATTAAACTATTTTTCACTGTGAACAATTTGTCAGCATTTTCTATTCCGTTTACCAATATATAATAACTTGTGTGTTACACCTCTTTTCTTTTAAATATATATATATATTATATATATATATATATATATATATATGTATATATATATATATGTTGATCCCGATTAGAATCTTTAACTAGAGTAAATAATGTACTCAATAAATAAGCAGAGTGACGACAGAGGTTTATATAGAAAGGCTTCTACAGGACTAGAACTGTTTCATTCGTATGAAATCGTACGATATTCCTGATATTCAGCGTGACACAACGTATTATAAAGCATGCCCTTGGAATTATAGGTACAGATCATTATTTTTTCCAACTGAGTTGACTGAAGCAGCATGAAATAAAATGTCGTGCTCAAGGAGAAAACGCGCTAACAAAAATTATACTCATGTCCTTACAACGTGACTTTACTAATATTTAGTAGTCATACAATGAAAACCATGAATCTTCATGCCAATATGTTTACCCTTATAAGTGTCACATCTGCTGACAATAGATCATGGTCACATTATTTTACCAACATAAATAATATTCAGTGACCCCCCCCCCCCCCACCACATACACACACAAACAAACACAAACGCACCCACGCAACCAGACACAAACACAAACACACACACTCAATAAATCAATTCCAATGTTTACTATTACATGAAAAGCTACATTTATGGGATATAGTCACAAACCAATTTTTCCATACTGGATATTTTTGTGTCAAAATGGAGCAATTAATTCTATGTATTTTCTCATTGCCAACAACCTAGAAGTGGTTGGTATTTTATGCTGGTTTGAGCAGTTTAGCAGGATTAACTCAGTAGTATCTTAACTCAGTCACTGTTTTATGCTTGGATTGTAGTCCTTCTTTTCCCCTGCCAATGCTACCCTTATAACCACCGCTGTACCTCCAAATATAATGGTTTACAAATTCAGTCTTATGCCCGTTGGTTTATAAATACATTTAAAGACCTGCATATATATAGCCATTAAGCAACTAGCCCTCCCTGAATGATGGTCGTGCTGGTGACAAGTCAAAAAGCACCCAGGTGTTGGTGAGACAACAAATAAGCATCCAGTCAACCCTGTAAGGTCACCGTATTAGGGACACGTCAAATAAGCACCAATCCCACTCTGTAAGGTGGTCGTCTTAGTAACATGACAACAAAAACCGTGGTCCACTTTGTAAGGTGGTTGTGCTGGTGAGATGGAAAAGAACCCAACCAGTCAGTTAATCCTTTGGTGCCACGATAAAAAGCACCCAGTCCATACTGTAAATGGGGTTGGTGTAAGGAAGGACATGCAGTCGTAGAAATATCGCTAGAAATAGTAGTGTATCTGATCTGACTTGTCTCACAATGGGACAACTCGTCTAATCTATGCAAGCGTAGAAAATGGATGTTAAGCGGTGATTATTTATATATATATATATATATATATATATATATATATATATATATATATATATATATATATATATATATATATATATATATATATATATATATATATATATATATATATATATATATATATATATATATATATATGGGAAGGGTCATGTAATAATAATGCCAGAAGTATATAGTAAAATACGCTCACTGTTTGGTTTCGGTTCAGTATATTTTATATTTCTATAATTAATTCAGCTGGTAATCAATGTTTATCATTGATTGACTAACAGTTAAAAATATAGATATAAATATAGTCTCAGAGAGTTCTTTCGTCACACATATTTGACATCATCAGTGACATTATTATGTATATATGCTTGCCTGAGTCCCGATACGGGAAAAGAACAGTTCACAAGATGAGTTTCAGTCGAACATCCAAGCAGTCCTTCCAGTTAATTAAAAAATAAAGTTTACATTACTAGCATGACAGAGTTCGTTCATTATATCAGTTGATCCGGCTTGTTATTGTGCCATTTCTCATCTTTTCTCTTGTTGACCTGCTTCCTTTGGTTTTCAATATCAATGCTTACAGCATGGATTAGCTTCCGTCATAATTGTCTCTACTTTAGGCACAAGGCCAGCAAATACCCAGTGCATTACTGGTACTTTATTTTATCGACCCCGCAAGGATGAAAGTCAACCTCGGCGGAATTTGAACTCAGATCGTAAAGGGACGTAACTATGCTGGAAAGCATGGCGTCCGACCCGCTACTGATACTGCCAATCCACCGTCATAATGGTTGGTCATCAACATAATGCCTCCAGCAGTGAAGAATGTTACTTTTACTCAAAATATCCTTGATCGCGTCCTAATTCCTCAAGAGAGAGCACCATCTTTAAGCTCACCAAAATGAAGTTTCTTTACAGGTTTACAATCATCCATGCGGATATGCCAACACATCTGAGTCTATTCCTTTAGAGGAGAGGATAGTTCCAATGTCGGGAGTCTTTGCACGCTTCAGTACCTCATCGTTTGTGACACGCACACACACACACAGAATATATATATATATATATATATATATATATATATATATATATATATATATATATATATATATATATATATATATATACATATATATATATATATATATATATTTATATATATATATATATATATATACACATGGTCCCGTAACTGCTGGGGGAGTAGTAGGGTGCCGTATTGACATACAGCGTTTCTAGGGCATGTTTAAACCAGGCAGAAATTCTCCAGGTCTGAATATAGCAGAGAAGGATAGTGAGTGTGAGAGAATGGTAGTGTGAAAGAGACAAAGAGAAAGAATCTGCGGCATTTGAACTCAGCGAGCAGAGAACCATAATTATTCCTTAATGGGTAAGTTCTATTAGGTCTACAATTACAACCTTATTAAATACACTATCTACTCCTGTACTGTCACTACTAATCAAATTTCGAAAATTTATATAGGTTCAACATCGAATAGCTTTAAGACCAAATATAACTCACACCTTCATCCGTTTAGTAATAGACTTAGTAACGCTACTTCATTATTTACCTACATACACTCATTAAAAACAAGTAATATACCATATACCCTAGAATGGGAAGTGATAGCTAAACCACCTAACAAATTCTGTAACCTTCGTCTCCTTGAGTCTCGCACTATTATTTATTCAAATCTCAACCTACTAAATAGAAAATCAGAAATTTTCTCCACGTGTCCACATTACCACCGATATTCTTTCCACTATTTCAAACCAAATAGCTAATCAATGTCGGATCTATTCCAATATTACTACCATTATGTTTAATTCATTTGTTTTTTGTAATTATATAGCTACGTAAACGTTAATAAACCCTACCACCCTATATTCTATAGCTACGTAAACGTTAATAAACCCTACCACCCTATATTCTATCTAATATCATTTTTTCTTAATTATCATTATAACATATATATATGTTAATAAACTCTTTCTTATATCTCATATCTAATACAGATCATATATTTCTTAATAACCAAATAAATAAACAATTTATGAACCCTACTATGCTCTCCATCCTTACTACTAAAGTAATATAACACTAATTAGATAGCTGATAACAGTGTCCACAACACTAATTACTCCATTATATATTGCCATATATTATATAAATCCCTCTCTAGTTATTAATAATTCAACTCTCTTTACACAATTTGAATAAATAATAATAATAAATAATTTTTATATATAATTGATAAATAATTTATAATAATTTATAATTTATAAATATTAATTTATAACAGCATTTAATGAATGATAATTTTTAATAGATAATTAACAATAATTTTATTATAATAATAAAACAATACCCCCATCTATATCGATAAATATTAATAGATTATAATTCTTTGGAAAAGTTTTTAAGAATTATAATAATAAAAAATATTTTATATTAATAAAATAAATAAATAAATATATAATAAACAATTATATTAATTGATTAACTGATTAATTCTAACTAAATCTTGATACCATACGATATTCATTAATGGCTATTATTAACTAATAAATGGTTTTAATAATAAAGATTGGTTTTATATTGTAAACTTGTAATACTTCCTTAATTACCTCCCTTTTGTTATTAACTTCCCTTGTGAATATCTTTTTCCTTATTTTTAAATTCATAACGTTACAACTATTTAACGACATTTTTACCATTAGACTTCGTGAAATAATTCTTAATAGAACTCACAGGAATGTGAAATATTCCTTAATAGAGAATCTAAAGGGAGGAATGTATTATATAATATCTTTCTTTTACTTATATTGACATGGCAACAAAAACGGTGGAATTAATGTTTACTTCACACGTATTTTTAAACTATACATATTTCACATACAATATAACTAGAATTAAAAACATTCCAAGTATCGAACCTTTGTTTTACATCCAACATAAACATTTCTACATGAACTCTAGTATAAAAATGTTTGAATGACACTAACCTATCATATTTACTTTGGCAGTATCGGTAGAGGGTCGGACGCCATGCTTTCCAGCATAGTTACGTCCCTTTACGATCTGAGTTCAAATCCCGCCGAGGTTGACTTTGCCTTTCATCCTTATGGGGTCGATAAAATAAAGTACCAGTAATGCACTGGGTAATTGCTGGCTTTGTGCCTAAAGTAGAAACAATTATTTCGATGAAATAAAGTACCAGTAATGCACTGGGTAATTGCTGGCCTTGTGCCTAAAGTAGAAACAATTATTTGCATTACACAACATTTATTCATATTATCATTACATATTTCTTTACCATAATGCATGCCATTTTTAACACTCTTTAACATTCTGTATGAAATATGCTTGATATATTCATTTTCTAACTCTTACCTCATGCATGTCTTTATTAATATTTTGCATCATATACCCTTACTATTACATTTTCAATGCTATGATATCTTTATCTATCTTCTGTAACACCTTTTTGCTTGGTGTCTTTTGCATCTGAATTACCTTAATGAATAACTTTCTATATAATATGCTCAGTATTTTTACTCATCACAACAGCTCCTAATACTTTGATATCTGTATAACATAATACCCTTTGTCTCTCTTGCGTTTCAATATGATGTCACTGACACTGTCAATAGTAATGTATCTTTATGAACGTTCCGAAGACTAGGATTATAATTACTTGTTTAAACATTGTGTATGCTCCGATGATACCAAAGTTGTCTGGAAGAAACGATCGTCAGCAATTAAATGTATTAAGCTAAAATTTGATTGTTTTATATTTTCTATCTCGGCTCTGTAATACATATGATAATTTACATTAAGCTTTTTCTCTCACTTCATACTACCTTTTCATATTTATAATTGAATATAACTCATATATAAGTATAAATATTATTATTATTATTATTATTATTATTATTATTATATATATAATCGCTGCTTTCACCCTTAACGGTTAAGGGTGAAAGTAGCGATTCTTTGCTTAAACTTTAATCTATTATTTTAATTATTATTTGCTCTAGGGTTCTTATATATTTGATATATATTTATCCTTATCGAGCCCTCTTTGGATTTTAGTCTTCACATTTATTATTATTACTATATCTATCTATCTATCTATCTATCTATCTATCTATCTATCTATCTATCTATCTATCTATCTATCTCTCTCTCTCTCTCTCTCTCTCTCTCTCTCTCTCTCTATATATATATATATATATATATATATATATATATATATATATATATATATATATATATATATATATATATATATATATATATAAGTATGTATACGTACATACATATATGTATACAGACGTACAGTAGTATGTATATATATACATACATGCACACATATATATATGTACGTATGGTTTTTACCGAACATTTATTATAATGCTCGGTTTGTTTGTAAACAAACAAACAGCCCGAATTAAGCCGTACAGTGTTTAGCAACCATCGTTGCCCATTTGTTCAACACTGACAAAGGAACGATGTACTAGTTTCAAGCTTATTAGCTATCATCAGCATCGTATACCTTCCTGCAAGATGATTGAATGTCTGAAAGTATATACTTTCCTTATGCATATTAACGGCTGAGCAGCCTAATTTGCATATCGAGTGAGTTAGTCGGCTGGGCGCACCGAAAACGATAAATGGAAAAATGAAACGAAATTTCATTTCTCACTCTTAGTACGGCTGTTACTTAAATATAAGTATGTATATATATATATATATAAATATAAGTATATATATATATATATATATATATATATATATATTTCGTTTCTGAATTTGTTTAGCAAGATTCTTTATCTGAAAACGTATGTTGAAACCGATATTGTTATACTTTGGGAGGGTCATGTTGCCAATAAGAAACACACGCACCAGTAGCTTTCACTTCAATTTATTATAATAAATTTATAAATTTAGGAATTTATAAATTTCCGGTTGGTTGGTTGGTTCCACAACCAGATGGTTGTTTATATATTGTCAAAGTTCTTTCGTCACACATTCTGTGACCTCTTCAGTGACTGGGGATTCTTTTCTTTGTTTTTTGTGCCTCTCCTTTGTTCTGTCCTACGCCATCTTGTTTTTGTGTATGCAAAAGTTAAACAGAAATAACAACACAATCAGTACAGTATCCGGAAGGAATATATATATGTGAAGGCATGTTACTGAGTGGTTAGAGAAATGGACTCTGAATCAAGATGTTGTGAGTTCGATTCTCGAACCGGACGATGCTTGGGCAAGACACTTTATTTCACGTTGCTCCTCCTACCTGGAGTTGCGATCGATAGAAAGAGTTAGCAATTGGAAAGACCATTGGAAACATTGATTCCTCGTTCCGATTTGACGAAAGTCGATCGACTGTCGATATATATATATATAAAATTGTACAAAGGAAAAAGATTTTTTTCAGTAGAAAATGCTGAAGAGATTCTTTCAGTGTAATATCAAAATAATATTTATTTATAAAGAGGAAATTTCTGCATTTAATAATGGTACCGGTTTCAGCATTATATGCATTGACAACTGCGGATATGCATAATATATTTAAGTTCCATATTTATACAAATAATTGTTTCTACTTTTGGCACAAGGCCAGTAATTATCCCAGTACATTACTGGTGCTTTATTTTATCGAACCCGTAAGGATGAAAGGCAAAGTTAACCTCGGCGGGATTTGAACTCAGACCATAAAGGAGCGTAACTCTATGCTGCAAAGCATGGCGTCCGACATTCTACCGATACTGCCAATCCCCCGTAGAAGAAAAGTTATTAATTTTTACATACAAATTTTGAAAGGAGAGTTCATATCTGTATCCGTGTTTGTCCTTCTTTCTCTGTTAGTGGGCTAACAGAAGTAATAGTTTTGATGTTTTGGTTTGACTGGTAAAAGTTGGGGGAGAGAGGGTGAGGAGAGGGAGAAGGAGAGGGAAGAAGAAGAAGGGAGGGGATAAGGAGAAGTATGTTGTGGTGAAAGCCACTCCCAGAAATTGCAACAAAGAGCTGGGGTTGGTTTGAAACGTTGGCTGACCTTAGAGTTTACTGGGGGGGGGGGGGATTGTTTCTAAAAATATCTATCTTGGTATTTTATCTTAGAAGAAATCATCACCATTGACTTTGTGATGTTGCCACAAAAAAGATTCAGAGTTACTGAAATACCAATTCTATCTTCAGCAGAGAATTCCAGATACAGGGGAATGGAAAAAAGGGGTTTCATCGATTCTATTATGGGAAAGCAACCAACCAACTATATTGTGGGCCCATTAAGGATGAGAAAGAAGGATGACATTGGTGGGATTCAAAGCTAAAACGTACCGGGCTGTACATATTGTAAAGCATTTAGTTGGACACCTTAATGCTCCTATTTATCCGATTATCTCGTGAAAGTCCTCAAGGACTAGCTGATTTGGGTGTTTCTATGTGGCTGCTTGGCCTGCATTATATAGTTGTCAGAAGTTGCTGGAATCTTGGAGAAGGATACATTGCCAAAGGGTTAATTTGTCTAGGATGTTAATTTTAAAGTGTGCCAGCTTTAGTTTAGTCCGAAGTGGATGCATTTAGAAGGGGTTCGTATTTGGCGATAAAGTGTGATTCCTTGCTAATGCGCTGGATGTAGGAAGCGTTGTCTTTAAATTTGTAGAGGGTAAACATTCTGAAATTGGGTTGTTCATTAGATGCGCAGGTCGCGATGTGTTCACTCAGTGCTATCTTTCTGTATTCCCGTATTTTAATTTGGGATCTATGGACGGCCACACGTTGGCGGAGGCTGTTTTTAATCTGTCCTATGTAGTGTTCTCGACAACCTGAGTAAGTCAACACATAAATCAAGTTTTCTGATGCACATGTGAAATTGTATTTAACTGTAAAGTGTTGTCCTTGTTTGAAGTAGAACTCCGATCCCTCTATTAGATTGATACCTATGTCACAGTTAGGTCTTCCACATTTTTTAACTGTAGGGTTCATTGTAAGGGTCGGCTGGACTTTGGCCTGTGTAAGAATGTTTTTTTTTTTGATTTGGGTTGTCTTTTGCACTTTATGATGTTGTGCGTTTGAAGGATTTGATTCATTCTTAGGTCTCTTTAAAGTAAATGTATGTTCTGGAGTATGGTGTCGAATGCCTCATTGTTAAGGGGGTTGTGTGTGGAGATGTATGGTATAGTTTTCAGTTACGAATCATTTCTTGGTTTGGCGTGTCTAAGTTCCTGGATGTTGAGTTTTAGGGCACGTTGGAATCCATTGTTGATTAGGGATGGTGTATAATTCCTGCTAATAAGTGTGTTCTTTAATTCTTCCCGACGTATGTAGCATGTGTATTTATCAGGTACTATAGTGCAGATCCTTTTGGCTAGGTTGTAGGGAATGCGCATTTTGGTGTGTCTAGGGTGGCATGAGTTGAAAGGAAGATACTGTTTGGATTCTGTGGGTTTATAGTATATGTCTGTTTCTATTTTGTTGTTGTTTTCTTGATAAGGATGTCGAGGAAAGGAAGTTGTTCATGGCTGTATTCCATTGTAAATTGAATGTTTGTGTTGAGTCCATTTAGAAGTGTTTTAAATTCAGTAAGTCTTTCTATACTTTCATGTCAGACGATGAAACAATCATCCAGATATCTCTTCCAGTTTTTTCTATGTAGAGGTAGAAGGGGTTTCCGTATTTTTCTAGTACTTTTCGGTAGAGGGTGATTTCCATGTATCCCATAACGAGGTTGGCCGTTTTCGTGCCCATGGCAGTCCCAGATTTCTGTCTGTAGAATTTGGTATCGAATTCGATGTAGTTATTCTCCAAAATAAATTTGAGCCCTTCTATTACGAATTATTTTATGGTGCGGTGTGGTAGTGCATTGGGGGTAATTTTCTAACCAGAATTGGATTGCCTCTATTCCTAGGTTGTGTGGGATATTGGAATAAAGGTTGACTACATCAAAAGACACTAGTAGGGTATGTTCATTATTAAGTGTTTTGGGGAGGTGGTTGAGCATATCAAGGTCGTCCCTTATGTAGCTTTTAATGTGTTTCGGGAATGGTTTTAACGGGATACCTAGGAAGTTGCTGAGGCGGTGGGTTTCGCAAGCGGGACCTGCTATTATAGGTCTTAATTTAAGGTCATTGGGTGAGGGGACATTGATGAATATTTCTCTGGCTTCCTTGCATGCCTTACTTATGTTTCGCTTTTGTGTATCTTAGGGATACCGTAGAAAAGGCTGGGTTTGCTTTTGAAGTCAGTGATGTAGTTGTATTCCTTGTCGGTAAGCCCTTCTCTGTAAAGGGTTGTCAGAGATTTTAGGTTTCTCATTATTTTTTTGTTGATTAAAGTAATTGTGATGGTTGTTGATGTTGGGTTGTCTCCTGTGTTGTGTTGTTCCATGCTGTTGTTATTGAAGGTTCGGGTTTCGTGGATGAGGGTTGATTAGGGCGTCCCTATATTTAGTGTGTGGTTGTGTGTCCTTAGATATCATGTGTGGTAGTTGTGTTTTAGGAGCCCTTCGTTGATGAATATATCGAGTAGTTTGGGTTTGTTGTGTGTGGTGGTTGGGGGGTTGTAAGAATGGAGGTTTCCTTGGTATCTCCTAGTGGGAGAGAGGTTGTAATGTCCATCCTGGAGGTGATGTTTTCTTATTTCTTTGTGAGTTGCAGGGGTGTCCGCCTAGTTGCTGCCCGGTTGGGTTAAGAGGTAAGGATTAGGTGTTGCCTTCTTTTTTTGGTAAGGGAGGAGGTTGTGTTTTTGGTTGGTTGTAGAACAGTGTATGAGTGGCGTTTAGGTTTTCTTGTTTTTATGAAGGGGTTGTTGGAAGCGTATTCTGTTTGAAAGATTGTTCCATAGTTTAAGAAGCAAGTGTCGCTTTTTTCCCAGCACTGAAGGGATTTCAGTTCCTCCTTGCTGCAATCCAATAGTTTAGAGATCTTTTCTAGGCTGGGCCTTGAGTCTTTTTGTTAATTTCTTGGTTGATCTCTTCGTCGATGGATTTTATTTTATCCTCATTTGTTTGACCTCTCAATTTTAGAAGTTCAATTTCCGTCTTCATTTGTTCCAGTGCCATTCTTTCCCTAAGTTGTCTTTGCGTCTCGGGTTCATCTGGGATGGGTTTAATCTGTAGTTTGCGGGCAAGAATTAATGGGGATGAATTGAGCCATTTTTCATAAATCTCCGCTTTGTTGTTGTTTTGGATCATCTTCAAGAAGGGGAATTTTCTGTCTCTGAGTGATGTGTTCCATTGTGGTATTATTTGTTTTTTATTTTGTATGTTGTTAGTGCATCAGTGCCACATGGTTCCTCATTTGTTTGAATTAGGTTTGTGTTATTCGTAAAGTATGTTTTGATCGTTTCACATAGGTATGTATGTATATGTATATATATATATATATATATATATATATATATATATATATATATATAGTAATAATAATAAATATGAAGATTAAAATCCAAAGAGGGCTCGATAAGGATAAATATATATCAAATAAATAAGAACCCTAGAGCAAATATTTTTTTAAATAACAGATTAAAGTTTAAGTAAAGAATCGGTGCTTTCACCCTTAACGGGATCTTCTGAAACTAAAAAAAAAAAACGTTGCAACCGAAGGAAAACAGGAAGACGATACTTTGGTTCGTGAAGACGTTCCTTGGCAATGAACGGAAAAAAGCGGGGATAATACATCGTTATGTGGACCAATGAGAACAATTACACGCAAAGACAAAAGCATGTTTATGGTATAAATTGTATATATATATATATATATATATATATATATATATATATATTGTTATACTTTGGGAGGGTCATGTTGCCAATAAGAAACACACGCACCAGTTGCTTTCACTTCAATTTATTATATATTTATAAATTTATAAATTTACAAATCTACAAACTTATAAATTTCTGGTTGGTTGGTTGGTTCCACAACCAGATAGTTGTTTATATATAGTCATAGTCCTTGATGTTTGCTCTGAGCAAACATCAAGGACGCTCTATCTCAAAATTATTTTTGAAAAGCATTAGAAATGCGCAACCGGTAAAACTTAAAACCAAAACTGAATACTAACCAATACTATTACTAATTCTCACTTATTCCTAATTAAACTATTTTTCACTGTGAACAATTTGTCAGCATTTTCTATTCCGTTTACCAATATATAATAACTTGTGTGTTACACCTCTTTTCTTTTAAATATATATATATATTATATATATATATATATATATATATGTATATATATATATATGTTGATCCCGATTAGAATCTTTAACTAGAGTAAATAATGTACTCAATAAATAAGCAGAGTGACGACAGAGGTTTATATAGAAAGGCTTCTACAGGACTAGAACTGTTTCATTCGTATGAAATCGTACGATATTCCTGATATTCAGCGTGACACAACGTATTATAAAGCATGCCCTTGGAATTATAGGTACAGATCATTATTTTTTCCAACTGAGTTGACTGAAGCAGCATGAAATAAAATGTCGTGCTCAAGGAGAAAACGCGCTAACAAAAATTATACTCATGTCCTTACAACGTGACTTTACTAATATTTAGTAGTCATACAATGAAAACCATGAATCTTCATGCCAATATGTTTACCCTTATAAGTGTCACATCTGCTGACAATAGATCATGGTCACATTATTTTACCAACATAAATAATATTCAGTGACCCCCCCCCCCCCCCCCCCACCACATACACACACAAACAAACACAAACACACCCACGCAACCAGACACAAACACAAACACACACACTCAATAAATCAATTCCAATGTTTACTATTACACGAAAAGCTACATTTATGGGATATAGTCACAAACCAATTTTTCCATACTGGATATTTTTGTGTCAAAATGGAGCAATTAATTCTATGTATTTTCTCATTGCCAACAACCTAGAAGTGGTTGGTATTTTATGCTGGTTTGAGCAGTTTAGCAGGATTAACTCAGTAGTATCTTAACTCAGTCACTGTTTTATGCTTGGATTGTAGTCCTTCTTTTCCCCTGCCAATGCTACCCTTATAACCACCGCTGTACCTCCAAATATAATGGTTTACAAATTCAGTCTTATGCCCGTTGGTTTATAAATACATTTAAAGACCTGCATATATATAGCCATTAAGCAACTAGCCCTCCCTGAATGATGGTCGTGCTGGTGACAAGTCAAAAAGCACCCAGGTGTTGGTGAGACAACAAATAAGCATCCAGTCAACCCTGTAAGGTCACCGTATTAGGGACACGTCAAATAAGCACCAATCCCACTCTGTAAGGTGGTCGTCTTAGTAACATGACAACAAAAACCGTGGTCCACTTTGTAAGGTGGTTGTGCTGGTGAGATGGAAAAGAACCCAACCAGTCAGTTAATCCTTTGGTGCCACGATAAAAAGCACCCAGTCCATACTGTAAATGGGGTTGGTGTAAGGAAGGACATGCAGTCGTAGAAATATCGCTAGAAATAGTAGTGTATCTGATCTGACTTGTCTCACAATGGGACAACTCGTCTAATCTATGCAAGCGTAGAAAATGGATGTTAAGCGGTGATTATTTATATATATATATATATATATATATATATATATATATATATATATATATATATATATATATATATATATATATATATATATATATGGGAAGGGTCATGTAATAATAATGCCAGAAGTATATAGTAAAATACGCTCACTGTTTGGTTTCGGTTCAGTATATTTTATATTTCTATAATTAATTCAGCTGGTAATCAATGTTTATCATTGATTGACTAACAGTTAAAAATATAGATATAAATATAGTCTCAGAGAGTTCTTTCGTCACACATATTTGACATCATCAGTGACATTATTATGTATATATGCTTGCCTGAGTCCCGATACGGGAAAAGAACAGTTCACAAGATGAGTTTCAGTCGAACATCCAAGCAGTCCTTCCAGTTAATTAAAAAATAAAGTTTACATTACTAGCATGACAGAGTTCGTTCATTATATCAGTTGATCCGGCTTGTTATTGTGCCATTTCTCATCTTTTCTCTTGTTGACCTGCTTCCTTTGGTTTTCAATATCAATGCTTACAGCATGGATTAGCTTCCGTCATAATTGTCTCTACTTTAGGCACAAGGCCAGCAAATACCCAGTGCATTACTGGTACTTT
Source organism: Eledone cirrhosa (assembly GCA_964016885.1). Lineage (NCBI taxonomy): Eukaryota > Metazoa > Mollusca > Cephalopoda > Octopoda > Eledonidae > Eledone > Eledone cirrhosa. The sequence continues at coordinate 34,900,744 of OZ024742.1, read as the reverse complement.
ATTTTATCGACCCCGCAAGGATGAAAGTCAACCTCGGCGGAATTTGAACTCAGATCGTAAAGGGACGTAACTATGCTGGAAAGCATGGCGTCCGACCCGCTACTGATACTGCCAATCCACCGTCATAATGGTTGGTCATCAACATAATGCCTCCAGCAGTGAAGAATGTTACTTTTACTCAAAATATCCTTGATCGCGTCCTAATTCCTCAAGAGAGAGCACCATCTTTAAGCTCACCAAAATGAAGTTTCTTTACAGGTTTACAATCATCCATGCGGATATGCCAACACATCTGAGTCTATTCCTTTAGAGGAGAGGATAGTTCCAATGTCGGGAGTCTTTGCACGCTTCAGTACCTCATCGTTTGTGACACGCACACACACACACAGAATATATATATATATATATATATATATATATATATATATATATATATATATATATATATATATATATATATATATATATATATATATATATATACATATATATATATATATATATATATTTATATATATATATATATATATATACACATGGTCCCGTAACTGCTGGGGGAGTAGTAGGGTGCCGTATTGACATACAGCGTTTCTAGGGCATGTTTAAACCAGGCAGAAATTCTCCAGGTCTGAATATAGCAGAGAAGGATAGTGAGTGTGAGAGAATGGTAGTGTGAAAGAGACAAAGAGAAAGAATCTGCGGCATTTGAACTCAGCGAGCAGAGAACCATAATTATTCCTTAATGGGTAAGTTCTATTAGGTCTACAATTACAACCTTATTAAATACACTATCTACTCCTGTACTGTCACTACTAATCAAATTTCGAAAATTTATATAGGTTCAACATCGAATAGCTTTAAGACCAAATATAACTCACACCTTCATCCGTTTAGTAATAGACTTAGTAACGCTACTTCATTATTTACCTACATACACTCATTAAAAACAAGTAATATACCATATACCCTAGAATGGGAAGTGATAGCTAAACCACCTAACAAATTCTGTAACCTTCGTCTCCTTGAGTCTCGCACTATTATTTATTCAAATCTCAACCTACTAAATAGAAAATCAGAAATGTTCTCCACGTGTCCACATTACCACCGATATTCTTTCCACTATTTCAAACCAAATAGCTAATCAATGTCGGATCTATTCCAATATTACTACCATTATGTTTAATTCATTTGTTTTTTGTAATTATATAGCTACGTAAACGTTAATAAACCCTACCACCCTATATTCTATAGCTACGTAAACGTTAATAAACCCTACCACCCTATATTCTATCTAATATCATTTTTTCTTAATTATCATTATAACATATATATATGTTAATAAACTCTTTCTTATATCTCATATCTAATACAGATCATATATTTCTTAATAACCAAATAAATAAACAATTTATGAACCCTACTATGCTCTCCATCCTTACTACTAAAGTAATATAACACTAATTAGATAGCTGATAACAGTGTCCACAACACTAATTACTCCATTATATATTGCCATATATTATATAAATCCCTCTCTAGTTATTAATAATTCAACTCTCTTTACACAATTTGAATAAATAATAATAATAAATAATTTTTATATATAATTGATAAATAATTTATAATAATTTATAATTTATAAATATTAATTTATAACAGCATTTAATGAATGATAATTTTTAATAGATAATTAACAATAATTTTATTATAATAATAAAACAATACCCCCATCTATATCGATAAATATTAATAGATTATAATTCTTTGGAAAAGTTTTTAAGAATTATAATAATAAAAAATATTTTATATTAATAAAATAAATAAATAAATATATAATAAACAATTATATTAATTGATTAACTGATTAATTCTAACTAAATCTTGATACCATACGATATTCATTAATGGCTATTATTAACTAATAAATGGTTTTAATAATAAAGATTGGTTTTATATTGTAAACTTGTAATACTTCCTTAATTACCTCCCTTTTGTTATTAACTTCCCTTGTGAATATCTTTTTCCTTATTTTTAAATTCATAACGTTACAACTATTTAACGACATTTTTACCATTAGACTTCGTGAAATAATTCTTAATAGAACTCACAGGAATGTGAAATATTCCTTAATAGAGAATCTAAAGGGAGGAATGTATTATATAATATCTTTCTTTTACTTATATTGACATGGCAACAAAAACGGTGGAATTAATGTTTACTTCACACGTATTTTTAAACTATACATATTTCACATACAATATAACTAGAATTAAAAACATTCCAAGTATCGAACCTTTGTTTTACATCCAACATAAACATTTCTACATGAACTCTAGTATAAAAATGTTTGAATGACACTAACCTATCATATTTACTTTGGCAGTATCGGTAGAGGGTCGGACGCCATGCTTTCCAGCATAGTTACGTCCCTTTACGATCTGAGTTCAAATCCCGCCGAGGTTGACTTTGCCTTTCATCCTTATGGGGTCGATAAAATAAAGTACCAGTAATGCACTGGGTAATTGCTGGCTTTGTGCCTAAAGTAGAAACAATTATTTCGATGAAATAAAGTACCAGTAATGCACTGGGTAATTGCTGGCCTTGTGCCTAAAGTAGAAACAATTATTTGCATTACACAACATTTATTCATATTATCATTACATATTTCTTTACCATAATGCATGCCATTTTTAACACTCTTTAACATTCTGTATGAAATATGCTTGATATATTCATTTTCTAACTCTTACCTCATGCATGTCTTTATTAATATTTTGCATCATATACCCTTACTATTACATTTTCAATGCTATGATATCTTTATCTATCTTCTGTAACACCTTTTTGCTTGGTGTCTTTTGCATCTGAATTACCTTAATGAATAACTTTCTATATAATATGCTCAGTATTTTTACTCATCACAACAGCTCCTAATACTTTGATATCTGTATAACATAATACCCTTTGTCTCTCTTGCGTTTCAATATGATGTCACTGACACTGTCAATAGTAATGTATCTTTATGAACGTTCCGAAGACTAGGATTATAATTACTTGTTTAAACATTGTGTATGCTCCGATGATACCAAAGTTGTCTGGAAGAAACGATCGTCAGCAATTAAATGTATTAAGCTAAAATTTGATTGTTTTATATTTTCTATCTCGGCTCTGTAATACATATGATAATTTACATTAAGCTTTTTCTCTCACTTCATACTACCTTTTCATATTTATAATTGAATATAACTCATATATAAGTATAAATATTATTATTATTATTATTATTATTATTATTATTATATATATAATCGCTGCTTTCACCCTTAACGGTTAAGGGTGAAAGTAGCGATTCTTTGCTTAAACTTTAATCTATTATTTTAATTATTATTTGCTCTAGGGTTCTTATATATTTGATATATATTTATCCTTATCGAGCCCTCTTTGGATTTTAGTCTTCACATTTATTATTATTACTATATCTATCTATCTATCTATCTATCTATCTATCTATCTATCTATCTATCTATCTATCTATCTCTCTCTCTCTCTCTCTCTCTCTCTCTCTCTCTCTCTCTCTCTCTCTATATATATATATATATATATATATATATATATATATATATATATATATATATATATATATATAAGTATGTATACGTACATACATATATGTATACAGACGTACAGTAGTATGTATATATATACATACATGCACACATATATATATGTACGTATGGTTTTTACCGAACATTTATTATAATGCTCGGTTTGTTTGTAAACAAACAAACAGCCCGAATTAAGCCGTACAGTGTTTAGCAACCATCGTTGCCCATTTGTTCAACACTGACAAAGGAACGATGTACTAGTTTCAAGCTTATTAGCTATCATCAGCATCGTATACCTTCCTGCAAGATGATTGAATGTCTGAAAGTATATACTTTCCTTATGCATATTAACGGCTGAGCAGCCTAATTTGCATATCGAGTGAGTTAGTCGGCTGGGCGCACCGAAAACGATAAATGGAAAAATGAAACGAAATTTCATTTCTCACTCTTAGTACGGCTGTTACTTAAATATAAGTATGTATATATATATATATATAAATATAAGTATATATATATATATATATATATATATATATATATTTCGTTTCTGAATTTGTTTAGCAAGATTCTTTATCTGAAAACGTATGTTGAAACCGATATTGTTATACTTTGGGAGGGTCATGTTGCCAATAAGAAACACACGCACCAGTAGCTTTCACTTCAATTTATTATAATAAATTTATAAATTTAGGAATTTATAAATTTCCGGTTGGTTGGTTGGTTCCACAACCAGATGGTTGTTTATATATTGTCAAAGTTCTTTCGTCACACATTCTGTGACCTCTTCAGTGACTGGGGATTCTTTTCTTTGTTTTTTGTGCCTCTCCTTTGTTCTGTCCTACGCCATCTTGTTTTTGTGTATGCAAAAGTTAAACAGAAATAACAACACAATCAGTACAGTATCCGGAAGGAATATATATATGTGAAGGCATGTTACTGAGTGGTTAGAGAAATGGACTCTGAATCAAGATGTTGTGAGTTCGATTCTCGAACCGGACGATGCTTGGGCAAGACACTTTATTTCACGTTGCTCCTCCTACCTGGAGTTGCGATCGATAGAAAGAGTTAGCAATTGGAAAGACCATTGGAAACATTGTTTCCTCGTTCCGATTTGACGAAAGTCGATCGACTGTCGATATATATATATATAAAATTGTACAAAGGAAAAAGATTTTTTTCAGTAGAAAATGCTGAAGAGATTCTTTCAGTGTAATATCAAAATAATATTTATTTATAAAGAGGAAATTTCTGCATTTAATAATGGTACCGGTTTCAGCATTATATGCATTGACAACTGCGGATATGCATAATATATTTAAGTTCCATATTTATACAAATAATTGTTTCTACTTTTGGCACAAGGCCAGTAATTATCCCAGTACATTACTGGTGCTTTATTTTATCGAACCCGTAAGGATGAAAGGCAAAGTTAACCTCGGCGGGATTTGAACTCAGACCATAAAGGAGCGTAACTCTATGCTGCAAAGCATGGCGTCCGACATTCTACCGATACTGCCAATCCCCCGTAGAAGAAAAGTTATTAATTTTTACATACAAATTTTGAAAGGAGAGTTCATATCTGTATCCGTGTTTGTCCTTCTTTCTCTGTTAGTGGGCTAACAGAAGTAATAGTTTTGATGTTTTGGTTTGACTGGTAAAAGTTGGGGGAGAGAGGGTGAGGAGAGGGAGAAGGAGAGGGAAGAAGAAGAAGGGAGGGGATAAGGAGAAGTATGTTGTGGTGAAAGCCACTCCCAGAAATTGCAACAAAGAGCTGGGGTTGGTTTGAAACGTTGGCTGACCTTAGAGTTTACTGGGGGGGGGGGGGGGATTGTTTCTAAAAATATCTATCTTGGTATTTTATCTTAGAAGAAATCATCACCATTGACTTTGTGATGTTGCCACAAAAAAGATTCAGAGTTACTGAAATACCAATTCTATCTTCAGCAGAGAATTCCAGATACAGGGGAATGGAAAAAAGGGGTTTCATCGATTCTATTATGGGAAAGCAACCAACCAACTATATTGTGGGCCCATTAAGGATGAGAAAGAAGGATGACATTGGTGGGATTCAAAGCTAAAACGTACCGGGCTGTACATATTGTAAAGCATTTAGTTGGACACCTTAATGCTCCTATTTATCCGATTATCTCGTGAAAGTCCTCAAGGACTAGCTGATTTGGGTGTTTCTATGTGGCTGCTTGGCCTGCATTATATAGTTGTCAGAAGTTGCTGGAATCTTGGAGAAGGATACATTGCCAAAGGGTTAATTTGTCTAGGATGTTAATTTTAAAGTGTGCCAGCTTTAGTTTAGTCCGAAGTGGATGCATTTAGAAGGGGTTCGTATTTGGCGATAAAGTGTGATTCCTTGCTAATGCGCTGGATGTAGGAAGCGTTGTCTTTAAATTTGTAGAGGGTAAACATTCTGAAATTGGGTTGTTCATTAGATGCGCAGGTCGCGATGTGTTCACTCAGTGCTATCTTTCTGTATTCCCGTATTTTAATTTGGGATCTATGGACGGCCACACGTTGGCGGAGGCTGTTTTTAATCTGTCCTATGTAGTGTTCTCGACAACCTGAGTAAGTCAACACATAAATCAAGTTTTCTGATGCACATGTGAAATTGTATTTAACTGTAAAGTGTTGTCCTTGTTTGAAGTAGAACTCCGATCCCTCTATTAGATTGATACCTATGTCACAGTTAGGTCTTCCACATTTTTTAACTGTAGGGTTCATTGTAAGGGTCGGCTGGACTTTGGCCTGTGTAAGAATGTTTTTTTTTTTGATTTGGGTTGTCTTTTGCACTTTATGATGTTGTGCGTTTGAAGGATTTGATTCATTCTTAGGTCTCTTTAAAGTAAATGTATGTTCTGGAGTATGGTGTCGAATGCCTCATTGTTAAGGGGGTTGTGTGTGGAGATGTATGGTATAGTTTTCAGTTACGAATCATTTCTTGGTTTGGCGTGTCTAAGTTCCTGGATGTTGAGTTTTAGGGCACGTTGGAATCCATTGTTGATTAGGGATGGTGTATAATTCCTGCTAATAAGTGTGTTCTTTAATTCTTCCCGACGTATGTAGCATGTGTATTTATCAGGTACTATAGTGCAGATCCTTTTGGCTAGGTTGTAGGGAATGCGCATTTTGGTGTGTCTAGGGTGGCATGAGTTGAAAGGAAGATACTGTTTGGATTCTGTGGGTTTATAGTATATGTCTGTTTCTATTTTGTTGTTGTTTTCTTGATAAGGATGTCGAGGAAAGGAAGTTGTTCATGGCTGTATTCCATTGTAAATTGAATGTTTGTGTTGAGTCCATTTAGAAGTGTTTTAAATTCAGTAAGTCTTTCTATACTTTCATGTCAGACGATGAAACAATCATCCAGATATCTCTTCCAGTTTTTTCTATGTAGAGGTAGAAGGGGTTTCCGTATTTTTCTAGTACTTTTCGGTAGAGGGTGATTTCCATGTATCCCATAACGAGGTTGGCCGTTTTCGTGCCCATGGCAGTCCCAGATTTCTGTCTGTAGAATTTGGTATCGAATTCGATGTAGTTATTCTCCAAAATAAATTTGAGCCCTTCTATTACGAATTATTTTATGGTGCGGTGTGGTAGTGCATTGGGGGTAATTTTCTAACCAGAATTGGATTGCCTCTATTCCTAGGTTGTGTGGGATATTGGAATAAAGGTTGACTACATCAAAAGACACTAGTAGGGTATGTTCATTATTAAGTGTTTTGGGGAGGTGGTTGAGCATATCAAGGTCGTCCCTTATGTAGCTTTTAATGTGTTTCGGGAATGGTTTTAACGGGATACCTAGGAAGTTGCTGAGGCGGTGGGTTTCGCAAGCGGGACCTGCTATTATAGGTCTTAATTTAAGGTCATTGGGTGAGGGGACATTGATGAATATTTCTCTGGCTTCCTTGCATGCCTTACTTATGTTTCGCTTTTGTGTATCTTAGAGATACCGTAGAAAAGGCTGGGTTTGCTTTTGAAGTCAGTGATGTAGTTGTATTCCTTGTCGGTAAGCCCTTCTCTGTAAAGGGTTGTCAGAGATTTTAGGTTTCTCATTATTTTTTTGTTGATTAAAGTAATTGTGATGGTTGTTGATGTTGGGTTGTCTCCTGTGTTGTGTTGTTCCATGCTGTTGTTATTGAAGGTTCGGGTTTCGTGGATGAGGGTTGATTAAGGCGTCCCTATATTTAGTGTGTGGTTGTGTGTCCTTAGATATCATGTGTGGTAGTTGTGTTTTAGGAGCCCTTCGTTGATGAATATATCGAGTAGTTTGGGTTTGTTGTGTGTGGTGGTTGGGGGGTTGTAAGAATGGAGGTTTCCTTGGTATCTCCTAGTGGGAGAGAGGTTGTAATGTCCATCCTGGAGGTGATGTTTTCTTATTTCTTTGTGAGTTGCAGGGGTGTCCGCCTAGTTGCTGCCCGGTTGGGTTAAGAGGTAAGGATTAGGTGTTGCCTTCTTTTTTTGGTAAGGGAGGAGGTTGTGTTTTTGGTTGGTTGTAGAACAGTGTATGAGTGGCGTTTAGGTTTTCTTGTTTTTATGAAGGGGTTGTTGGAAGCGTATTCTGTTTGAAAGATTGTTCCATAGTTTAAGAAGCAAGTGTCGCTTTTTTCCCAGCACTGAAGGGATTTCAGTTCCTCCTTGCTGCAATCCAATAGTTTAGAGATCTTTTCTAGGCTGGGCCTTGAGTCTTTTTGTTAATTTCTTGGTTGATCTCTTCGTCGATGGATTTTATTTTATCCTCATTTGTTTGACCTCTCAATTTTAGAAGTTCAATTTCCGTCTTCATTTGTTCCAGTGCCATTCTTTCCCTAAGTTGTCTTTGCGTCTCGGGTTCATCTGGGATGGGTTTAATCTGTAGTTTGCGGGCAAGAATTAATGGGGATGAATTGAGCCATTTTTCATAAATCTCCGCTTTGTTGTTGTTTTGGATCATCTTCAAGAAGGGGAATTTTCTGTCTCTGAGTGATGTGTTCCATTGTGGTATTATTTGTTTTTTTATTTTGTATGTTGTTAGTGCATCAGTGCCACATGGTTCCTCATTTGTTTGAATTAGGTTTGTGTTATTCGTAAAGTATGTTTTGATCGTTTCACATAGGTATGTATGTATATGTATATATATATATATATATATATATATATATATATATATATATAGTAATAATAATAAATATGAAGATTAAAATCCAAAGAGGGCTCGATAAGGATAAATATATATCAAATAAATAAGAACCCTAGAGCAAATATTTTTTTAAATAACAGATTAAAGTTTAAGTAAAGAATCGGTGCTTTCACCCTTAACGGGATCTTCTGAAACTAAAAAAAAAAAACGTTGCAACCGAAGGAAAACAGGAAGACGATACTTTGGTTCGTGAAGACGTTCCTTGGCAATGAACGGAAAAAAGCGGGGATAATACATCGTTATGTGGACCAATGAGAACAATTACACGCAAAGACAAAAGCATGTTTATGGTATAAATTGTATATATATATATATATATATATATATATATATATATATATATTGTTATACTTTAGGAGGGTCATGTTGCCAATAAGAAACACACGCACCAGTTGCTTTCACTTCAATTTATTATATATTTATAAATTTATAAATTTACAAATCTACAAACTTATAAATTTCTGGTTGGTTGGTTGGTTCCACAACCAGATAGTTGTTTATATATAGTCATAGTCCTTGATGTTTGCTCTGAGCAAACATCAAGGACGCTCTATCTCAAAATTATTTTTGAAAAGCATTAGAAATGCGCAACCGGTAAAACTTAAAACCAAAACTGAATACTAACCAATACTATTACTAATTCTCACTTATTCCTAATTAAACTATTTTTCACTGTGAACAATTTGTCAGCATTTTCTATTCCGTTTACCAATATATAATAACTTGTGTGTTACACCTCTTTTCTTTTAAATATATATATATATTATATATATATATATATATATATATGTATATATATATATATGTTGATCCCGATTAGAATCTTTAACTAGAGTAAATAATGTACTCAATAAATAAGCAGAGTGACGACAGAGGTTTATATAGAAAGGCTTCTACAGGACTAAAACTGTTTCATTCGTATGAAATCGTACGATATTCCTGATATTCAGCGTGACACAACGTATTATAAAGCATGCCCTTGGAATTATAGGTACAGATCATTATTTTTTCCAACTGAGTTGACTGAAGCAGCATGAAATAAAATGTCGTGCTCAAGGAGAAAACGCGCTAACAAAAATTATACTCATGTCCTTACAACGTGACTTTACTAATATTTAGTAGTCATACAATGAAAACCATGAATCTTCATGCCAATATGTTTACCCTTATAAGTGTCACATCTGCTGACAATAGATCATGGTCACATTATTTTACCAACATAAATAATATTCAGTGACCCCCCCCCCCCCCCCCCCACCACATACACACACAAACAAACACAAACACACCCACGCAACCAGACACAAACACAAACACACACACTCAATAAATCAATTCCAATGTTTACTATTACACGAAAAGCTACATTTATGGGATATAGTCACAAACCAATTTTTCCATACTGGATATTTTTGTGTCAAAATGGAGCAATTAATTCTATGTATTTTCTCATTGCCAACAACCTAGAAGTGGTTGGTATTTTATGCTGGTTTGAGCAGTTTAGCAGGATTAACTCAGTAGTATCTTAACTCAGTCACTGTTTTATGCTTGGATTGTAGTCCTTCTTTTCCCCTGCCAATGCTACCCTTATAACCACCGCTGTACCTCCAAATATAATGGTTTACAAATTCAGTCTTATGCCCGTTGGTTTATAAATACATTTAAAGACCTGCATATATATAGCCATTAAGCAACTAGCCCTCCCTGAATGATGGTCGTGCTGGTGACAAGTCAAAAAGCACCCAGGTGTTGGTGAGACAACAAATAAGCATCCAGTCAACCCTGTAAGGTCACCGTATTAGGGACACGTCAAATAAGCACCAATCCCACTCTGTAAGGTGGTCGTCTTAGTAACATGACAACAAAAACCGTGGTCCACTTTGTAGGGTGGTTGTGCTGGTGAGATGTATTGCCATATATTATATAAATCCCTCTCTAGTTATTAATAATTCAACTCTCTTTACACAATTTGAATAAATAATAATAATAAATAATTTTTATATATAATTGATAAATAATTTATAATAATTTATAATTTATAAATATTAATTTATAACAGCATTTAATGAATGATAATTTTTAATAGATAATTAACAATAATTTTATTATAATAATAAAACAATACCCCCATCTATATCGATAAATATTAATAGATTATAATTCTTTGGAAAAGTTTTTAAGAATTATAATAATAAAAAATATTTTATATTAATAAAATAAATAAATAAATATATAATAAACAATTATATTAATTGATTAACTGATTAATTCTAACTAAATCTTGATACCATACGATATTCATTAATGGCTATTATTAACTAATAAATGGTTTTAATAATAAAGATTGGTTTTATATTGTAAACTTGTAATACTTCCTTAATTACCTCCCTTTTGTTATTAACTTCCCTTGTGAATATCTTTTTCCTTATTTTTAAATTCATAACGTTACAACTATTTAACGACATTTTTACCATTAGACTTCGTGAAATAATTCTTAATAGAACTCACAGGAATGTGAAATATTCCTTAATAGAGAATCTAAAGGGAGGAATGTATTATATAATATCTTTCTTTTACTTATATTGACATGGCAACAAAAACGGTGGAATTAATGTTTACTTCACACGTATTTTTAAACTATACATATTTCACATACAATATAACTAGAATTAAAAACATTCCAAGTATCGAACCTTTGTTTTACATCCAACATAAACATTTCTACATGAACTCTAGTATAAAAATGTTTGAATGACACTAACCTATCATATTTACTTTGGCAGTATCGGTAGAGGGTCGGACGCCATGCTTTCCAGCATAGTTACGTCCCTTTACGATCTGAGTTCAAATCCCGCCGAGGTTGACTTTGCCTTTCATCCTTATGGGGTCGATAAAATAAAGTACCAGTAATGCACTGGGTAATTGCTGGCTTTGTGCCTAAAGTAGAAACAATTATTTCGATGAAATAAAGTACCAGTAATGCACTGGGTAATTGCTGGCCTTGTGCCTAAAGTAGAAACAATTATTTGCATTACACAACATTTATTCATATTATCATTACATATTTCTTTACCATAATGCATGCCATTTTTAACACTCTTTAACATTCTGTATGAAATATGCTTGATATATTCATTTTCTAACTCTTACCTCATGCATGTCTTTATTAATATTTTGCATCATATACCCTTACTATTACATTTTCAATGCTATGATATCTTTATCTATCTTCTGTAACACCTTTTTGCTTGGTGTCTTTTGCATCTGAATTACCTTAATGAATAACTTTCTATATAATATGCTCAGTATTTTTACTCATCACAACAGCTCCTAATACTTTGATATCTGTATAACATAATACCCTTTGTCTCTCTTGCGTTTCAATATGATGTCACTGACACTGTCAATAGTAATGTATCTTTATGAACGTTCCGAAGACTAGGATTATAATTACTTGTTTAAACATTGTGTATGCTCCGATGATACCAAAGTTGTCTGGAAGAAACGATCGTCAGCAATTAAATGTATTAAGCTAAAATTTGATTGTTTTATATTTTCTATCTCGGCTCTGTAATACATATGATAATTTACATTAAGCTTTTTCTCTCACTTCATACTACCTTTTCATATTTATAATTGAATATAACTCATATATAAGTATAAATATTATTATTATTATTATTATTATTATTATTATTATATATATAATCGCTGCTTTCACCCTTAACGGTTAAGGGTGAAAGTAGCGATTCTTTGCTTAAACTTTAATCTATTATTTTAATTATTATTTGCTCTAGGGTTCTTATATATTTGATATTTGCTCTAGGGTTCTTATATATTTGATATATATTTATCCTTATCGAGCCCTCTTTGGATTTTAGTCTTCACATTTATTATTATTACTATATCTATCTATCTATCTATCTATCTATCTATCTATCTATCTATCTATCTATCTATCTATCTATCTCTCTCTCTCTCTCTCTCTCTCTATATATATATATATATATATATATATATATATATATATATATATATATATATATATATATATATAAGTATGTATACGTACATACATATATGTATACAGACGTACAGTAGTATGTATATATATACATACATGCACACATATATATATGTACGTATGGTTTTTACCGAACATTTATTATAATGCTCGGTTTGTTTGTAAACAAACAAACAGCCCGAATTAAGCCGTACAGTGTTTAGCAACCATCGTTGCCCATTTGTTCAACACTGACAAAGGAACGATGTACTAGTTTCAAGCTTATTAGCTATCATCAGCATCGTATACCTTCCTGCAAGATGATTGAATGTCTGAAAGTATATACTTTCCTTATGCATATTAACGGCTGAGCAGCCTAATTTGCATATCGAGTGAGTTAGTCGGCTGGGCGCACCGAAAACGATAAATGGAAAAATGAAACGAAATTTCATTCTCACTCTTAGTACGGCTGTTACTTAAATATAAGTATGTATATATATATATATATAAATATAAAGTATATATATATATATATATATATATATATATATATTTCGTTTCTGAATTTGTTTAGCAAGATTCTTTATCTGAAAACGTATGTTGAAACCGATATTGTTATACTTTGGGAGGGTCATGTTGCCAATAAGAAACACACGCACCAGTAGCTTTCACTTCAATTTATTATAATAAATTTATAAATTTAGGAATTTATAAATTTCCGGTTGGTTGGTTGGTTCCACAACCAGATGGTTGTTTATATATTGTCAAAGTTCTTTCGTCACACATTCTGTGACCTCTTCAGTGACTGGGGATTCTTTTCTTTGTTTTTTGTGCCTCTCCTTTGTTCTGTCCTACGCCATCTTGTTTTTGTGTATGCAAAAGTTAAACAGAAATAACAACACAATCAGTACAGTATCCGGAAGGAATATATATATGTGAAGGCATGTTACTGAGTGGTTAGAGAAATGGACTCTGAATCAAGATGTTGTGAGTTCGATTCTCGAACCGGACGATGCTTGGGCAAGACACTTTATTTCACGTTGCTCCTCCTACCTGGAGTTGCGATCGATAGAAAGAGTTAGCAATTGGAAAGACCATTGGAAACATTGTTTCCTCGTTCCGATTTGACGAAAGTCGATCGACTGTCGATATATATATATATAAAATTGTACAAAGGAAAAAGATTTTTTTCAGTAGAAAATGCTGAAGAGATTCTTTCAGTGTAATATCAAAATAATATTTATTTATAAAGAGGAAATTTCTGCATTTAATAATGGTACCGGTTTCAGCATTATATGCATTGACAACTGCGGATATGCATAATATATTTAAGTTCCATATTTATACAAATAATTGTTTCTACTTTTGGCACAAGGCCAGTAATTATCCCAGTACATTACTGGTGCTTTATTTTATCGAACCCGTAAGGATGAAAGGCAAAGTTAACCTCGGCGGGATTTGAACTCAGACCATAAAGGAGCGTAACTCTATGCTGCAAAGCATGGCGTCCGACATTCTACCGATACTGCCAATCCCCCGTAGAAGAAAAGTTATTAATTTTTACATACAAATTTTGAAAGGAGAGTTCATATCTGTATCCGTGTTTGTCCTTCTTTCTCTGTTAGTGGGCTAACAGAAGTAATAGTTTTGATGTTTTGGTTTGACTGGTAAAAGTTGGGGGAGAGAGGGTGAGGAGAGGGAGAAGGAGAGGGAAGAAGAAGAAGGGAGGGGATAAGGAGAAGTATGTTGTGGTGAAAGCCACTCCCAGAAATTGCAACAAAGAGCTGGGGTTGGTTTGAAACGTTGGCTGACCTTAGAGTTGACTGGGGGGGGGGGGGGTTGTTTCTAAAAATATCTATCTTGGTATTTTATCTTAGAAGAAATCATCACCATTGACTTTGTGATGTTGCCACAAAAAAGATTCAGAGTTACTGAAATACCAATTCTATCTTCAGCAGAGAATTCCAGATACAGGGGAATGGAAAAAAGGGGTTTCATCGATTCTATTATGGGAAAGCAACCAACCAACTATATTGTGGGCCCATTAAGGATGAGAAAGAAGGATGACATTGGTGGGATTCAAAGCTAAAACGTACCGGGCTGTACATATTGTAAAGCATTTAGTTGGACACCTTAATGCTCCTATTTATCCGATTATCTCGTGAAAGTCCTCAAGGACTAGCTGATTTGGGTGTTTCTATGTGGCTGCTTGGCCTGCATTATATAGTTGTCAGAAGTTGCTGGAATCTTGGAGAAGGATACATTGCCAAAGGGTTAATTTGTCTAGGATGTTAATTTTAAAGTGTGCCAGCTTTAGTTTAGTCCGAAGTGGATGCATTTAGAAGGGGTTCGTATTTGGCGATAAAGTGTGATTCCTTGCTAATGCGCTGGATGTAGGAAGCGTTGTCTTTAAATTTGTAGAGGGTAAACATTCTGAAATTGGGTTGTTCATTAGATGCGCAGGTCGCGATGTGTTCACTCAGTGCTATCTTTCTGTATTCCCGTATTTTAATTTGGGATCTATGGACGGCCACACGTTGGCGGAGGCTGTTTTTAATCTGTCCTATGTAGTGTTCTCGACAACCTGAGTAAGTCAACACATAAATCAAGTTTTCTGATGCACATGTGAAATTGTATTTAACTGTAAAGTGTTGTCCTTGTTTGAAGTAGAACTCCGATCCCTCTATTAGATTGATACCTATGTCACAGTTAGGTCTTCCACATTTTTTAACTGTAGGGTTCATTGTAAGGGTCGGCTGGACTTTGGCCTGTGTAAGAATGTTTTTTTTTTTTATTTGGGTTGTCTTTTGCACTTTATGATGTTGTGCGTTTGAAGGATTTGATTCATTCTTAGGTCTCTTTAAAGTAAATGTATGTTCTGGAGTATGGTGTCGAATGCCTCATTGTTAAGGGGGTTGTGTGTGGAGATGTATGGTATAGTTTTCAGTTACGAATCATTTCTTGGTTTGGCGTGTCTAAGTTCCTGGATGTTGAGTTTTAGGGCACGTTGGAATCCATTGTTGATTAGGGATGGTGTATAATTCCTGCTAATAAGTGTGTTCTTTAATTCTTCCCGACGTATGTAGCATGTGTATTTATCAGGTACTATAGTGCAGATCCTTTTGGCTAGGTTGTAGGGAATGCGCATTTTGGTGTGTCTAGGGTGGCATGAGTTGAAAGGAAGATACTGTTTGGATTCTGTGGGTTTATAGTATATGTCTGTTTCTATTTTGTTGTTGTTTTCTTGATAAGGATGTCGAGGAAAGGAAGTTGTTCATGGCTGTATTCCATTGTAAATTGAATGTTTGTGTTGAGTCCATTTAGAAGTGTTTTAAATTCAGTAAGTCTTTCTATACTTTCATGTCAGACGATGAAACAATCATCCAGATATCTCTTCCAGTTTTTTCTATGTAGAGGTAGAAGGGGTTTCCGTATTTTTCTAGTACTTTTCGGTAGAGGGTGATTTCCATGTATCCCATAACGAGGTTGGCCGTTTTCGTGCCCATGGCAGTCCCAGATTTCTGTCTGTAGAATTTGGTATCGAATTCGATGTAGTTATTCTCCAAAATAAATTTGAGCCCTTCTATTACGAATTATTTTATGGTGCGGTGTGGTAGTGCATTGGGGGTAATTTTCTAACCAGAATTGGATTGCCTCTATTCCTAGGTTGTGTGGGATATTGGAATAAAGGTTGACTACATCAAAAGACACTAGTAGGGTATGTTCATTATTAAGTGTTTTGGGGAGGTGGTTGAGCATATCAAGGTCGTCCCTTATGTAGCTTTTAATGTGTTTCGGGAATGGTTTTAACGGGATACCTAGGAAGTTGCTGAGGCGGTGGGTTTCGCAAGCGGGACCTGCTATTATAGGTCTTAATTTAAGGTCATTGGGTGAGGGGACATTGATGAATATTTCTCTGGCTTCCTTGCATGCCTTACTTATGTTTCGCTTTTGTGTATCTTAGGGATACCGTAGAAAAGGCTGGGTTTGCTTTTGAAGTCAGTGATGTAGTTGTATTCCTTGTCGGTAAGCCCTTCTCTGTAAAGGGTTGTCAGAGATTTTAGGTTTCTCATTATTTTTTTGTTGATTAAAGTAATTGTGATGGTTGTTGATGTTGGGTTGTCTCCTGTGTTGTGTTGTTCCATGCTGTTGTTATTGAAGGTTCGGGTTTCGTGGATGAGGGTTGATTAGGGCGTCCCTATATTTAGTGTGTGGTTGTGTGTCCTTAGATATCATGTGTGGTAGTTGTGTTTTAGGAGCCCTTCGTTGATGAATATATCGAGTAGTTTGGGTTTGTTGTGTGTGGTGGTTGGGGGGTTGTAAGAATGGAGGTTTCCTTGGTATCTCCTAGTGGGAGAGAGGTTGTAATGTCCATCCTGGAGGTGATGTTTTCTTATTTCTTTGTGAGTTGCAGGGGTGTCCGCCTAGTTGCTGCCCGGTTGGGTTAAGAGGTAAGGATTAGGTGTTGCCTTCTTTTTTTGGTAAGGGAGGAGGTTGTGTTTTTGGTTGGTTGTAGAACAGTGTATGAGTGGCGTTTAGGTTTTCTTGTTTTTATGAAGGGGTTGTTGGAAGCGTATTCTGTTTGAAAGATTGTTCCATAGTTTAAGAAGCAAGTGTCGCTTTTTTCCCAGCACTGAAGGGATTTCAGTTCCTCCTTGCTGCAATCCAATAGTTTAGAGATCTTTTCTAGGCTGGGCCTTGAGTCTTTTTGTTAATTTCTTGGTTGATCTCTTCGTCGATGGATTTTATTTTATCCTCATTTGTTTGACCTCTCAATTTTAGAAGTTCAATTTCCGTCTTCATTTGTTCCAGTGCCATTCTTTCCCTAAGTTGTCTTTACGTCTCGGGTTCATCTGGGATGGGTTTAATCTGTAGTTTGCGGGCAAGAATTAATGGGGATGAATTGAGCCATTTTTCATAAATCTCCGCTTTGTTGTTGTTTTGGATCATCTTCAAGAAGGGGAATTTTCTGTCTCTGAGTGATGTGTTCCATTGTGGTATTATTTGTTTTTTATTTTGTATGTTGTTAGTGCATCAGTGCCACATGGTTCCTCATTTGTTTGAATTAGGTTTGTGTTATTCGTAAAGTATGTTTTGATCGTTTCACATAGGTATGTATGTATATGTATATATATATATATATATATATATATATATATATATATATATATATATAGTAATAATAATAAATATGAAGATTAAAATCCAAAGAGGGCTCGATAAGGATAAATATATATCAAATAAATAAGAACCCTAGAGCAAATATTTTTTTAAATAACAGATTAAAGTTTAAGTAAAGAATCGGTGCTTTCACCCTTAACGGGATCTTCTGAAACTAAAAAAAAAAAACGTTGCAACCGAAGGAAAACAGGAAGACGATACTTTGGTTCGTGAAGACGTTCCTTGGCAATGAACGGAAAAAAGCGGGGATAATACATCGTTATGTGGACCAATGAGAACAATTACACGCAAAGACAAAAGCATGTTTATGGTATAAATTGTATATATATATATATATATATATATATATATATATATATATATATATGTTATACTTTAGGAGGGTCATGTTGCCAATAAGAAACACACGCACCAGTTGCTTTCACTTCAATTTATTATATATTTATAAATTTATAAATTTACAAATCTACAAACTTATAAATTTCTGGTTGGTTGGTTGGTTCCACAACCAGATAGTTGTTTATATATAGTCATAGTCCTTGATGTTTGCTCTGAGCAAACATCAAGGACGCTCTATCTCAAAATTATTTTTGAAAAGCATTAGAAATGCGCAACCGGTAAAACTTAAAACCAAAACTGAATACTAACCAATACTATTACTAATTCTCACTTATTCCTAATTAAACTATTTTTCACTGTGAACAATTTGTCAGCATTTTCTATTCCGTTTACCAATATATAATAACTTGTGTGTTACACCTCTTTTCTTTTAAATATATATATATATTATATATATATATATATATATATATGTATATATATATATATGTTGATCCCGATTAGAATCTTTAACTAGAGTAAATAATGTACTCAATAAATAAGCAGAGTGACGACAGAGGTTTATATAGAAAGGCTTCTACAGGACTAGAACTGTTTCATTCGTATGAAATCGTACGATATTCCTGATATTCAGCGTGACACAACGTATTATAAAGCATGCCCTTGGAATTATAGGTACAGATCATTATTTTTTCCAACTGAGTTGACTGAAGCAGCATGAAATAAAATGTCGTGCTCAAGGAGAAAACGCGCTAACAAAAATTATACTCATGTCCTTACAACGTGACTTTACTAATATTTAGTAGTCATACAATGAAAACCATGAATCTTCATGCCAATATGTTTACCCTTATAAGTGTCACATCTGCTGACAATAGATCATAGTCACATTATTTTACCAACATAAATAAGGTTACGTGACCCCCCCCCCCCCCACCACATACACACACAAACAAACACAAACACACCCACGCAACCACACACAAACACAAACACACACACTCAATAAATCAATTCCAATGTTTACTATTACACGAAAAGCTACATTTATGGGATATAGTCACAAACCAATTTTTCCATACTGGATATTTTTGTGTCAAAATGGAGCAATTAATTCTATGTATTTTCTCATTGCCAACAACCTAGAAGTGGTTGGTATTTTATGCTGGTTTGAGCAGTTTAGCAGGATTAACTCAGTAGTATCTTAACTCAGTCACTGTTTTATGCTTGGATTGTAGTCCTTCTTTTCCCCTGCCAATGCTACCCTTATAACCACCGCTGTACCTCCAAATATAATGGTTTACAAATTCAGTCTTATGCCCGTTGGTTTATAAATACATTTAAAGACCTGCATATATATAGCCATTAAGCAACTAGCCCTCCCTGAATGATGGTCGTGCTGGTGACAAGTCAAAAAGCACCCAGGTGTTGGTGAGACAACAAATAAGCATCCAGTCAACCCTGTAAGGTCACCGTATTAGGGACACGTCAAATAAGCACCAATCCCACTCTGTAAGGTGGTCGTCTTAGTAACATGACAACAAAAACCGTGGTCCACTTTGTAAGGTGGTTGTGCTGGTGAGATGGAAAAGAACCCAACCAGTCAGTTAATCCTTTGGTGCCACGATAAAAAGCACCCAGTCCATACTGTAAATGGGGTTGGTGTAAGGAAGGACATGCAGTCGTAGAAATATCGCTAGAAATAGTAGTGTATCTGATCTGACTTGTCTCACAATGGGACAACTCGTCTAATCTATGCAAGCGTAGAAAATGGATGTTAAGCGGTGATTATTTATATATATATATATATATATATATATATATATATATATATATATATATATATATATATATATGGGAAGGGTCATGTAATAATAATGCCAGAAGTATATAGTAAAATACGCTCACTGTTTGGTTTCGGTTCAGTATATTTTATATTTCTATAATTAATTCAGCTGGTAATCAATGTTTATCATTGATTGACTAACAGTTAAAAATATAGATATAAATATAGTCTCAGAGAGTTCTTTCGTCACACATATTTGACATCATCAGTGACATTATTATGTATATATGCTTGCCTGAGTCCCGATACGGGAAAAGAACAGTTCACAAGATGAGTTTCAGTCGAACATCCAAGCAGTCCTTCCAGTTAATTAAAAAATAAAGTTTACATTACTAGCATGACAGAGTTCGTTCATTATATCAGTTGATCCGGCTTGTTATTGTGCCATTTCTCATCTTTTCTCTTGTTGACCTGCTTCCTTTGGTTTTCAATATCAATGCTTACAGCATGGATTAGCTTCCGTCATAATTGTCTCTACTTTAGGCACAAGGCCAGCAAATACCCAGTGCATTACTGGTACTTTATTTTATCGACCCCGCAAGGATGAAAGTCAACCTCGGCGGAATTTGAACTCAGATCGTAAAGGGACGTAACTATGCTGGAAAGCATGGCGTCCGACCCGCTACTGATACTGCCAATCCACCGTCATAATGGTTGGTCATCAACATAATGCCTCCAGCAGTGAAGAATGTTACTTTTACTCAAAATATCCTTGATCGCGTCCTAATTCCTCAAGAGAGAGCACCATCTTTAAGCTCACCAAAATGAAGTTTCTTTACAGGTTTACAATCATCCATGCGGATATGCCAACACATCTGAGTCTATTCCTTTAGAGGAGAGGATAGTTCCAATGTCGGGAGTCTTTGCACGCTTCAGTACCTCATCGTTTGTGACACGCACACACACACACAGAATATATATATATATATATATATATATATATATATATATATATATATATATATATATATATATATATATATATATATATATATATATATATATATATATATATATTTATATATATATATATATATATATATATACACATGGTCCCGTAACTGCTGGGGGAGTAGTAGGGTGCCGTATTGACATACAGCGTTTCTAGGGCATGTTTAAACCAGGCAGAAATTCTCCAGGTCTGAATATAGCAGAGAAGGATAGTGAGTGTGAGAGAATGGTAGTGTGAAAGAGACAAAGAGAAAGAATCTGCGGCATTTGAACTCAGCGAGCAGAGAACCATAATTATTCCTTAATGGGTAAGTTCTATTAGGTCTACAATTACAACCTTATTAAATACACTATCTACTCCTGTACTGTCACTACTAATCAAATTTCGAAAATTTATATAGGTTCAACATCGAATAGCTTTAAGACCAAATATAACTCACACCTTCATCCGTTTAGTAATAGACTTAGTAACGCTACTTCATTATTTACCTACATACACTCATTAAAAACAAGTAATATACCATATACCCTAGAATGGGAAGTGATAGCTAAACCACCTAACAAATTCTGTAACCTTCGTCTCCTTGAGTCTCGCACTATTATTTATTCAAATCTCAACCTACTAAATAGAAAATCAGAAATTTTCTCCACGTGTCCACATTACCACCGATATTCTTTCCACTATTTCAAACCAAATAGCTAATCAATGTCGGATCTATTCCAATATTACTACCATTATGTTTAATTCATTTGTTTTTTGTAATTATATAGCTACGTAAACGTTAATAAACCCTACCACCCTATATTCTATAGCTACGTAAACGTTAATAAACCCTACCACCCTATATTCTATCTAATATCATTTTTTCTTAATTATCATTATAACATATATATATGTTAATAAACTCTTTCTTATATCTCATATCTAATACAGATCATATATTTCTTAATAACCAAATAAATAAACAATTTATGAACCCTACTATGCTCTCCATCCTTACTACTAAAGTAATATAACACTAATTAGATAGCTGATAACAGTGTCCACAACACTAATTACTCCATTATATATTGCCATATATTATATAAATCCCTCTCTAGTTATTAATAATTCAACTCTCTTTACACAATTTGAATAAATAATAATAATAAATAATTTTTATATATAATTGATAAATAATTTATAATAATTTATAATTTATAAATATTAATTTATAACAGCATTTAATGAATGATAATTTTTAATAGATAATTAACAATAATTTTATTATAATAATAAAACAATACCCCCATCTATATCGATAAATATTAATAGATTATAATTCTTTGGAAAAGTTTTTAAGAATTATAATAATAAAAAATATTTTATATTAATAAAATAAATAAATAAATATATAATAAACAATTATATTAATTGATTAACTGATTAATTCTAACTAAATCTTGATACCATACGATATTCATTAATGGCTATTATTAACTAATAAATGGTTTTAATAATAAAGATTGGTTTTATATTGTAAACTTGTAATACTTCCTTAATTACCTCCCTTTTGTTATTAACTTCCCTTGTGAATATCTTTTTCCTTATTTTTAAATTCATAACGTTACAACTATTTAACGACATTTTTACCATTAGACTTCGTGAAATAATTCTTAATAGAACTCACAGGAATGTGAAATATTCCTTAATAGAGAATCTAAAGGGAGGAATGTATTATATAATATCTTTCTTTTACTTATATTGACATGGCAACAAAAACGGTGGAATTAATGTTTACTTCACACGTATTTTTAAACTATACATATTTCACATACAATATAACTAGAATTAAAAACATTCCAAGTATCGAACCTTTGTTTTACATCCAACATAAACATTTCTACATGAACTCTAGTATAAAAATGTTTGAATGACACTAACCTATCATATTTACTTTGGCAGTATCGGTAGAGGGTCGGACGCCATGCTTTCCAGCATAGTTACGTCCCTTTACGATCTGAGTTCAAATCCCGCCGAGGTTGACTTTGCCTTTCATCCTTATGGGGTCGATAAAATAAAGTACCAGTAATGCACTGGGTAATTGCTGGCTTTGTGCCTAAAGTAGAAACAATTATTTCGATGAAATAAAGTACCAGTAATGCACTGGGTAATTGCTGGCCTTGTGCCTAAAGTAGAAACAATTATTTGCATTACACAACATTTATTCATATTATCATTACATATTTCTTTACCATAATGCATGCCATTTTTAACACTCTTTAACATTCTGTATGAAATATGCTTGATATATTCATTTTCTAACTCTTACCTCATGCATGTCTTTATTAATATTTTGCATCATATACCCTTACTATTACATTTTCAATGCTATGATATCTTTATCTATCTTCTGTAACACCTTTTTGCTTGGTGTCTTTTGCATCTGAATTACCTTAATGAATAACTTTCTATATAATATGCTCAGTATTTTTACTCATCACAACAGCTCCTAATACTTTGATATCTGTATAACATAATACCCTTTGTCTCTCTTGCGTTTCAATATGATGTCACTGACACTGTCAATAGTAATGTATCTTTATGAACGTTCCGAAGACTAGGATTATAATTACTTGTTTAAACATTGTGTATGCTCCGATGATACCAAAGTTGTCTGGAAGAAACGATCGTCAGCAATTAAATGTATTAAGCTAAAATTTGATTGTTTTATATTTTCTATCTCGGCTCTGTAATACATATGATAATTTACATTAAGCTTTTTCTCTCACTTCATACTACCTTTTCATATTTATAATTGAATATAACTCATATATAAGTATAAATATTATTATTATTATTATTATTATTATTATTATTATTATATATATAATCGCTGCTTTCACCCTTAACGATTAAGGGTGAAAGTAGCGATTCTTTGCTTAAACTTTAATCTATTATTTTAATTATTATTTGCTCTAGGGTTCTTATATATTTGATATATATTTATCCTTATCGAGCCCTCTTTGGATTTTAGTCTTCACATTTATTATTATTACTATATCTATCTATCTATCTATCTATCTATCTATCTATCTATCTATCTCTCTCTCTCTCTCTCTCTCTCTCTCTCTCTCTCTCTATATATATATATATATATATATATATATATATATATATATTTATTAAAATAACAGATTAAAGTTTAAGCAAAGAATCGCTGCTTTCACCCTTAACGGGATCTTCTGAAACTAAAAATGTCAATCTGTGAACGCAGAAGTAAATATTTCAAAAAACGTTGCAACCGAAGGAAGACAGGAAGACGATACTTTGGTTCGTGGAAACGTTCCCTGGCAAAGAACGAAAAAACGAAGATAATACGTCATTATTTGGAGCGGTGAAAACAATTACACGCAAAGACAAAACCAGGGTTAATGGTATAAATGAAGTCGTAGACTAATATTCTATTAGGTGGTTCATGGAGACGTTCACTGGCAATGAACGTAAAAAACGAATATGTGGAGCGGCTTACAAAAGATTCCTGTATTACAGCCCCACATTATACCCTAACGGATAGTACGAACTATACGCGGATATTTTACGTCTTGATGTGGTAGCTAAGTATATGTTATGTTTATACCATTACTTATTTGTATAGGTAAGTATATATTACCTGTATGTTTTGTGAAGGTACGTATACTTTCTCGTACGTATATTTGCTTGTATATATTATGGCGTATATAATATATTATATATTCTAGTACATGTGTTTTTTGTTATGTGTATACGTGAGTTTTGCGTCTGTGTGAGTATGCGGGTTCGTACGTATGTAGGGTGTGTGTATTTGTGTTCTTTGTGCTTTGGTTGACGTACGTCTGCGAACATACGTGTTTTTACATGTAGGTATGTGTATGCGCGCGTTATATACGTATTTATTTATTTATATACGTTTATTTAATTATATGTATACACGGGCACACACACACATATATATATTTATTTTATATATATATTTATGTGTATTTGGTGTATTTGTTCGTATATGTGCGGGTACAGGCGTTGTGTGGATTCTGTATGGGCGTGCGGGGTTTTTTGTGTACGTGCTTGTATGTGTATATCCATGGCGAGTGTTTTCGCGTATGCTTGTGTGTGTACGCATCCATGTATGTATATATTTAATTTCGATTACCTCTGTATTTTATTTACTTTATTCTTAACTCTGAAGCCGAGAATCATTCGGTCTCCTAGATAGAATTTTAGTCTACGACTTCAGTTATACCATTTACGTGGTTTTGTCTTTGCGTGTAATTGTTCTCACCGCTCCACATAATGACGTATTATCTTCGTTTTTCCGTTCATTGCCAGAGAACGTCTCTATGAACCACCTAATAGAATATTAGTCTACGACTTCATTTATACCATAAACAAGGTTTTGTCTTTGCGCGTAATTGTTTTCACCGCTCCAAATAATGACGTATTATCTTCATTTTTTTCCGTTCCACGAACCAAAGTATCGTCTTCCTGTCTTCCTTCGGTTGCAACGTTTTTTGAAATATTTACTTTTGCGTTCACAGATTGACTTTTTTAGTTTCAGAAAATCCCGTTAAGGGTGAAAGCAGCGATTCTTTGCTTAAACTTTAATCTGTTATTTTAATAAATATTTGCTCTACGGTTCTTATATATTTGATATATATTTTCCTTATCGAGCCCTCTTTGGATTTTAGTCTTCAAATTTTATTATTACTATATATATATATATATATATATATATATATATATATACATATAAATATATATTAGAATTTAGCTTTGAACATAGCTGTATACAAATATGCATTTGAATTTCCTATTTCTTTAGAAATACGGTATGTTTATGAATAAACATTTAGAAAGCCATAGTTATGACCTTCACACTACCAGCTGACGCCAGCCAGCAGTGCCCAGCATTTCAAACTCAACTTGTGCTCGTCAGGACGATCTCTCCCGCTCTTGCAACTGCCGGACTTTGAGAAGAGGCAAAAATATATTGTTTTTTCATCTGTGTAAATGAGGTGATTAATCTCATTTGCATATGAAGCTGTATAATTTAGCTGCCAGTGTGTTATTCATAGATATGGCTTTCTAAGTGTTTATTCTTGACGCCTACCATAGAGTCACCAATTGGTGCAACTTCCGTAAATGCTCAAAACGGAGCAAAATTTCTTGAGCATATTTCGCCGCCGTCCACAGGACAGAGGCTCTACAACTTCATAGCCTTCTCTTCTGCTTTCTCCTCACCTCACCATACCAGCAACAAGTATCCTCCACCGTACAACTCACCTCCCCACTCATACACTCCACCATCTACTTCTTCCCCCAAATCCATAAACCGGATACTCCTGGCCGCTCCATCGCCTCTGCCTGCAACTACCCCCGCCTATCTCTACTCCATTCTCGCACCCCTAGTAGTCGCCCTCCCCTCCCACATATCAGATACCAATCATGCCCCCCGCTTCCTTGACTCCTTCAACTTTTCACTTCATGACACCCCCATCTGTTTCTTTCAATTTCTCCATTTCCACCGCCTATGCAGTTGAACCCATGACTTTAAGGCTCAGGATAATTACATGGTTAGACTCTTCATTTGGTGTCATTACCCACTCCCTGGTCCATACTGCTTTCACTCCACCGACTTCTCATTCCTCCTTACCTATAAACCCTTCACCTTGCTGCCCCCAGAAGATGGTCCTCTAGCTCTTCTGCCACCTCCGATGGACCCCTTCACTTCCACCATCCCCCCCCCCCCGTTAGGTGCACATACAACCTCCGAAACTTCTTTGTCCATAGGTCCCTTCCTCCCTCCAACTCCTCTCATGGATCCCACTTCTGCTCCTGACCCTGCTGCCACACATGCAACTTCATCACCAACACCACCACTCTCTGTGGACTCAATGGCTAATCCTTCCACCGCACCTCCTCCAGTCAGGTCTATGTGCTCTGTTGCACGCTATGTGTATCAGTCTACATTGGACAAACTGGTCATTGGCTAACAGACCGGTTTGCCAAGCATCTCCGGGACAACCAGTCTCCAGGCAAAGATGGGCAGCATGTTCACCATTCTCAGCAAGAGGAATTTTTGTTGGCAAAACCACATCAGGAAAATGGCCTCGGGTTGCATTCCCAAAAACTTATTGTATGGCAAGCTAACTAAAGGTTCACAATCAGTGGGATGGCC
Organism: Eledone cirrhosa; assembly: GCA_964016885.1. Taxonomy (NCBI): domain Eukaryota; kingdom Metazoa; phylum Mollusca; class Cephalopoda; order Octopoda; family Eledonidae; genus Eledone; species Eledone cirrhosa. The sequence continues at coordinate 34,873,440 of OZ024742.1, read as the reverse complement.
ATGGTAATTGGTGACATAAAGGGCATCCTGCTGTAAAACCCATGATTAAAAAGATTCGAAAGGACTCTCCAGTTGTGTCAAGGACACAATAAACTGTCTTGTGTTGGCTGGTCTACATGATAAATACACCCTGTACACTTTGTAAAGTGGTTGGTGATGGAAGGGTATCCAACCACAAAATCCAACCAAACAAATGGTTGGAAGGACTCTTCAGCTGTATAAAAGACATGACGACCTCCCTAATGCTGGTGTTCTGATAAAATGCGCTTGGTAGAACATGGGAACTTATGTAAACAAGATGCATGGTCCTGGCTTATCTGAAAGGTTAGTAGCTCCACTTGAGTCTCAACCCGGTTTGTTGATGATCCATCCAGCCCTTGGTAGCAGATAAAGCAGACATTAAATGATGATGTTGATGGTATATATGGTATGGTCCTGTAACTCCTGATAAAGTCATAGGGGCGCTGTATTGAGACAGGTCATTTCTTGGGCATTTTAAGCCTGGCGTAGCCCATCTTTCCCCAGGCCTGAGTACAACAAATTTCTTCCAGAGAGAGGAAGAATCAAACCCAGTACAAGACTGGTACATTTTTTATCAACCTCGAAAGGATGAAAGGCAAAGTTGACCTCAGCATGATATGAACTCAGAGAGCAGAGAACCGGAACGAATACCATAAAGCATCCAATGTTCTAACGACTCTGCTAATTCACCACCTATGATGGAATATATACACACACATATATATTCTTTATTTTTGGATGTTTTACAGAAGTATTTCTGTTTTGAATTTAAGTGGATATATATTTGAAACAAAAGTACTGGAAAATTCCTAAAAATAAAGTTAGCCATTGTACTTTTCTTGTGTTGAGTCTTTTAATTTATGAATAGTCTACTTAATAATAAAATTAAAGTAACCTATGAGGACCTCTGTGACATGATCACTGAAACAATACCAAAGGCAGTGTAATTGTGTTAGAAATTAATAAACAAAAAGTGAACATAACAATTTTAACACACTGTCATTGAATAAATCAACTCTGAATTTTTAAAAACCCTTTGATACCAAGCCATCTGAAACTACCACTGGTTCTACCATACCAGTTATAAAGTGATTATATTTATTTATAAACTTTCAATGGTAATTCTATGTAAGAACCTTTGTAAAGTTATATTCCAAACAAAATGTAAATAATGAGAAAGTTAGTTGTGCTACTAAATCTCTCCAGATTCTTCATTATTTTCAAAATGATTTGAAATTTATAGAAATTAGCAGAAAAACCACCCTTCGAGGGGTTTTCTGCTAGCATATGCACTGTGCATATTGATATTATACGCAAGTATATATGCATGTAGATATGATACATCAAATAAGATTGTAATTGACAATATACACAGAAATTGAATGAAGACTGCGTTACACTCTCTTATGTAATTAGTAACGTAATCCATGATACATAAAAAAAGACAATATTATATATAAACTGCATTACGAGAAAATTAGTGACGGAAATATATGAATGTTTATTTAAGCGATCGCTAACCGGAAGTGTTGACATTTGAAAATTTTAAAGAAGTGAATCTTTAAATATGCCACCAAATTATTTATATTTAATCAAGAATAACGAAATTTAGTAGATAAATTATGTAATATTCATTCATTATTTATTCAAAGTAATCCAACTTATTTTACAAACAGGATAAAAAAATATATTCTGGATGCAGTCCCGCACTCCTTTCTTTATTATAGTTTAGATATGGTAATAAAAGGTGTAAAAGAAGTTCTCAAAATTGTCTAAAGGCCTGAACATGAGAATTTTTTTACCACAATGTCCTATCATTACAGATGTTGGAACCACCAATGCAATCAAGCTTTCATGGCTTGATTCATGTTTTTTTTAATCAGTTGGAGATTGATATTTTAACCCTTTAACATTTACATTACTATATATATATTATTGTATTTTTGTGGTAAAGGCTTTATCTTACATAATATCGAAGCTATGAGATTTTGATATTATTTATTTTGAGAACAATACTTTAACATCAGTATGAGTGAACGGTTACAGCTGGTTTGAACAGAAAAAGGTGAGAGAATTCTGACTAGATATGGCCAGTTTAAATGCTAAAGAGTTAAACATTTGCAATAAAATACTCCTATTTTCCTTGTCTATACACACACTTAGAAATAGGGTGAACATGTAGAAATAACACTTTTCCTTAGTCAACACATACGGTGTTCTTAAAAAGAAGTAAATCTATTACAGGTTAATTTACATAGCTTCAAGTTTGATCTGTTGTTGATATTTTGGTGAGAAGGTCATGCCATATACTACAGCTTGTTTGGGCCTGTAAACTATTCAATATAGCAAGTACTGCTTTCTTAGGTTGGTCTCCACAGTTACTGAGAATTACAAAATGTTTAAAAAGTTCTTCAAATGATGAGATTTCATTGATGCTATCTGTTTCTTGGAGCCTGAAAATAAAAATAAAAAATAGATAAAAAATACCTTTTAAGCTGCCAAATTGCATCTCAAAGACTAGGTTTTCTCTTGGGGGAATAGGATATTTCAGCTGTGATCAGATGCTGATTTTCTAAAATGCATGGGTTGAAGCATGCATCTAGTATGCACCACTTTTCTCTATCTTCCCTTCACCCTCCATCCATATCCCACGTCCTAACACCTCATCCTTCACCACATGTGCCCCACTCTATATTTACCTCTCCAATCCCCATACACGTCTCCCACCCCAGCTTCAAGTCCACACTGTAAAGTGGTTGTTTTGGTGACATGACAAAAAGCACGCAGTCCACACTGTAAAGTGGTTGTTTTGGTGACATGACAAAAAGCATGCAGTCCACACTGTAAAGTGGTTGTTTTGGTGACATGACAAAAAGCACGCAGTCCACACTGTAAAGTGGTTGTTTTGGTGACATGACAAAAAGCATGCAGTCCACACTGTAAAGTGGTTGTTTTGGTGACATGACAAAAAGCATGCAGTCCACACTGTAAAGTGGTTGTTTTGGTGACATGACAAAAAGCACGCAGTCCACACTGTAAAGTGGTTGTTTTGGTGACATGACAAAAAGCACACAGTCCACACTGTAAAGTGGTTGTTTTGGTGACATGACAAAAAGCATGCAGTCCACACTGTAAAGTGGTTGTTTTGGTGACATGACAAAAAGCATGCAGTCCACACTGTAAAGTGGTTGTTTTGGTGACATGACAAAAAGCATGCAGTCCACACTGTAAAGTGGTTGTTTTGGTGACATGACAAAAAGCACGCAGTCCACACTGTAAAGTGGTTGTTTTGGTGACATGACAAAAAGCATGCAGTCCACACTGTAAAGTGGTTGTTTTGGTGACATGACAAAAAGCACGCAGTCCACACTGTAAAGTGGTTGTTTTGGTGACATGACAAAAAGCATGCAGTCCACACTGTAAAGTGGTTGTTTTGGTGACATGACAAAAAGCACGCAGTCCACACTGTAAAGTGGTTGTTTTGGTGACATGACAAAAAGCATGCAGTCCACACTGTAAAGTGGTTGTTTTGGTGACATGACAAAAAGCACGCAGTCCACACTGTAAAGTGGTTGTTTTGGTGACATGACAAAAAGCATGCAGTCCACACTGTAAAGTGGTTGTTTTGGTGACATGACAAAAAGCACGCAGTCCACACTGTAAAGTGGTTGTTTTGGTGACATGACAAAAAGCACGCAGTCCACACTGTAAAGTGGTTGTTTTGGTGACATGACAAAAAGCACGCAGTCCACACTGTAAAGTGGTTGTTTTGGTGACATGACAAAAAGCACGCAGTCCACACTGTAAAGTGGTTGTTTTGGTGACATGACAAAAAGCACGCAGTCCACACTGTAAAGTGGTTGTTTTGGTGACATGACAAAAAGCATGCAGTCCACACTGTAAAGTGGTTGTTTTGGTGACATGACAAAAAGCACGCAGTCCACACTGTAAAGTGGTTGTTTTGGTGACATGACAAAAAGCATGCAGTCCACACTGTAAAGTGGTTGTTTTGGTGACATGACAAAAAGCACGCAGTCCACACTGTAAAGTGGTTGTTTTGGTGACATGACAAAAAGCATGCAGTCCACACTGTAAAGTGGTTGTTTTGGTGACATGACAAAAAGCACGCAGTCCACACTGTAAAGTGGTTGTTTTGGTGACATGACAAAAAGCATGCAGTCCACACTGTAAAGTGGTTGTTTTGGTGACATGACAAAAAGCACGCAGTCCACACTGTAAAGTGGTTGTTTTGGTGACATGACAAAAAGCACGCAGTCCACACTGTAAAGTGGTTGTTTTGGTGACATGACAAAAAGCACGCAGTCCACACTGTAAAGTGGTTGTTTTGGTGACATGACAAAAAGCACGCAGTCCACACTGTAAAGTGGTTGTTTTGGTGACATGACAAAAAGCACGCAGTCCACACTGTAAAGTGGTTGTTTTGGTGACATGACAAAAAGCACACAGTCCACACTGTAAAGTGGTTGTTTTGGTGACATGACAAAAAGCACACAGTCCACACTGTAAAGTGGTTGTTTTGGTGACATGACAAAAAGCACGCAGTCCACACTGTAAAGTGGTTGTTTTGGTGACATGACAAAAAGCACACAGTCCACACTGTAAAGTGGTTGTTTTGGTGACATGACAAAAAGCATGCAGTCCACACTGTAAAGTGGTTGTTTTGGTGACATGACAAAAAGCACGCAGTCCACACTGTAAAGTGGTTGTTTTGGTGACATGACAAAAAGCATGCAGTCCACACTGTAAAGTGGTTGTTTTGGTGACATGACAAAAAGCACGCAGTCCACACTGTAAAGTGGTTGTTTTGGTGACATGACAAAAAGCATGCAGTCCACACTGTAAAGTGGTTGTTTTGGTGACATGACAAAAAGCACGCAGTCCACACTGTAAAGTGGTTGTTTTGGTGACATGACAAAAAGCATGCAGTCCACACTGTAAAGTGGTTGTTTTGGTGACATGACAAAAAGCATGCAGTCCACACTGTAAAGTGGTTGTTTTGGTGACATGACAAAAAGCATGCAGTCCACACTGTAAAGTGGTTGTTTTGGTGACATGACAAAAAGCACGCAGTCCACACTGTAAAGTGGTTGTTTTGGTGACATGACAAAAAGCATGCAGTCCACACTGTAAAGTGGTTGTTTTGGTGACATGACAAAAAGCACGCAGTCCACACTGTAAAGTGGTTGTTTTGGTGACATGACAAAAAGCATGCAGTCCACACTGTAAAGTGGTTGTTTTGGTGACATGACAAAAAGCACGCAGTCCACACTGTAAAGTGGTTGTTTTGGTGACATGACAAAAAGCATGCAGTCCACACTGTAAAGTGGTTGTTTTGGTGACATGACAAAAAGCACGCAGTCCACACTGTAAAGTGGTTGTTTTGGTGACATGACAAAAAGCATGCAGTCCACACTGTAAAGTGGTTGTTTTGGTGACATGACAAAAAGCATGCAGTCCACACTGTAATGTGGTTGTTTTGGTGACATGACAAAAAGCATGCAGTCCACACTGTAAAGTGGTTGTTTTGGTGACATGACAAAAAGCACGCAGTCCACACTGTAAAGTGGTTGTTTTGGTGACATGACAAAAAGCATGCAGTCCACACTGTAAAGTGGTTGTTTTGGTGACATGACAAAAAGCATGCAGTCCACACTGTAAAGTGGTTGTTTTGGTGACATGACAAAAAGCACACAGTCCACACTGTAAAGTGGTTGTTTTGGTGACATGACAAAAAGCACGCAGTCCACACTGTAAAGTGGTTGTTTTGGTGACATGACAAAAAGCACACAGTCCACACTGTAAAGTGGTTGTTTTGGTGACATGACAAAAAGCACACAGTCCACACTGTAAAGTGGTTGTTTTGGTGACATGACAAAAAGCATGCAGTCCACACTGTAAAGTGGTTGTTTTGGTGACATGACAAAAAGCATGCAGTCCACACTGTAAAGTGGTTGTTTTGGTGACATGACAAAAAGCATGCAGTCCACACTGTAAAGTGGTTGTTTTGGTGACATGACAAAAAGCACACAGTCCACACTGTAAAGTGGTTGTTTTGGTGACATGACAAAAAGCATGCAGTCCACACTGTAAAGTGGTTGTTTTGGTGACATGACAAAAAGCACACAGTCCACACTGTAAAGTGGTTGTTTTGGTGACATGACAAAAAGCACGCAGTCCACACTGTAAAGTGGTTGTTTTGGTGACATGACAAAAAGCACGCAGTCCACACTGTAAAGTGGTTGTTTTGGTGACATGACAAAAAGCATGCAGTCCACACTGTAAAGTGGTTGTTTTGGTGACATGACAAAAAGCACACAGTCCACACTGTAAAGTGGTTGTTTTGGTGACATGACAAAAAGCATGCAGTCCACACTGTAAAGTGGTTGTTTTGGTGACATGACAAAAAGCACACAGTCCACACTGTAAAGTGGTTGTTTTGGTGACATGACAAAAAGCACGCAGTCCACACTGTAAAGTGGTTGTTTTGGTGACATGACAAAAAGCACACAGTCCACACTGTAAAGTGGTTGTTTTGGTGACATGACAAAAAGCACGCAGTCCACACTGTAAAGTGGTTGTTTTGGTGACATGACAAAAAGCACACAGTCCACACTGTAAAGTGGTTGTTTTGGTGACATGACAAAAAGCATGCAGTCCACACTGTAAAGTGGTTGTTTTGGTGACATGACAAAAAGCATGCAGTCCACACTGTAAAGTGGTTGTTTTGGTGACATGACAAAAAGCACACAGTCCACACTGTAAAGTGGTTGTTTTGGTGACATGACAAAAAGCATGCAGTCCACACTGTAAAGTGGTTGTTTTGGTGACATGACAAAAAGCATGCAGTCCACACTGTAAAGTGGTTGTTTTGGTGACATGACAAAAAGCATGCAGTCCACACTGTAAAGTGGTTGTTTTGGTGACATGACAAAAAGCACACAGTCCACACTGTAAAGTGGTTGTTTTGGTGACATGACAAAAAGCATGCAGTCCACACTGTAAAGTGGTTGTTTTGGTGACATGACAAAAAGCATGCAGTCCACACTGTAAAGTGGTTGTTTTGGTGACATGACAAAAAGCATGCAGTCCACACTGTAAAGTGGTTGTTTTGGTGACATGACAAAAAGCACACAGTCCACACTGTAAAGTGGTTGTTTTGGTGACATGACAAAAAGCATGCAGTCCACACTGTAAAGTGGTTGTTTTGGTGACATGACAAAAAGCATGCAGTCCACACTGTAAAGTGGTTGTTTTGGTGACATGACAAAAAGCACACAGTCCACACTGTAAAGTGGTTGTTTTGGTGACATGACAAAAAGCATGCAGTCCACACTGTAAAGTGGTTGTTTTGGTGACATGACAAAAAGCACACAGTCCACACTGTAAAGTGGTTGTTTTGGTGACATGACAAAAAGCATGCAGTCCACACTGTAAAGTGGTTGTTTTGGTGACATGACAAAAAGCATGCAGTCCACACTGTAAAGTGGTTGTTTTGGTGACATGACAAAAAGCACACAGTCCACACTGTAAAGTGGTTGTTTTGGTGACATGACAAAAAGCATGCAGTCCACACTGTAAAGTGGTTGTTTTGGTGACATGACAAAAAGCATGCAGTCCACACTGTAAAGTGGTTGTTTTGGTGACATGACAAAAAGCACACAGTCCACACTGTAAAGTGGTTGTTTTGGTGACATGACAAAAAGCATGCAGTCCACACTGTAAAGTGGTTGTTTTGGTGACATGACAAAAAGCATGCAGTCCACACTGTAAAGTGGTTGTTTTGGTGACATGACAAAAAGCATGCAGTCCACACTGTAAAGTGGTTGTTTTGGTGACATGACAAAAAGCACACAGTCCACACTGTAAAGTGGTTGTTTTGGTGACATGACAAAAAGCATGCAGTCCACACTGTAAAGTGGTTGTTTTGGTGACATGACAAAAAGCACACAGTCCACACTGTAAAGTGGTTGTTTTGGTGACATGACAAAAAGCATGCAGTCCACACTGTAAAGTGGTTGTTTTGGTGACATGACAAAAAGCACACAGTCCACACTGTAAAGTGGTTGTTTTGGTGACATGACAAAAAGCGCGCAGTCCACACTGTAAAGTGCTCCTGTTGGTGACATGACAAAAAGTGCCCAATCCACACTGTAAAGTGGTTGTGTAGGTGCCACAACAAAAAGTACCTAACCCATGCTGTAAAGTGGTTGTGTAGGTGTCACGACAAAAAGTACCTAACCCACACTGTAAAGTGGTCGTTTTGGAGCCACGATAAAAAGCATCCAATACACACTGTAAATGTGTAAATGTGGCTGGTTTAAGGAAGGGCATCCAGCCATAGAAAACAAGACACCGTCATCTGATCTGGCTTGTCTCACAAAGGGAAAACTCGTCTAACCCATGCTGGCACGGAAAAATGGATGTTAAACAGTGATGATGATGATGATGATAATGATCAAGTAGGAGCCACATATTTAAGGACAATGCTGCTGCTGCTAGTACATGCACAAACATTCTAAACTGGGAGTAGTTTATTGGTGCGTGAATAGTTTTTTGTTTCAATGTTGTATTGTATGTACTACAGAATATACCTATAGATTTTTAGCCAATATCATGTAAAAAAAAAAGGGCTGAGAGGATTCTTCAGTTGTATATGGTAGATAAGTGGTTTGACTCCCGTATACGAGTTTGTTCCATTTTTTTATGTGCAGCGAGTTGTTAGAGTTGTTAGAGCATACAACAAAATGCAGTCTTTGCCTGAGTTCAAATCCAGCTGTGGTCAACTTTGCCTTTCATCCTTCCAGGTCAGTTAAAATAAAATACCAGCCCAAGCAGTGGATTAGCTAAATTGTTAGTTTTCGGAAAATATACCTTGAGATACTTGTTCGGAATTGTTGGGTAGTAGACTTAATCTGGTGCTTGCTATAATTCTCAAACCAGTAACTAATGATGCTATTGTCCACCAAATACAGGACATTAAATGAATAAATAAAAGAACTTACTGCCAAGTGTAGAATGAATTGTATGTGTGTTGTCGTTGGTGATAGAGAGGTGAATATTGTTCTGCCCAGTTAATAAGGTGTCGTAAACAGGTGGAAAACACAGGAAAAGAGATGACTATCACCTGTATAAGCAAATTTTTTGGCACGGACCATATGAGGCTATAAAAGAAACAATAAAAATTCTAGATAATCCTGTCTATCCTTATGGAACAAATGCATTTCTTATATTTTGTATACATTATACATATACTAACAAATGTACCAGAACAGGGAAGGGGTCAGGAAGGCCTACTTTTTTAAGTGGGGGTTGGTAGTGGGGGTGGTATTTCTCTCATTTTATTTCTTTTACTCTGTTCTGCTACCTGTAAGTATATCATATACACTACAGGTATATGTGTACAGCAGTAACTCATACATAAATCATATGTATTGAGCACTGATTACTAAAATACTTAATGAGCAGTTTTAAACCCAAAGCAAATTATTCAATCAATGATATATTTGCCATTTCATTCCAGTACCTTCTGTCATCTTCTAGCTAGATCCATTATTCCCTGTTCAAAGAATTTCCTGTCTTTACTGGCAAAGAACCCTTCCAAATGAATTTTCACATCTCCTGAAGAATTGAAAGTCTGTCCATTCAAAGAATTTTGAAGTGACCGAAAGAGGAGGAAATCTGAAGGAGCAAAGTTAGGGGAATATGGAGGGTGAGGCAAAACTTCCCAGTCAAGCTCTAGTAACTTCTGCCATGTCTGCAAGGAAGTTTGTAGTCTGGCATTGTTTTGATGAAAGACAATACCCTTTTGATTAGCAACTTCTGGATGTTGTGTTTAATTTATCCAGCTTTTCACAGTACACATCCGAATTGATGGTGCTGTTTGGGAAAGAAGCTCATAAAAGACAACATCCTTCCAACCTCACCAAATTAGAAGCATAATCTTCTTTGAATGAGGTCCTGCTTTGGAGGTTGATTGCGGTGGTTCTTGGGGATTAACTCATGATCATTTTCGCTCAATATTGTTATAGATGATCCATTTTTCGTCTCCAGTTGCCATTTCCTTCATGTTTAAGCAAGGAATCACAGATGGAAATTCGTTGGGTGAGGTTGGCTTCATTCAATTTATGGGGAACCCAAACATGAAGTCTGCTGACATAACCAAGTTTATGCAGATGGTTTTCAACACGTGATTTGGATATCTGGAGAATATCTTTGATCTCTCTGGTTGAAAGACGGGAGTTGGTGTCGACTAACTCTTTCACTTGGTCATCCAGAGAAAGGTGTATCTTGAATTGAAAAATTTCCTGATCGAAATTTTGAAAACCACTTCTAGCATGCACGTTCTGTAACAGCATCCTCTCCATACATAGTGCATATGTTTCTGAAAGTTTCTGTTGCTTTCTTACATTTTTTGAAATAAAAAAAGTATGATGTATTGATAATGTTCATTTTGCTTCTCCATTTTGAAGGTCAAGATAAACACGCAAAATGAAACCAATATCATAGGAGTTTCGCTATGAACTACTTTAAAGTATCAAGTATCTAATGAGTGCATACTCGGAAGGAAAAAAAGTGAAGTTAGCAACTATTAAAATGCTTGAAGTTTAGTATTGGCAAAAACTGAACAGACTTTTTGGCCAACCCAATACACACACACATGCATACATACATTCACATTCACACACTTTTATATAAAGTTATATAAAGATTTTTTAATATTAAACAAAACCCTTTCTACATTCTGAGTTCAAATCCTGCTGAGGTCAACTTTGCCTTTCACCCTTCTGGGGTCAATAAAATAAAGATTACTGGGATTGATTTAATCAACTTTGCCCCTCATCCAAATTTGCTAACTTTGTGTCTAAAATAGAAATCAATATTATAGAACCAGACATTGATTACACTGTTATTGTGTTTAAGTACAAAAGAAGTGTTGTTTAGCCGGAGTGCAGTAGAGAAACAGACCTATGATCAAAAGTATTCCAACTGTGACCATTCTGTATTGTTTACAGGGATTGTACACCCAGAGACACATTATATAATGTGTCTTTATCCTTTTCAGACAGTAAGGTGCAATTTCAGGAACTATATTATTCAGTGTCCTTCCACTTTCAAGATGGCAAGTATGATTTGAGGGCGATTTCACTGTTATTTCGAGCTTATTAAGGGATCACATACAGGCTTGAATGTTGGTTTGCACTTAATACTAAGAGAAGAAGAGTTTAAATTGAGTTCATGAGATGAGAAAAAATAAGAAGGAAGGATGGTTTAAACCTTTAGTTACCAACCCAGCCAAAACCAGCACTGGTTCTATGAAATAAAGCCACCCATTTTAAAGATTACCAATTTAAATTAAAATCTTCTGACATAATTTATATAAGAACCTAGAATTAAGAACGTAACATTACTAATGAAATAATTTATAATTTTAGTAAATCCCTTAAAATTCTTAATTAATTAATAAAAAAGAGTGTTTTTCATTAGAAATGCAGTCATGAAAGGGTTAAAAGATTCTTAAATAACTAACCTTGGAGGTTTTGATGCTGTGATGTTACTTTGAACAAATTCTTCAAGACATTGATACATTTTGGAATAGCAATCTTTGGGAATGTCACTGCTGACATCTTTCTTTGTTAAAAGATAAAGAAGTATTTCCTGCAAGATAAATACATACATTTATATATATATATATCATCATCATCATTTAACATCCACTTTCCATGCTAGCATGGGTGAAACAAGTTGTCCCATTTGAGGCAAGTTAAGTCAGGTGACCATGCCTTGCTCATACAGAACTGTTTCTGGTAAGATTTCTACAGCTGGATGCCCTTCCTAACGCCAACCACATTTACAGTATGCACTGGGTACTTTTTGTCGAGACACCTACACAACCACTTTACAATGTGGGCTAGGCACTTTGTATTATGTTACCTACATGACCACTTTACAGTGTGGGCTGGGCGCTTTTTGTAATGTCACCTACATGACCACTTTACAGTGTGGGCTGGGCACATTTTGTTGTGACACCAAAACAACCACTTAACAGTGTGGGCTGGGCGCTTTTTATGTGTCACCTACACAACCACTTTACAGTATGGACTGGGTGCTTTTTATCATTTCGACATCACCACCACTTTACAGTGTGAGCTAGGGATTTAGGTGGAACATAATGTCTTGCTCAAGGGCACAATGCCCAGCCAGGAATAGATCTCATGATATTACAATTGCAACCCTATCACCCTAACCACTAAATAAACCACATATATATATTCATGCAACAATCAGAAAGATACACAACAATTTGAAACACAAACACTACATGCTGAAACATATAGTGAGTAAAGTCAAGTCATGTGTGTGTGTGTATACATATATATATGTGTGTGCGTATATATAAAGATTAACTTACCCAGCCATGTTTAGAAGTAGGTAAATTAGAAATTGTTCTTGTCACCAACTGGTTTAACCTTTTTGAAAGAAATAAAATAATATATAAAATAGGAGGAAGTTGTAGTTTGCTTGAAGCATTGTGTATGGTATATAAATATGACATTTGAAGGCCACGACAATGTGAGATGGATGAATAAGAAAATAGGACGAAACAAGATGCTATGGGTCACCTTCATCATCATCATCATCGTCATCGTTTAATGTCAATCTTCCATGCTATATGGGTTAGACCTTATTTATTTATCTGTCCTGATATTTCGAGATAAAATCTCTTCTTCAGAGTGAAACATCAAGGGACAGGTCCGGAATCAATAAACATGCTAAGTCATGCATGTCCCTTGTTATATACCTTCGAAGAAGAGATCTTATCTCAAAATATCAGGACAGATAAATAAATAAGGTAACACATAACATCTTCGTTTGTCTTGTTTTCTTGTTCATACATTTCACATTGTCATGGCTTTCAAACTTCATATTTACATAATACTAGCAGTGGAACCCGGTGTTGCATGGGATAAGGCATTGTGAAATATATAACCGCCTTAACTAAGCTTAGTATTGTGACAACCACGGCTGACAAAGAAGTAAGGGTCTGGTGGTACGTAAGTAAGAAACACTGTGGCTTAAAACATGAGGAAGAAGTTATGTGCACTTACCAACTGTTTGGGGAATGAGTGTGAGATTTGTCTTGAGCAAGGGTGGCATAATAACCGGAGGCAGTGGGCCGTAACTGACATAATGCAGACAGATATTATAAGGGCGCGTTCTGGACGCAGAGGGAATTGTGGGAAGTGACGTAATGCAGACAGCCAGACATACAGACAGATATTATAAGGGCGCGACGTTATATGTATGTATCTATCTAAAAAGAGAAAGACTAAGAATTATAGAGAGAGATCGCTAAATCGCCTAATGCGGTCCCTAGGACATTGAAAATTTGAAATTTTTTTTGCTCAGAACACTCCCTGAAACATAAGTATTACATGTGTAAAGTTTGAAAACAGTAGGTTGGGTGCTTCTCGAATTTTAGGGATTCAAACTCACACACACACAGACAGACATCCTCAGTTTTATATATATAGATATAAAATGCTTTAACATTTTATTAGCTTTTGCTCTTGTTTAATTCTAGACAAAAGAAATACTGGGGCTTGCCTGACCACTTCCTTTTCATACCAGTTGCCGTCAAGACCCTTGGTGTCCTTCATCCCTGCACTGCTGATTTCTTCTGCAAAATTGGAAAGACAGCAGCCTACCTGAGGAAGCAGCTCTTTGTGGCTGAGTGGCTGTCACAGTGGGTCTCATTGGCTACCCTCCATGGCCACGACTTTGCTATTCTGTTCGCAGTGCACAGCTGAATCACCACTCAGACTGGGGTGTAGATTTTGTCCCTCTCTCCCCCTCTTCCTTTCCTTCATTCTCTATTTTATTTTTGTTCTTTCCTTTTCCTTTTTTGTTTCATTTAAATATTATTTTTTTTGTCTAACTTCACAATGTTATCTTATAATGATTTCAGATTTAGGCACAAGGCCAGCAATTTTGGGGAAGGGAAAAGTTGATTGAATTGACCCCAGTAGATTACTGGTGCTTTATTTTATCGACCCCATAAGGATGAAAGGCAAAGTTAACCTTGGCGGGATTTAAACTCAGAATCGAAAGGGCCATAACTCTATGCTGCGAAGCATGTTGTTCGACACTCTATTGATTCTGCCAATCTGCTGCCATCATTAACAAATATATTTGAAATTTCTCTGCCAGCATTTCATTATGGAGAGGTGCTCAGAGAATATAATCTCTTCTTAAAGGTTTTAAAGTTTTGTGAAATATATATAAAAAAGAAAAATTAGACTATGACCATTACCGAGTAGGTTTTTGGTGATTAGCCCCAGTTGAGCAGACCTATGATAAAAGACATTCCAGCCATGACCATCCCATAATATGTATTTATTATATGTATTTATTAAATTATCTAATATCACAGAGGACATGATATTTGAGGAGTATTTAGCAGCTATTTATAGCAGGCACATGTAGAGACACTTTTGTTAATTCATTTGTGACTATGTTTTCTTCCATAGTGAAGGGAGTCAAGCTTTGATTTTACAGCATGTCATCTTGGGCAAATGACTTTCACCAGTTCTGGGGTCGGCTCAAGCCTTCTGAGAGAAATTGGTAAACAAAAACTGTGTGGAAGTTTATCAGATGGATTGTACTTGTAATCTTATGGTCTAGCCTTGTCATGTTGATTCAGCTCACGTCTCTGTAAAATACTCAGTCACTTACATGTTAATTTAACAAGCAGGCTGGTCCATTGGAACACCTAATGTTGAAATCGGTGGAGGTCAATTTACTTCCTTTTATTTTTCACAAAATAGATGACAATTGTTAATTTATAAGAAATTTGAAAACAGAAATAATTGAACAACTGAATACTCATCATAAAAATTGATGGGGCATCCATCACAGCTATGCTACTAAATAAATAAATGGTCTACTTATCTGATATAAAGGAAGGAGCAAGATTAGTAAATTGATGACAAACCTGTCTTCATCAGAAACAATAGAGATTTGGCTGATAAGTCTCTGCCAGATTATATCAGCTTTAACAGTAGTAACTATCGATAAATGTGGCTCTGTTCTGCTGGGTTGCCATTTGCCATAGTTGCAGTTTGTAATGTCCCTTTCTAGTCAGGAAACCATTTGCAAGGAAGCATAGTGACTGCAGAGCTGGGAACATTGCTGTAAAAAGACACAGAAAAAAAATAAAGAAAAAAATGTTTAGACTATGTATTTCTAGTATGTGTATCATCAACATCTCCACTATTTTAAGTGTTTTCCATGCTTGTATGGGTTAGAGAGGTTTGTAATTTTAAAACAGGAGTGAGTTTTAGAACTGGTAAAAAATTATTTAATGTCTACTTTCCCTGCTAGCAAGAATTGGATGGGTTGTAACAGACTAAGTCAGTATTTAATAGGACCTACTGACCTCTCAAACAGGCCTGGGATCTGCATTCTAGTAAGTGCACCAGGTGCATTTTATCACTGCACCAGCACTAGGGAGGTTTTCATGTCTTTTACACAGATGAAGAGTCCTCCAGACCCATAATTTTGGCAAGTTTTCTACAGATGTATGCTTTTCCTACCAACAACCATGTTACAGAGCGTACAAGGTGTTTATCATGGAGATCACCAATGCTATAGAGGCTGTCATGCCCTTGACACTGGCAAAATATTTTGTGGTATTTGGACATTTTATAATCTGAATTCAATCCCCAGCCAGATCAACTTTGCTTTTCATCTTTTCAAGATTATTAAATAAGCACCAAACAAAATATCTTGGGGTGCATACTGTCCTTTATAATGTTAAGTAAATACCATTCAAGTTATGGCTTACACTTGTTTCTACTTTTGGCACAAGGCCAGCAATTATCCCAGTGTATTACTGGTACTTTATTTTATCGACCCCGTAAGGATGAAAGGCAAAGTTGACCTCGGTGAGATTTGAACTCAGATCATAAAGGGCCGTAACTCTATGCTGCAAAGCATGGCGTCCGACTCTCTACCGATACTGCCAATCCACCCAGTAATACACTGGGTAATTGCTGGCTTTGTGCCAGAGAAACAATTATGGCTTACACTTTGTAGGTTTAGCCAGCCTCCTATGAGGTTGCAACACAAAGACTTCATAGATGTCATGCATGATGTTATAAAGGTAGCAGTTTTATCATGTACCAGCCAAGTACTGTACAGTTGGTATAATGAACTGTAATTCATGAAACCAGGCCACTAATTTGGTCACAGTTCAATAACTGGAAGCAGCAGAATACAAATGCCATACATTGGTGGATTTGTCAGTGAACTAAATTAAATATTTCAAGGTTAAGTTGCCTTGTTTTATGGTTTGACACAAACTCCACTGGTATTGAATTTGATTTTTGTCCTACTGAGTTAAAATACTAAAAGAGTTCTGTGTGTTAATACAATAACTAGCAGTAATACTCAGGGGTTTTAACTCAATTCCCCTTCCCCTAGGACAAAAAAATTAACATTGTGTCAGCCAATCCACTATCTAGGATCGATACTTTATTTAATAAAGCCTGAAAGGATGAAAGGCAAAAATTGATTTCAATGGAATTTGAAGTTAGAGAACAGAGTAGAGGAATAAATACTGCAAGGTATTTTATCCTACACTCTAACAATTCTGCCCATTTATTGTTGGATTAACTAGACCAGTGGTCCGCGGACTACGAGAAATTTTGGTGGTCTGCAGAAACATTTTAATGTATTTATCTTTTTAAAAAAATTCATATTAGTGGTCTGCAGGAGTTAAAATTATGAATTTAGTGGTCCGTGAGGTCCAAAAGGTTGGTGAACACTGAACTAGACAACAATATTACATTCTGAAAAATCCTTACTTTGATGATAAATTCCCTGTCTCCTAGTGAAGTTTGAATGAGCTCCTCAAATAATTCATCTGAAAGATGACCATTACAGAGTAACAACTGAAAGGTAAACATGAAAGATCTTATTAAACCCTTTTGTTACAATATTTCCAATCATAGATGGATTTTATGATTTTCAAATCATTTTGAAATAATCATGAATTGGGAGCAATTTAATATCTTTCCCATTATTAACATTTACATTACCCTATATTTACTATTGTATTTTCATGGTAAACACTTTATTTCACATACTTATCCCACATAATATCGAAGCTATGAAATTTTGATATTATTTATTTAGAGAACAATACCTTAACATAAGTATGAGTGGCCAGTTACAGCCAGTTTGAACAGAAAGGGGTGAGAGAATTCTGGCTGGATACAGCTGGTTTAAATACTAAAGGGTTAAGCTGGTGTTTGGAACATAACTTAAAGGTTATTTTATAAATTTATGATAGATTTCTATATAAATATAAACATTTTAAAACACAGTTTTGTATTATAGAAACAGGGGCAGTTTCAAACAGTTTAGTATCAAATGATAACTTATGTTCATGTTTATCAATTTTATTAAACTATGTTACATACATTTATTTTTGCAGGTTAGCATAGTTTTGTATCATAGAACCTGATGTAGTTTCAAGTAGGTTGGTATTAAATGAGTTAAATACTCTCTTTTTCTCTCTCCTCCCCAGAATTTGTAGTTCTGTGTCATTGTTAGAAATATCTAAATGTGGACATTTTAAAATAAGCAGCTACAAACAAATTAATAAGAAGAATGTAATAGTAGTTAATCGATTGTTTTAATGACTGTTATTTATCATGGACATCATAATCTACACGTATTCAGAGTCTTTACATTTAGGATATTAATCCTTCAACAGAAGATAGAATGAGAAATAAAAGATAAGAGGAAAGAATGGCAAAACAATTTTTTGACAAAATGCAAGTGTGTTCAGTCAGCCTATATAAAAAGACAGGAAGGTCATGACAAAATTTTCATTGATCATAAGTCTGCTTAGTCAGGGTTGACCTGGAGTTAAACCACAAGAATCAAATATATTAAGCTGTCGTTGTCTTCAAGACAATGAAGGAGCTTCAATGTGATCAATGAATCTGTTAGAAATAGCAGTCACAACTTTCTGAAATCAAGCCCTACTCTTTTTCAAAAGCAAAGACATATTAGACAATGTAGTCATAGACATACAAAAAGGTGGAAGATTCAAACCTTTAAAGTTTGCTCAATTAGGGCAGACATTGAACTAAAAAATAAAAAAAAACAGTAAAATATACTAACATGTTTTAGGTTGTCAGTGGCTTTGCTTAGAAACTGCAGGTCAAGGTCGCCACATATTAAGGGGGAGGAATGGACTGCATTGAGCCTTTTGATTTGTTGGCTCAGTTCTTCTTTATAAGGTTTATCAATCACTTGATTATATATCTGCAATATATGAAGAAAAAATTAAACAACATATATATATATTAGTTTAATTAAAATGATGTTGAGTGCTTTTCCTACTATTACATCACAGTTAACTATATGGAATGACCAGTTCTATCCAGTGGTGAACCACCAAACTTAAATATATATATATATCATCTTCATAATTTTATGTCCACTTTCTATGCTGGTATGGGTTGGACCAAGTAGTTACAGTCCAAAACTAAACAGGTTGGAGAACCATGTCTCACCATATTTTGGCATGATTTCTATGGCTAGATGCCCATTAAATGTCTGCCAGTTCTGTATGAGCAAGGCACTGCTACCTAATCTGACTTGCCTCAAATGGGACAACTCATTTAACCCATGCTAGCATGGAAAATGGACATTAAACGGTAATGATGATGATGATTTTATTTTCATTCAGTTTATTTAATTCTGTTCCATTTCTTCTTCTTTTAATACACTTTTCTAGGATTCATATATAAATACAATTTTGTTTATTTCTTTTAAAATTAGATATTACTATTCAGCTGGAATTTCCAACAAAATCAACCTAACACACACACATATATGTACCATTATATTATTACTTGTTACATCCACACAGCATGGCCAAACGGTTATAAAGTTGCATTGTAGCTATGAAGTTCTGTGTTTGATGACACTGCATACCATCGTGGGCAAGTGTTATTTACTATAACATAAGATCACCCTTTAAGGGGGTAGTGCTAGTGCCTTAACAAAAAAGCCCCCATCAATTCTTTGAGGTGGTAGTGGTGGTGCCATAACAAAAAGAACCCAGTCTACCATGTAAAGTGGTAGTGCTGGTGCCACACAAAAAAAAACCTAGTACACTCAGTAAGGTTGTAGTGGTAGTGCCACAAAAGAAGCTCAGTACATGCTGTAATGTGGTTGGCATTAGGAAGGGCATCTAGTTGCAGAAAACGAAGTCAACAACAGATTATACGAACAAGACGTGATCACCTGTCCTATCTGACCTCATAATGTGACAACCTGCCTAATTAATGCAAGCAGGGAAAATAAGTGATTATGATATACATATTTACACACAAATTTGCAGAAATTTTGCAAAATGGGTACATACTTTAACTGAGAAGGTCATAGGCTATCGAAATCTATCTGAAATTTGTTCATTTTAGTCCAAGACAGAAAAAGTAAAAATATTCTACACCCACAAATATGGCAATATACACTGGAAAATTTACTGATGAGAACAATAATTTATTTAAAGTAATCATGCAAATTACTACAGTATTTTGAAAAAGCATATTTTCTCAGAAAATAAAAATATAAGAGTGAAATTATATTTTAGGTTCTATAAAATGAATTCATATGACTATTTTTATTTTAGGTTTGAACAATGAGTATTCCAGTTGTTCAGTCAATGGAATAGCTGACTCACTAAATTAATGTGTAACTGGTTGAGTATTCCTCAGGCATGTGTACCCGTAACATAATTCTCAGATAGATTAAGCATGGCATGACTGGTACTGTTCATCCAATGGGCTTCTAAAAAGTTTCCATCTACCCAATTTCACTTACAAGGCTTAGGTTAACTTGAGACTATGGTTAACTTGTCCAAGATACAACACAGTGGGACAAACCCAGAACCTCATGATT
>OZ024742.1:34831445-34838945 GCA_964016885.1 Eledone cirrhosa | reverse complement strand
CTCCGCTATATATATATATATGTGTGTGTGTGTGTGTTTGTGTGTGTGTGTTTGTGTGTGTATGTATGTACTTGTATGTGTGTATATATATATATACATATAGACTACATTTGTATATATGTGTGTGCGTATGTGTGTATGCATATGTGTATATATGCGTGTGTGCTTATGTGTATGCGTAACTGTGTGTGTGAGTCTTTATATCAGGTCTCTGTCTTCCGCCACTCTCTCTCTCTCCCCCTCTCTTTATTGTTCATACCAATTGCATAATGAACTCATCTTACACCAAAATACTTCTGTCATGCTTCACTAACTATTGCTCACAATTAGTATTCAGACATAATTTGTTGTTAGCATTTCAGCTCTGCAGACTTCCCTCACGTAATCAAACTCCTTAACAGCCTTACCTGTATCTTAGACTTGTTACCGCTAACCCCTCACCTTCTTTCACATACACAAAAAATATAATTATTATTTTCTAATTAACGGTAAAACTAATACAACCTGATTCAGTATTTAGGAGTATAAGAAGCCATATACAATATACTTTGTCTGTAATAAACACACATTTAGTTAGACTAAGATCATATTACAGCCACACCACACCAAAAAGGTGGTGGATTGGCAGTATCGGTAGAACGTCGGACGCCATGCTTCACAGCATAGAGTTACATCCCTTTACGTTCTGCGTTTAAATCTTGCCGAGGTTAGCTTTGCCTTTCATTCTTACGGGATCGATAAAATAAAGTACCAATAAGCACTGGGATCGATTTAATCGACTCTCCCCTCCCTAAAATTGCTGGCCTTGTGCCTATATAAGAAAACCTTATGTAAAATCTCCGTATTTTGCCTCATTTCTCCCCGTTTTGGGGCCCTTTTTTCATGGCACTCTCCGTTTCGGTTTTTAGAGTTTGGCAGGTCTGTCAATTTGTATTTTTTTCCACATTTTGAAATATAGTTTTACTCTTTGGCAGTGCACCAAATTATGTGTTCCGGCACACAGTTCAGGCACCGCTGTAGACTGTACCCGTTCGTGGCTAGCCTAGGGTTGAACAACAATAACAACAACAACAGCAACAACAAAGCCGGAAAGGCGGAAATCAAAGATTACCTCGTCGGCATTAAAACTCGAAAAGATGATAATGAAGATTTTGTTTGTTAAAGAATGTAGCTGATAAAGAAGGCAACCAACCGTTGGTATTTGCTTACCTATTAACTGATTCTTTTTTTCACTATTACCTGTCTTAATGTAGGTCTGCAGGTGTGCAGGTGTTGTTTTAGGTAAAAGTACTATAGAAGTAATGAGCGGACAGAGATAAATCTGGTAAATGAAAAACATAGAAATAGAGGGGGGTGAAGGAAGTGAAAGGAAATGAAAGAAGTAGGGGTGTGAGGCAGATGGTGGGAAGGAAAGAGATGGTAGAGGGAGGGAGAGAGGGGGAGGGTGTGAGAGTGGGAGACAGAAAATGAAGAGGAAGGAGAGAGAGAGAAAGGGGAGAGAGTTAGAAGGGGAGACGCCATGAGTGAGAGAGGGGGAAGAGGGGTGAGCTAGATAGAGAGAGAGATACTACATATATAAGAACGAAAGGAAGAAAGAATGAGAAAAAAAAAGAATGTCTACATACACACGCACACATGTATATCATGACTCATACACATTCATTTTTCATTTTCCTGATATTTGTACATTATTCTATGTACTATACATGCACCTTTGATGAATTGTAGTGCACCTGAGCACTGTACACAATTTCATTATTATTATTTTATTATTATTATTACATGTGTATATCTGTATGTGTGTATATCTACATGTCTGTACGTGTGTTTGTAGAATGCTCTGCCACTTCAAAGTTCGTTTATTAGGACGGATTTCGGTTGGTCTAAAACCATTAAATAGATTCACTATGCGTATTGTTATTACTTTTATTTTGATCATGCCTTTATTTTTAATTTCATTTGCACCGTTTCCTCTCACGCCCCTTTTGCTATATGTCTCTCCACCACTCCCCTACACACCCTTTGAACTCTCTTCCCACACACTTTTCACCTGAAGAAGGGCTTATGCCCGAAACGTCGTTCCCCACCACCACCCCACTCTCAAGAGCGTGAAATTAATAAACATTCGTTGTACTGCCTCTCTGTTTTGTTCCTGTTCAATTTTTCATTATATATATATATTGGGTCAAGTAAGAAATTTGTAGGAATTTGTAAAAATAAAACAAATTTCTACAAATTTCATGCTTGACGACCCAATATATGTATGTATATATTACACACACATTATGTGTGTGTATGTGTGTGTGTGTGTGTGTGTGTGTGTGTGTGTGTGTGTGTGTGTGTGTGTGTGTGTGTGTGTGTGTGTGTGTGTTAATATGTTTTTATAATTTGGAAATAATTGACATATCCCTGAGGAAAGAAATATCAAGATAAAAGCCTTTTAACTGAGATGTGATGTCTTCTCCTATGGGAAATCATAATACTTCAATGGATGTATTATCTTTGTCTTTAGTTTCTTAAATGGACATTTTATCAGGTTTTTGTCTGGAAATTATTTCAAAGAAATATAGGGAAAAAAAGCCGAATTTCAAACATAGAGCCGTTCACCTTATTTTAAAATATTTTTATTTCCCGTGAGTCCGCCATCACAACACTGTTGATTTTGTTCGTTTGATAAAGAACGTAAAAGCTGATTGTATACTTTTTAAGGTTAGTTTCTCATATTTGTAAATATAGAAGTTATAAAGTGCAACATTAAATCAACATTTGTTAACTAGAATTAGGTGTTTAAAATAAAATATACAAAGTGAATCATTTGATGAAACAACAGCTGGAGGATTCATCGTTGCAACCGACAGAGAACCATTTCTTCTTTGGTATCCTAGTGTATATGCGTGACCATATTAGATTATATAAGCATAGTGTGTACAATTATTTCTCTTTCTCTCTTTCTCTGTATATATATATATATATATATATATATATATATATATATATATAGTACGTTATTCCGGGTTGAATCGGAGGTAACCACAGTAAGTAAGGTACTCAATACATTGCAGAGTATAAAATGTTTAATATAGATGAGATTCTACAGGACTAGAACTGTTTCATTCTTTAGAAATCATCAGGAATCTGGGTATCAAAAAATAAGTATGGTATTTATAGGTCTCTACAAGTGGTAGGAGAGGGTGGGGAGTGGGATGGGTGTAGGTCATTGGTTGATAGAAAAGGGAATTCATTAAAAGCTAATTCTACAAAGCTATAGTTTATTTTTGTTTTGAGAGTAACAAAGGCAGACAGAATTCTATAAACAGGTTCAGGATGGCCTGCCATTCCTTGTTATTAAGTTTCTCTTAAGCTAACAGGTGTCTATAAGATCAGTGGGGGGTCAGTCATGGTAGATAGATTTAAAGGAAAGGGAGATTCTTTAAAAGCTAAATTCATTAAGGTTCTACTAAGTGATATATATATATATATATATATATATATATATATATATACATATATATATATAAATGAAAAGTATAGAAATTATTATGAGCAAGAGGCACACAGTATTTCATAATATATATATATATTTATATATATATATATGTATACCAAAATTATATTAATAATGTCATGTCTGAGAATATCAGAATATATTTATATATCATCCAACTTTTGATATATATATATATATATATATATATATATATATATATATATATATATATATATATATATATATATATATATATATATATATCAAATTATAAAATGCAAGGCAATAATAGACAAAAAATATACCCATATTTTCTTCAAAGTCTCGACTACAGTTTCACTGACTGGTCTGCAGCAATCATGCATCATATATGTATATATATGTGTGTATATGTATGTTTATATATATACATATGTGCGTATATATATATATATATATATATATATATATAGGAACCAGTAAGACCCCGACAGCTGAGCTCAAGCCGTTTCGACGGCTAATTCTCAGAATTGAGAATTAGCCGTCGAAACGGCTTGAGCTCAGCTGTCGGGGTCTTACTGGTTCCTATTACCCACTCTACTACCTCAAGTATTGAGTACTTTGGTGCGTTATGGTCCACCTGGTTCCTTACCACATTTCCTTCGTTATATATATATATATATATATATATATATATATATATATACACATTCATACATACACACAAATATATATATATATATATATATATATATAGAAAGAATGAATAATAACAGGTAGACATCATAAAAAGGTAATTTATTCCGTGTGCTTACAAATGTTTCCATGGTGGTACTACAGTAGTAAATAACCATTACTACATCTTGGGTAATCCTATACCTAATATATATATATATATATATATAGGAACAAGTAAGACCCCGACGGCTGAGCTCAAGCCGTTTCGACGGCTAATTCTGGACAGAATTAGCCGTCGAAACGGCTTGAGCTCAGCCGTCGGGGTCCTACTCGTTCCTATTACCCACTCTACTTCCCTAAGTATTGAGTACTTTGGTGCGTTATGGTCCACCTGGTTCCTTACCACATTCCCTTCGTTATATATATATATATATATATATATATATATATATACATTCATACATACACACAAATATATATATATATATATATATATATATATATATAATAAAAAATTGAACAGGGACAGAACAGAGAGGCAGTACGACAAATGTTTATTAGCTTCACGCTCAGGAGAGTGGGAATATATATATATATATATATATATATATATATATATATATATTCTCTGCGTGTACTTACAATATTTGTATGATAATCAGTGATTAGGAACAAAACAGCGAGAAATTTACATCGAATGAATTTTTATGAATCTCATCACTGTGTTACAATGAATAACATTTTATTGAAGTGATGCAGTAAGAATTTCTAACCGAAATTTTCTGCGATGTTTTACTGTTATATATTTAAGAATTTATAATGCTATTGTTCGATATTAGTAAAGCAGAGAAAGTTATTCATAAGTAGAAAGACACCCGGACTTTTGTAAATATGTATGTGTGTGTATGCATGAATGTTTATATTTACATATATATATATATATATATATATATATATATATATATATATATATATATATATATATGTAGGAGGTGAGTTTTATTGTAGTACAATAAAGCAATGCAGATATCGGATAAGAAGCACTCTACAGTTTGTAGGACTGGAGTATACATAATATAAGATCAAAAGATGGTTAAAGGAGTTCCATGTATTTTATTATGCGCATTTCAAAAACATCATGCAATAATATTTGTGTTTTCATCAGATAAAACAGGAGAACATGATATGAAGGCTAAAAAACACTTGTGGATAGTGCAGTTTTAAACCAACATATGAAAAGTGGTTTTAGATTGATGTGTGATATTGGGAAAAATATTTTATTTAGAGAGGGGGGGTGGAAAGGATGAAAAAGGAGAGGAGATGAGAGTGAAGGTGGAGAGGGAGAGATGGGTGATAGAGAGAAAGAGATAGTTTTTATAACTGAGAGAAGATATATTGTTTTACATAGAGAAGTTGAAAACCGTTGGAAGATAATGTATAAATTAAAAGAATTTGAAAATTAACGAAGGGAAAAATATGTACGAGGAAAGAAAGGGAGTTTATGTATGAAGATAGAGAGAAAAAATAATACATGAAGATAGAGAGAAAAAAAAATACATGGAACTCCTTTAACCATCTTTTGATCTTATATTATATATATATATATATATATATATATATATATATATATATATATATAAAACAAAGGGTGGACCATAACGCACCAGAGTACTCAATACTTAGAGTAGTAGAATGGGATCTAGCTGTCGAAACGGCCGGAGCTCAGCTGTCGGGGTCCTGACTCTTTTCCTATATATATATATATATATAAGCGCCTGAAGATTAG
Organism: Eledone cirrhosa; assembly: GCA_964016885.1. Lineage (NCBI taxonomy): Eukaryota > Metazoa > Mollusca > Cephalopoda > Octopoda > Eledonidae > Eledone > Eledone cirrhosa. The sequence continues at coordinate 34,833,015 of OZ024742.1, read as the reverse complement.
GTCACAATTTTGATCCCTTTTTACATTCTAGAGATATGGTCGGTATTGGGCCTTGAACCCTTCGTGGTAGACAGTTCCCCTTTTTTTACGGTAGGCAGTCATGGCTTCAAACGACGAAACAGGTACGTTGACAAACTTAAGATTGTACACCAGTCTGTCTCCTTATGTCGGAATAGTGGCCTGCCCACACTATGCGTATCATCCTGGGGCTGAGTGTACAAGAGTACTTTAAGTGTGCGGTCATCAGACCTCCGTGGGACATGACCAACCCATCTTAGTTGGGATTGTATAGGAAAGGATTCAATCGCACCAATGTAGGACCCTGTGAACAGTTTAGCATTGGAGACTGTCAGAAAGTGTATATCCACAGACATAGCGAAGAGAGCGTTTGTGGAAGACATGAAGCTTATGAATGTGGGTGCGGTAAAGTGTCCACGACTCACAGCCATATAAGAGTGTTTTCAGTACCAATGTACGATAAGCTGCAACCTTTATTTTCAGGGACATACCTCTGATATTCCACTGGCGGTGATGTAGCTTGCCAATATATATATATATATATATATATATATATATATATATAGGAACAAGTAAGACCCCGACGGCTGAGCTCAAGCCGTTTCGACGGCTAATTCTGGACAAATTTGGTCTTACTTGTTCCTATTACCCACTCTACTACCCTAAGTATTGAGTACTTTGGTGCGTTATGGTCCACCTGGTTCCTTACCACATTTCCTTCGTTATATATATATATATATATATATATATATATAAACAACACAATATAATTATTCCATTACCCAAGGTTTTACGAAGTTAGACGATTCTAACAGAACGAAACGGACGTTTCTGTTAGAGTCGTCTAACTTCGTGAAACCTTGGGTGATGGAGTAATTATATTGTGTTGTTTATTACAGAATTAAATAGCTCTGTACTATACACAGAACACTCGTCTTCCCTTTACCTTTGCTACGGAAATACTTCACACACACAGTGTGGTGTGGTGTGGTGGGGTGGGTGGGGTTGGTGTGGTGGGGTGTGGGGGTGGGGGGTATGGTATGGTGTGGTGTGTGTGTGTGTGTGTAGTAGTAGTAGTAGTAGAGCATTCAGTCCATGGGATGAGTTTAGTAGAAGTTAGTTCCACAACAGTTAATAAACCATTAACGAGGACGCGCATTTCACCTTGCGATTTTCAACACGAGTGGCTGGGTTATAATGATGAGTATGTACGCCTTAACACTGTTGATAACTATTTATTGATATAGTGTTGCAAGCTTGATTCACCGAACAAATTACATGTACACGGTGTTACATAACTACCTACTTTTAATTTAATCCGCTCAGCAACTCTGCTGCCAGCCTATGCTTCATTTATATGATGTAATGTGTTTGTAATGTGTTTTTAATTCATTTTTATTAATTTTTAAGTAATTTCATTTTCATTCTTTTACATGATGATTGGGGAAGGGGGATGAGATATACTGATAACTTCTGTGACTGTTAATTAGGAGGAGTCGTTAGATCATCAACTGCAAATGTTCCGTAGTATTTGGTCCTCTTCCCTCTCTGA
>OZ024742.1:34823945-34826445 GCA_964016885.1 Eledone cirrhosa | reverse complement strand
CTGCATACACTATTGGCAAATAACTACATGTATCGCCTTTCCCTCCTTCTCTCTCTCTCGATACGTAAATATTCTATATATATATATATATAATATACAATCTATTGTAATGTAATAAGATAAAGTCTACTTACAACCACAATTCTTCATATAATCTAATTGATTATATATACAATATTATAACTCATAATATAGCTAAATAAATTTAAATTCTGGAATCATATTCCACCATTCCCGCAAATTGTTAATTCCTTTTAAATTAGCGTAAATACAAGCTCTTCTTTCTTTTTTTCTTCTTCCTACTCATACCGTTACACATATATCCTAATTATTTAAATTCTGCATAGCGTCTAAAATAACGTTTTTTTTTTCAGTCCTATACCTCAACCTCATTTGCATACTCATCTCAATAATTTGAAATATCTGACTTTTCTTCTCTTTTTCCTTCACTATCCGAGAAAAACTTGAACCGTTAAGGTATCTTTTCTTGGTTATGTCACTATTTATAAAACAAACTTTGCATTTTATCTGATGAAAGCGTACCAAAGTTTTGACACCCTTGAAATATATATAATAGAATAAATATGGTTTTATAAATATAGTTTCCATTTATTTAATATCATTGAATATTATACTCCAGAAAAACTGTCGAGTGCTCTGAATCAGTTATAAACATTTATATTTGTTGAATTACCAACAAATTGAATATCCCTTTTGCTTATATATATATATATATACATATATATAAAATAACAGGAGGCTGGACTGGTGTAAATCCTTGAAAGGTTTATTATACTATGATCATTTCAATGACCGAGTTCAGTATGAATCTGGTGACATCATCAGGTATTCAAAATATAACAAAGGAATATAACAGATAAAATCCATGGAGGCTGAAAATCAAAGACAAGAGGACGACCGACTATTTAGCAGCTTTTACCTCGGTCGGCCGTCCTTAAGTATTTAACTCAAGCCTTTAACTCCGTACTCGCACCACCAACTACACAAACGAAGACGAGTGCTCTCCATAATATTACATCGAGGTTGACCAAACGAAATGACCAGTTCTATCCAGTGGTGAACCAACAAACCTAAATTATATATATATATATATATAAGAAAAGAGTCAGGACCCCGACGGCTGAGCTCCGGCCGTTTCGACAGCTGGATCCGAACTAGTTCGGGTCTGTATCGCAACTAAACAGGTCAATCAAACATGCAGTACAAATCAACATATAGCTATTATTAGATAATTGTTTCTACTTTTGGCACAAGGCCAGCAATTACTCAGTGCATTACTGGTACTTTATTTTATCGATCCCGTAAGGATGAAAGGCAAAGTTAACCTCGGTGGGATTTGAACTCAGAATGGCAAGGACCGTAACTCTATACGAGACATCGCGTCTATTTACATAATTTCACTTCAAGAGTATTAGTTAACCCTATGTTGTAGTACATAGGTTCTCAGTGGTATCGAACCTACAAATATAAGATTATCAAACAAAGCTCTTAACCCATTAGCTAATGTCAGCACCATTACAATTTTTTTTTATTTTTGCATTTCGATTTGGTTAACAGATGCAAGATATTTTATTTAATCTTAACTAGAAACATTAACTGGGATTACAGTTGTAGATTGATAGTGGAGATATCAGATTGGTGGTGGTGGTGGTAGTGGTAGTGGTGGTGGTGGTAGTAGTGGTAGTGATGATGGTGGTTGTGGTAGTGGTGGTAGTGGTGATGGTGGTGGTGGTGATGGTGGTAGTTGTAGTGATGGTGATGGTTGTGGATGGTGAGGGTGGTGGTGGTGGGTGGTGGTAGTGGTGGTAGTGGTGATGGTCGTTGTGGTGGTTGATGATGGTGGTGGTGGTGAGGGTGCTGATGATGGTGGTGGTGGTGGTGGTGTTGGTGGAGGGTGGTAGTAGTGGAGATATCATGATGGTGGTGTTGATGGTGGTGGTGGTTGATGATTGTGGTGTGGAGTGGAGGTGTAATGGGGGGTGGGGTGATGGATGATGAAGGTGGGAAGGGGTTGTGATGATTATGATGGGAGGTTTTGTAGTGGTGGTACGATGGTAGGGGTTGGGTGACGGTCGTCGTCTTCGGGGTGGACGGGGTGATGATGGTGGTGGCGGAGGTGTTGGTGGTTGTCGTCGAGGGCATGGTCGTTGAGGGTAGGGATGTCATCGTCGTGGAGGTGATACTGGTGGTGGTGATAGTGTTGTTTTTGTTGTTCTAATGATGGTGTATTTTTTTATATTTTGAAATAGAAACCTCCTCCTTTGGGACACAGTTAGGTGCATCTTGCAGCATCCAATTTGGGAGACCCTGCCCTATATAATCACAGTTTTTTTTCAACACACTGACGCGTATGTGTGTGTATGTGTGTATGTGCATATGCATACATTTATATGTATGAGTTTATAAATATAAACGCGCAAATGCAGACACACAAAATTACACAGTCACAGACACACATTCACACGAACACACACATGTA
>OZ024742.1:34791445-34818945 GCA_964016885.1 Eledone cirrhosa | reverse complement strand
TTTAAGAGGTTGAGTATTCCACAGACAAGTGTACTCTTAACGTAATTCTTTGCTAGAATGAATGGGATGTAATATGTGAGAAAATCGAACCTTTGAATTACAAATATTATAAAATATTTACCCACACTCACATGATTTGGCTCAACGTGAGGCTAGAGTAAAAAAAAAAGATACCTGCTCAAGAAACCTCACAGTAGGATTGAACTGAACGGCATATCTCACGACTGTGAAGCGAACTTCTTAACTATATAGCCATTGCTGCATCCTTAGAATAAGAAGTATCTTATATCAACCTAAATTCATATTTGATGGAATTACAAAGCAGAAAACGTCATTAAGACAACAACTACAACAACAACAGCATCAACACATTTAGCAAACAAATGTTGATTATTATGAGAAAAAAAAACGATGACAAAAAGAAAAGTAGTTCGTAAAATGAATAATGGATGAATTATTCAACAATCGATGACAATGCATGAAATAGAGAAATTTTATGCATGAATGATGACCATCTTCAACAGCATACCGTGGCTATTATAATCAATCTGATTTGCATATCTGCCCAATGCTCTGATGTATGATAACGACGGCGATAAAAAAAATAAAGAACTATATTTTAATGGTATGTCTTCTTATATTACGCGCCATTACATTTATTCGTATAACATATTCATACACCAATGTAGTTAAGTACCACTATCTGTGTTGTTGCTATTATTTTTCATTATACTTTTACTTGCTTCGATCATTAGACTGCGGTCATACTGTGACATTACTTTGAAGGTATTTACTCCATTGTGTTGAGCCGAGTGCTTCTTTTTTCAAGTTTGGTATTTATTTCATCGATCCCTGTTTGTCGAGCCACTAAGTTACAGTATATAATCAAATAGTGAACACAAATACAGATGCTGTCACACACCTCCCTTTGTCTCTTTATAGATATATATATATATATATATTTATATATAAATACATATATCTATCTATCTCTCTATATATATACGGCGAGTTTCCACAACCAAATTTCAATCACAAGACTATAGTGCCTATAGTAGAAGACAATTGCACACTTGACCAAAGTACAATACAGAAGGAACCAGAAACATGAGGTTGCGAAACCAAATCCCTAACCACATAGCCATATCTCACCTTCTTTTAAGATCGTTTACTTAATTAGTGTTTCAGTGTTCACTGTCGTAACTCTGTCGTAACTCTGTCGTAACTCTGAACCTACTAAAGGATGCTCAAACGCAGAAAATAACTGTAAGCCTGCAAGCATAGTCAGTTACTGTAGATTATAAAACAACTTATATCTTCTACAAACTTATTGCCTCAGCGTTTCGTAAGTACGAATGTTCGAGCTTTGCTCACGATGTATGTTTACATTCTGGAAAACTGTTTGATTCAGCTCTTAATGTATATGGTAAGATATTGTAAGAGACTTCATAGCACAATTAGCTATCATTAAAGCATTCAATTAGCTGATTAGAGCATTCAGCTGGGATCTGAGAGATACGAAAATTCGATACCTCGTAACGGCCGCTGTCAACTTCATTTTCTGTTTATAATGGGGGGGGGGGGGTATGACTTAAATAGACAGGTAAATAGATTGATAAATAGATAGATAGATAAATCGATAGATAGATAGATAAATCTATAGACTGACTGACAGACAGATAGATGTCTTTATTAGATAGACAGAAAGACAGATAGATAGATAGATAGATAGATAGATAGATAGATAGATAGATAGATAGATAGATAGATAGATAGATAGATATGTTTCTTTTATTTGCCACTAGGGCATCAAAAGTGGGACAAGTACAAAGGGGGGAGTTTACACAAAAAGGCGTCCTCAATAAGGAGGAGGCAATAACAAAATATAAAAATAAAATAAGATATAACAAAAAATAAAATTTTTAACAAAATCCTCAATAGAGAGGAGGCGCCTTGGGGGGTCGCACACACCCCCGAAAAAAGTGTGCAACCCTTCTCCTCAGGAGCACAGAGAAGGGGTGCTCCCTTGGTCTTTCATCTTCCTCACCTATAGTCTGATGTAGAGTGAAGGCCCATTCACACGGGCCATTCTCGCCACTTTCACCATTCTTTCATAGAAACGGCTGGGGTGCAGCACCTCTCTCTCCATCCTGATCCTTCTTCCGAAATGATATCGGAAGAAACGGACCAGTTGTTGGCCAGAGAGAAAGGTGCCTGACCTCAGTCCTTTCAGACGCGTCCACCATACAACCTCTTTCGCCATGGCTATTACGCACAGAAACACCGCCTCTGCTTCATCTTTGAAGGGGGGAGGCGGCTTGATCATTACAATAGACTCGGTGGTCAACCGGATCGGTCCCACCCTTGACAGCAGTTGTTCGACATAGCCCCACAGATCGGCTACGCCCGAGCAGTGTACCAATGCGTGTGCAACGGTTTCCTCGTCGCACACGCATCTGGGACAGATCTTTTTGGCGGGGTCCCTACCCGGGCGCCCGTGTCTGTAGAGCCTTTCTCGAACGGGTAAAGCCCCTCGGTAGCACTGCCAGGCCAGGCACTTCTGGAAGTTGTCCATAGGTCCCGGGCTGAATGTCCTACCGAACAGGCTGGCCAGTTCGTCCTCCTCCATGTCTAGGGCTTCTCCGAGGGCGTCGTCGCACCTGCTGCGTACCAGCCCTCTATAGAATGTTGCGGTGGAGTCTCCACTGATAACCGGATCCGCCTGCCAGAGGGCGGTGAGCGCCTGGGCACACTCAGTGTGCCAGGCGCCCAGTTTTCTCGGTCTTTGCTTGACCCAGGATTGCAGCTCGGTGAGTGAGACGAGTCTGGGAAAGGTTCGTCTCACAAACGAGGCCCACACCGGTTGTCCGGTGAGGAATACGTAGAGGTGCCGTAGCCTTAATGCGTGTTTACGCATCATTAGCCACGGCATCCCCAGCCCTCCTTTCGAAGGGTGTTGACAGCAGATGGATCTCCTCACCATAGGAGCCCGCCTCTTCCAAAGGAATTGGAAGAGCGCGCGCTCCATCTTGGTGAGGGTTTCCCTTGGGCAGGGCACTACGGTCAGGCGGTAGTAGATGACGGACGCTATGTAGGTGTTCGCCACCTCCGCCCGACCTTTCAGGGATAGTTTGCAACTGGCCCACTTCTGGGTCAGTGCAAACACCCTGTTCGTAACCTCCGCCCAGTTTTTCTCCACCTGGAGGTCCGGTCCGAACCAGACCCCGAGCAACTTCACCGGGCCCTCCGTCCAGCGTCCGACGACGCCATCGGAGGGCATCGGTCTGCCCCTCCACGTGCCGAGTTGCAAACCGATCGACTTGTCCCGGTTCAGCTTAGCCCCTGTGAACTTTTCGTACTCCTCCAGTAAGGTGCCGACCGCCTCGATTTCGGAGGCCGTCGACACCATTACTGTCACGTCATCGGCGTAGGCCGACACCGCTTTCCGCAATCCCGGTTCCAAAGGGATGCCCTGCAACAATTCCAACTTCCGCAGTAGTGGCTCGAGAGTCAACACATACAGAAGGGAGGAGGAGAGGGCACCCTTGTCGGATGGACCGCGCGATTTTGAACGGCTCCGAGAGGTAGCCGTTCACCTTGACCCTAGAGCAGATGCGGCTGCTGTGCATAGCAGTGATCCAGCCCCTGAAAACGGGTCCGAAGCCTTCCGCCGCTAGCACCGCATCCAGGTAACCATGGTCGACCCTATCGAACGCCTTAGATTGATCCAAGTTGATCAGAGCCCCACCAAAGCCGGGTTCGTTCCCAACCCTCTCTATGATGTATCGCATGAGGTGGAGGTTGTCATGGATGGACCTGGACGGGATAGCGCATGTCTGCGCATCTCCCACCAGGTTGCCCACGACAAGCGCCAACCTCTTTGCTAGCACCTTGGCCAAAATCTGTAACTCTGTATTTAGCAGTGTTATGGGCCTGAAGTTACTTATTTCGTCCCCCTTGTTCTCGTCCTTCCTCACTAGCGTGACTACGCCCTTGGTCACAGTACAGGGAATTCTCCCGTTCTGTTGCCAGTTGCAGTAGACCGCCTCGAGGAGATCGGGGAACAAGTCCGGCATAGCTAGATATAATTCGTAAGGAAGACCATCGAGACCCGGGGATTTGCGTTTGCCGCATTGGCTCAGCACGTCCTCTATCGATAGATAGATAGATAGATAGATAGATAGATAGATAAATTTCTATTTATTTGCCACGAGGGCACAAAAGAAGGGGACATTTACACAGTGGGGGAGTTTACATAAATCGAGTAAAGAAAAAAGGAATAACAATAATAATATAACAATAAAATGTCCTCAAAAGGGAGGGGGCGTGTTGGGGATTGCACATACCCCCGAAAAGTGTGCAACTCTTTTCGCGGGGAAAGCCCAGAGAGGAGGCGCTCCCCCTTTCCTCTTCACTTCTTCACCTACAGAACAATGTAGAGAGAAGGCCCATTTACACGGGCCATTCTCGCTTCTTTCACCCACCTTTCATAAAACTGTCTGGGACCAAGCACTTCTCTCTCCATCCTGATTTTTCTTCCGAAGTGGTATCGGAAGAAGTAAACCAGGTGATGGACGGAGAGAAAGTCACCCGACCTCAGACCTTTCAGGCGCGTCCACCACACAACCTCTTTCATCATGGCTATTACGCACAGAAAGACCGCCTCTGCTTCATTTCTGAAGGGAGGAGGCGGCTTGATGTTCACCACAGACTCGGCGGTTAATCGAATCGGCGCCACACGCGACAGCAGTCGTTCGACGTAGCCTCACAGATCGGCAACGCCCGGGAAGTGTACCAGTGCATGCGCAACGGTTTCCTCGTCGCGCACGCATCTGGGGCAGATCTTTTTCGCGGGATCCCTGCCCGGGCGCCCGTGTCTGTAGAGCTTTTCTCGAACGGGCAGAGCCCCCCGGTAACACTGCCAGGCTAGGGACCTCTGGAAGTTGTCCATGGGTCCCGGGCCGAAAGTTCTACCGAACAGGATGGCCAGTTCGTCCTCCTCCATGCCTAGCGACTCTCCAAGGGTGTCGTCGCCCCTGCTAGCCACCAACCCTCTATAGAATGTCGAGGTGGATTCTCCACTGACAGTCGGGTCCGCTTGCCAGATAGCCGTGGGTGCCTGGGCACACTCTGTGTGCCAGTTGCCCAGTTTTCTCGGTCTTTGCTTCACCCAGGATTGCAGTTCCGTGAGCGAGACGAGCTGTGGGAAGGCTCGCCTCACAAACGGGGCCCACACCGGCTGACCGTTGAGGAATACCTGTAGATGCCGTAGCCTCAATGCGTGCCTACGCATCAATAGCCACGGCATACCCAGCCCTCCTTTCGAAGGGTGCTGGCAGCAGATGGATCTCCTCACCATGGGAGGCCGCTTCTTCCAGAGGAACTGGAAGAGCATGCGTTCCATGATGGTGAGCTTTTCATTGGGGCAAGGCACGACGGTCAGGCGGTAGTAGATGACGGACGCTATGTAAGCGTTCGTCACCTCCGCCCGACCTTTCAGTGATAGTTTGCACTTGGCCCACTTCTGGGTCAGCGCAAACACCCTGCTCGTCACCTCGCCCCAATTCTTCTCCACCTGGAGGTCCGGTCCGAACCAGACCCCGAGCAGCTTCACCGGGCCCTCCGTCCACCGCCCGACGACACCGTCTAACGGCATCGGTTTGCCCCTCCACGTTCCGAGTTGCAAACCGACTGACTTGTCCTGGTTCAGCTTAGCCCCCGTCAGCCTTTCGTATTCCTCCAGTAGGGTGGCGATCGCCCCGATATCCGAGGCGTCCGCCACCATTACTGTTACGTCGTCGGCATAGGCCGAGACCGCTTTGTGCAATCCCGGTTCCAGGGGTATGCCCCGCAGCATCTCCAACTTCCGCAGCAGTGGCTCGAGAGTCAATACGTACAGAAGGGAGGAGAGGGGGCACCCCTGTCTGATGGATCGGGTGATTTGAAACGGCTCCGAGAGGTAGCCGTTTACTTTAATCCTAGAGTAGATGTTGCCACTGTGCATGGCAGAAATCCAGCCCCTGAAAACGGGTCCGAAGCCCGCCGCCGCTAGCACCGCATCCAGGTAACCATGGTCGACCCTATCGAACGCCTTAGATTGATCCAAGTTGATCAGGGCCCCACCAAAGCCGGGTTCGTAGCCAACCCTCTCTATGATGTATCGCATGAGGTGGAGGTTGTCGTGAATGGACCTGGACGGGATAGCGCATGTCTGCGCGTCTCCCACCAAACCACCCACCACAAGCGCCAACCTCTTCGCCAACACCTTGGCCAAAATCTGTAACTCTGCATTCAGCAGAGTTATGGGCCTAAAGTTACTTAAGTCGTCCCCCTTGCTCTCGTCCTTCCTCACTAGCGTGACCACGCCCTTGGTCACAGAACAGGGAATTCTCCCGTTCTGTTGCCAGTTGCAATAGACAGCCTCGAGGAGTTCGGAGAACAAGACCGGCATAGCTAAATAAAGTTCGTATGGTAGACCATCGAGACCCGGGGATTTGCGTCTGCTGCATTGGCTGAGCGTTTCCCCGATTTCAGTGGCTGTGATTGGCCTTTCGCAGCACTCCGCTTCGCCGCTCGAAAGACGCGGTAGACCGTCGTGGTATGGACCGAAGTCCACATCCCCGTCCGGCCCCCCGCCACCTCCGAACAGTCGAGCAAAGTGCCTTTGAAAGGTCTCGCACATTCGCTCAGGTTCAAGGATCACCCGTCCATCCTGGTCTCGCAAAGACCGAATGGTGGATTTAATCCCACTCTTGGCTTCTGTCACGCGGGCCCAGCTAACAGCTTTGGTCCCCTTGTTTCCTAAAGCACGTATTTTACTTCGGACAACGCAGCCTTCGTGCTTCGCGTCAAAGAACTGGCTCAATGCCGTTCTCGTCGCTAACACTCTGGCTACGTCTCCGCTCCTAATCGCCTCTTCTAGTTTATCTGTTAACTCCCATTCCCTCCTATTTCTATTCGCTGCTAGTTCCTTACTGTAACCTATCGAACTTACTCTAATCTCTCTCTTTAGAGATATCCACCACCTACTGTTGACAATCGCTCCCGTCAACCGCATCTTAACTAAGCTACTAATCCGGTTTCTGTAATCTTTCTTTGTCGGTAAGGACAAGTTCATCTTCCAGTAACCGGGACCCTGTCTATGCGTTCTATCAAGGTTGACCACGCAGATCACTAATTGTGATCTGAATAGCCAACCATGATCAGTTCTGGACAACTAAATACGTCCCTATCCTTACTCCTAACCAAAAACCTATCTAGGTACGATCTAGATTGTCCACTGCGGTTTGCCCAGGTCCAGGTTGGCGCAGTTGGACAATCTAGTCGAAATCTATCGACCAGGTCGAATCGATCGAGTAACCCCTTGAGGCTGCTACACCCCCCTCTATCGGGACATGCCCCTGCATAGTCCCAACGCGCATCTAGGATTCCATTCCAGTCCCCCACTAAAAGCAGGGAACGCGACGTTCCTAGAAAAGTCTCCAGACGCTGGAAGAAGTCGGCTCTTTCCGCCCCGAAGGGAGCATAAAGACCGACCAGTCTGAAAGCCCCGCCTTCACCGCCTCCGACGTCCAGCACCAGTAATCGACCCCCCGGGTCCGAGTGAACAATCTGTACGTCGAGAGTCAGACGTTTATCCAGCAGTACGGCAACTCCCCCCCCGCCTCCGGGTTGACAGAGAGATGCGTGCATCTCAAAGTCATCGAAGGCGGGCGCCAGCTGTCTCACGCTGCTGATCCGACTCTCGCAAACAACCATCACATCTATACTTTGTGACCTGAGGTCACTTAGAAGCTTTGCTTGCTTCCAAGCTGAGCCCAGGCCACGCGCGTTCAAACAGCCAACTCTCAATTGATCTATTTTGGTGTTGAAAGTGAAGAAAGAAAAGCACTTACCTCTCCGGGTTGCGTAATTTCCATGGCATCAGGTGTGTTGGGTGGAGGGATGTTTTGTGGTGGTGTGGGGGTACACGTGTGTGGTGGGGTTGGGGTATTTGGAGTTGTGTCAGGGAGAGGGGCGGTTATGGGGAAATCTTTCAAGAGGACGCGATTCAACGGTTTTAAACAGGGGGGGCTCACGTCCCGTCTAAATTGTTCTTTTAAGGAACGATAAAGGTCCAGAGGGACCTTTATCATTTTTAAATGGGTGAAGTTCTATGTTGAGATAAAGTTTGGCCCTTCGGTCTGCACCATAGGGTTATTGTTTATTAATTTAACCAGTTTTTTGTTTTCTTTATTTATATATGTGTATTGCAACGTCTTTTTTTGTGATGCTGTCAATGTTTCGGAGAGGGGAGGCGCAGATTTATTTTTGTTTGTTGAGGGTGGGGTGTTTTTGATTGGAGTTGGTGTTTGTGTGTGGGTTATTTGTGGTGTGCTGGGTGTGTGTTTTCTTTTTTTTCTTTTAACTTGTCTGAAGGCTTCTCCTCCTTCTTCTTCAGAAGTTGGGGGAAACTCTTCAGCGCTAGGTGGGAGGGACGTGTTGTGTGGTTGTTTTTTTTTTGCGGGAGGGGTAGATTTGTTACTGTTTTTTTTATTATTTGTTTGGAATGGGTTTTGTGGTGGTGGTGGTAATGTTTGTGTCGTGCTTGTGGTTGGTGATGGTGGTGTTTGTGTTGTTGTTGGTGGTGGTGATTTTTGTGTTGTGCTTGTGTTTGGTGCTGGTGGTGGTGATGTTTGTGTTGTGTTTGTGGTTGGTGGTGTCTGTATTTTGTTTGCTGTGTGTGGTATTAGTGTATTTTTGGAGGTGGGTGGTGTTGGTGTACTGTTTGTGGTGGGTGTGGGCAATAGTCCTTTTTGGGGGATACGTTTCGGGCAGTTAGCCTTAACGTGTCCCCTTTCCATGCATAAATAGCATGCTGGTCTTCTCCCCTGTACAATTATGTCTATTGGGGTAAGGTCATCCAGCCAGATGCGATCCGGGATTTGTGCTATTCTTTCGGGCCTCATTTGGACTAGTATGTCGAGGCCCATTCCCAGGAACGCATCTCCAGTTGCCTTCCCCATTGACAGCATTGTGTCTTCGCCCATATCAATGAAGCCAGCAATAGCCCACCAGAAGTCCATTGTGGGCAACATTGTTTTTACTTTTACTCTCTGTGTTCTTCTACCCATGTAGGAGGGATAGAAGCTATATGTTGTCGATGAGAGTGGGCTTAGGGAAAGCTTCTCCGCCGTTTCCTTGTCTCATGTTAGGACCGAAATGCTGCCATAGAGTCGGTCCTTTCGTATGAAGAGAATATTCTTCATATAGTCTTTTAGGACTAACTCTATTTCCATTTGGCTGGGCTGTGCTGGCTTTCTTGTCTGGTTCAGTATAGTTCTATAGAGAACTGTGTTTTCTGCTCTGGCTTTCTTGAATTCTGGGGGGGAGTTAATGGAAAACATTCCGTTCTCCCCCAAAACAATGTGTTTCTTTGCTTCGGCCAGTTTGTCTCTGGCTGCAGTTAGGTCAATTGGTGTGTATGTAATGGATTGTTTTGTTTTCTGGGCGAAAGTTGCCCTGTTGTTATTTGTATTATTTTCTGTTTGTTTGTTTTCTGTTTGCTCATTTTCCTTAACATTTGTTTTTTCATTTTCTTTGTTTGTTTCATTGTCTAATTTTGTTGTAATTATTTTTTGTTCTTCAGACTTGGGGGGCGTGGCAGAGCTAATGGCAGACATGTCTGCCATCTTTTCCGCCATGCTGCCAAGAAAGAAATTTTTCGGCAAAAATAGATATTTATTTTACCCCCTAAAAAGGGGGTAAATGCAAAAATGTTTCCCTAAATAACAGGGGTTAGTGTTCCAAATGTGTGGCACTAAAAAATTTATCCGGTACTTACAATAGTAAGGGTAAATCCCGATGGAATAGCGGAGCCGATGCGAAGCGTGTCTTACTCTATCAAGATAGATAGATAGATAGATAGATAGATAAATTTCTATTTATTTGCCACGAGGGCACAAAAGAAGGGGACAAATACACAGTGGGGGAGTTTACATAAATCGAGTAAAGAAAAAGGAATAACAATAATAATATAATAATAAAAAGTCCTCAAAAGGGAGGGGGCGTGTTCGGGATTGCACATACCCCCGAAAAGTGTGCAACCCTTTTCGCAGGGGAAGCCCAGAGAGGAGGCGCTCCCCCTTTCCTCTTCACTTCTTCACCTACAGAACAATGTAGAGAGAAGGCCCATTTACACGAGCCATTCTCGCTTCTTTCACCCACCTTTCATAAAACTGTCTGGGGCCAAGCACTTCTCTCTCCATCCTGATCCTTCTTCCGAAGTGGTATCGGAAGAAGTAAACCAGGTGATGGCCGGAGAGAAAGTCACCCGACCTCAGACCTTTCAGGCGCGTCCACCACACAACCTCTTTCATCATGGCTATTAGGCACAGAAAGACCGCCTCTGCTTCATTTCTGAAGGGAGGAGGCGGCTTGATGTTCACCACAGACTCGGCGGTTAATCGAATCGGCGCCACACGCGACAGCAGTCGTTCGACGTAGCCCCACAGATCGGCAACGCCCGGGCAGTGTACCAGTGCATGCGCAACGGTTTCCAAGTCGCGCACGCATCTGGGACAGATCTTTTTCGCTGGATCCCTGCCCGGGCGCCCGTGTCTGTAGAGCTTTTCTCGAACGGGCAGAGCCCCCCGGTAACACTGCCAGGCTAGGGACCTCTGGAAGTTGTCCATGGGTCCCGGGCCGAAAGTTCTACCGAACAGGCTGGCCAGTTCGTCCTTCTCCATGCCTAGCGACTCTCCAAGGGTGTCGTCGCCCCTGCTAGCCACCAGCCCTCTATAGAATGTCGAGGTGGATTCTCCACCGACAGTTGGGTCCGCTTGCCAGATAGCCGTGAGCGCCTGGGCACACTCGGTGTGCCAGTTGCCCAGTTTTCTCGGTCTTTGCTTCACCCAGGATTGCAGCTCGGTGAGCGAGACGAGCTGTGGGAAGGCTCGCCTCACAAACGGGGCCCACACCGGCTGACCGGTGAGGAATACCTGTAGATGCCGTAGCCTCAATGCGTGCCTACGCATCAACAGCCACGGCATACCCAGCCCTCCTTTCGAAGGGTGCTGGCAGCAGATGGATCTCCTCACCATGGGAGGCCGCTTCTTCCAGAGGAACTGGAAGAGCATGCGTTCCATGATGGTGATCTTTTCCTTGGGACAAGGCACGACGGTCAGGCGGTAGCAGATGACGGACGCTATGTAAGCGTTCGTCACCTCCGCCCGACCTTTCAGTGATAGTTTGCACTTGGCCCACTTCTGGGTCAGCGCAAACACCCTGCTCGTCACCTCGCCCCAATTCTTCTCCACCTGGAGGTCCGGTCCGAACCAGCCCCCGAGCAGCTTCACCGGGCCCTCCGTCCACCGCCCGACGACACCGTCTAACGGCATCGGTTTGCCCCTCCACGTTCCGAGTTGCAAACCGACTGACTTGTCCCGGTTCAGCCTAGCCCCCGTCAGCCTTTCGTATTCCTCCCGTAGGGTGGCGATCGCCCCGATTTCCGAGGCGTCCGCCACCATTACTGTTACGTCGTCGGCATAGGCCGAGACCGCTTTGTGCAATCCCGGTTCCAGGGGTATGCCCCGCAGCAACTCCAACTTCCGCAGCAGTGGCTCGAGAGTCAATACGTACAGAAGGGAGGAGAGGGGGCACCCCTGTCTGATGGACCGGGTGATTTGAAACGGCTCCGAGAGGTAGCCGTTTACTTTAATCCTAGAGCAGATGTTGCCACTGTGCATGGCAGAAATCCAGCCCCTGAAAACGGGTCCGAAGCCCGCCGCCGCTAGCACCGCTTCCAGGTAACCATGGTCGACCCTATCGAACGCCTTAGATTGATCCAAGTTGATCAGGGCCCCACCAAAGCCGGGTTCGTTGCCAACCCTCTCTATGATGTATCGCATGAGGTGGAGGTTGTCGTGAATGGACCTGGACGGGATAGCGCATGTCTGCGCGTCTCCCACCAAACCACCCACCACAAGCGCCAACCTCTTCGCCAACACCTTGGCCAAAATCTGTAACTCTGCATTCAGCAGAGTTATGGGCCTAAAGTTACTTAAGTCGTCCCCCTTGCTCTCGTCCTTCCTCACTAGCGTGACCACGCCCTTGGTCACAGAACAGGGAATTCTCCCGTTCTGTTGCCAGTTGCAATAGACAGCCTCGAGGAGTTCGGAGAACAAGACCGGCATAGCTAAATAAAGTTCGTATGGTAGACCATCGAGACCCGGAGATTTGCGTCTGCTGCATTGGCTGAGAGCTTCCCCGATTTCAGTGGCTGTGATTGGCCTTTCGCAGCACTCCGCTTCGCCGCTCGAAAGACGCGGTAGACCGTCGAGGAATGGACCGAAGTCCACATCCCCGTCCGGCCCCCCGCCCCCTCCGAACAGTCGAGCAAAGTGCCTTTGAAAGGCTTCGCACATCCGCTCAGGTTCAAGGATCACCCGTCCATCCTGGTCTCGCAAAGACCGAATGGTGGATTTAATCCCACTCTTGGCTTCTGTCACGCGGGCCCAGCTAACAGCTTTGGTCCCCTCGTTTCCTAAAGCACGTATTTTACTTCGGACAACGCAGCCTTCGTGCTTCGCGTCAAAGAACTGGCTCAACGCCGTTCTAGCCGCTAACACTCTGGCTACGTCTCCGCTCCTAATCGCCTCTTCTAGTTTATCTGTTAACTCCCTTTCCTTCCTATTTCTATTCGCCGCTAGTTCCTTACTGTAACCTATCGAACTTACTCTAATCTCTCTCTTTAGAGATACCCACCACCTACTGTTGACAATCGCTCCCGTCAACCGCATCTTAACTAAGCTACTAATCCGGTTCCTGTAATCTTTCTTTGCCGGCAAGGACAAGTTCATCTTCCAGTAACCGGGACCCTGTCTATGCGTTCTATCAAGGTTGACCACGCAGGTCACTAATTTGTGATCTGAATAGCCAACCATGATCAATTCTGGACAACTAAATACGTCCCTATCCTTACTCCTAACCAAAAACCTATCTAGGTACGATCTAGATTGTCCACTGCGGTTTGCCCAGGTCCAGGTTGGCGCAGTTGGACAATCTAGTCGAAATCTATCGACCAGGTCGAATCGATCGAGTAACCCCTTGAGGCTGCTACACCCCCCTCTATCGGGACATGCCCCTGCATAGTCCCAACGCGCATCTAGGATTCCATTCCAGTCCCCCACTAAAAGCAGGGAACGCGACGTTCCTAGAAAAGTCTCCAGACGCTGGAAGAAGTCGGCTCTTTCAGCCCCGAAGGGGGCATAAAGACCGACCAGTCTGAAAGCCCCGCCTTCACCGCCTCCGACGTCCAGCACCAGTATTCGACCCCCCGGGTCCGAGTGAACAATCTGTACGTCGAGAGCCAGACGTTTATCCAGCAGTACGGCAACTCCCCCCCCCCCCCGCCTCCGGGTTGACAGAGAGATGCGTGCATCTCAAAGTCATCGAAGGCGGGAGCCAGCTGTCGCACGCTGCTGATTCGACTCTCGCAAACAACCATCACATCTATACTTCGTGACCTGAGGTCACTTAGTAGCTTTGCTTGCTTCCAAGCAGAGCCCAGGCCACGCGCGTTCAAACAGCCAACTCTTAATTGATCTATTTTGGTGTTGAAAGTGAAGAAAGAAAAGCACTTACCTCTCTGGGTTGTGTAATTTCCATGGCGTCAGGTGTGTTGGGTGGAGGGATGTTTTGTGGTGGTGTGGGGGTACACGTGTGTGGTGGGGTTGGGGTATTTGGAGTTGTGTCAGGGAGAGGGGCGGTTATGGGGAAATCTTTCAAGAGGACGCGATTCAACGGTTTTAAACAGGGGGGGGGGGGCTCACGTCCCGTCTAAATTGTTCTTTTAAGGAACGATAAAGGTCCAGAGGGACCTTTATCATTTTTAAATGGGTGAAGTTCTCTGTCGAGATAAAGTTTGGCCCTTCGGTCTGCACCATAGGGTTATTGTTTATTAATTTAACCAGTTTTTTGTTTTCTTTATTTATATATGTGTATTGCAACGTCTTTTTTTGTGATGCTGTCAATGTTTCGGAGAGGGGAGGCGCAGATTTATTTTTGTTTGTTGAGGGTGGGGTGTTTTTGATTGGAGTTGGTGTTTGTGTGTGGGTTATTTGTGGTGTGCTGGGTGTGTGTTTTCTTTTTTTTCTTTTAACTTGTCTGAAGGCTTCTCCTCCTTCTTCTTCAGAAGTTGGGGGAAACTCTTCAGCGCTAGGTGGGAGGGACGTGTTGTGTGGTTGTTTTTTTTTTGCGGGAGGGGTAGATTTGTTACTGTTTTTTTTATTATTTGTTTGGAATGGGTTTTGTGGTGGTGGTGGTAATGTTTGTGTCGTGCTTGTGGTTGGTGATGGTGGTGTTTGTGTTGTTGTTGGTGGTGGTGATTTTTGTGTCGTGCTTGTGTTTGGTGCTGGTGGTGGTGATGTTTGTGTTGTGTTTGTGGTTGGTGGTGTCTGTATTTTGTTTGCTGTGTGTGGTATTAGTGTATTTTTGGAGGTGGGTGGTGTTGGTGTACTGTTTGTGGTGGGTGTGGGCAATAGTCCTTTTTGGGGGATACGTTTCGGGCAGTTAGCCTTAACGTGTCCCCTTTCCATGCATAAATAGCATGCTGGTCTTCTCCCCTCTACAATTATGTCTATTGGGGTAAGGTCATCCAGCCAGATGCGATCCGGGATTTGTGCTATTCTTTCGGGCCTCATTTGGACTAGTATGTCGAGGCCCATTCCCAGGAACGCATCTCCAGTTGCCTTCCCCATTGACAGCATTGTGTCTTCGCCCATATCTATGAAGCCAGCAATAGCCCACCAGAAGTCCATTGTGGGCAGCATTGTTTTTACTTTTACTCTCTGTGTTCTTCTACCCATGTAGGAGGGATAGAAGCTATATGTTGTCGATGAGAGTGGGCTTAGGGAAAGCTTCTCCGCCGTTTCCTTGTCTCTTGTTAGGACCGAAATGCTGCCATAGAGTCGGTCCTTTCGTATGAAGAGAATATTCTTCATATAGTCTTTTAGGACTAACTCTATTTCCATTTGGCTGGGCTGTGCTGGCTTTCTTGTCTGGTTCAGTATAGTTCTGTAGAGAACTGTGCTTTCTGTTCTGGCTTTCTTGAATTCTGGGGGGGGGAGTTAATGGAAAACATTCCGTTCTCCCCCAAAACAATGTGTTTCTTTGCTTCGGCCAGTTTTTCTCTGGCGGCAGTTAGGTCAATTGGTGTGTATGTAATGGATTGTTTTGTTTTCTGGGCGAAAGTTGCCCTGTTGTTATTTGTATTATTTTCTGTTTGTTTGTTTTCTGTTTGCTCATTTTCCTTAACATTTGTTTTTTCATTTTCTTTGTTTGTTTCATTGTCTAATTTTGTTGTAATTATTTTTTGTTCTTCAGACTTGGGGGGCGTGGCAGAGCTAATGGCAGACATGTCTGCCATCTTTTCCGCCATGCTGCCAAGAAAGAAATTTTTCGGCAAAAATAGATATTTATTTTACCCCCTAAAAAGGGGGTAAATGCAAAAATGTTTCCCTAAAAAACAGGGGTTAGTGTTCCAAATGTGTTGCACTGAAAAATTTATCCGGTACTTACAATAGTAAGGGTAAATCTCGATGGAATAGCGGAGCCGATGTGAAGCGTGTCTTACTCCATCAAGATAGATAGATAGATAGATAGATTACAAGTACAACACCCATTTTTCCTTCAACCCAGGTTCCAAACACGTGCTGAATTATTTCTTTTGCCGGACAAGACAATGAGACAATAACTCACTAGAAACATATTACGGAATTACGGATTCAAAGATGCTTTCCCTTGATTATCTATATATTAATACGCTAATACCTACCTACCGTACGTCCGACCGTGTGTCTCACGCTTTCAGTAAAACAATGAAAGTGGGATGGTAAACAATCTACGACAATCTACGGCCAAAGAAAATCAAAGAGCGTTGCAACGTTTGGAAAGGAGAGAGAGAGAGGGGGTTATAATATAGAGAAAGTGATGGGTTATTATATATATAGAGAGAGAGGGTTTATAATATATATAGAGAGAGGGTTTTATAATATAGAGAAAGGGATGTGTTATAATATATAGAGAGAAGGAGGTTATAATATAGAGAGAGACGGTTATAATATAGAGAAAGGAGGGTTAAAATATATATATAGAGAGGGGTTAAATATATATATATATAGAGAGGGTGTTTTTAATATATAGAGAAAGCAATGGGTTTATATATAGAGAGAGTGGGGTTATAATATATTTAGAGAGAGGGTGCTATAATATAGAGAGAGGGGATTATCCGTGAATTTTTTCACGGGTCCAGCTAGTATTAATATGAAGTTGCAAATACGCGCGCACATTCACACATATTTTCGGGCTTCTACACACCCATACAACACTGCGCCACACATACACATACAAATACAAATATAAACTACATGTACAACACCAAACTTCGGTCCCTTGGTTCCAGACCGGTGCCGGATTATTTATTTTGTCGGAGAAAATAACAGTTCACTAGAAACGTTATAGATTTGGAAACATTTTTCCTATCTCTCCACTATGATAATACAAAGTAGCAAATGGTTAAAATAGTATATAATGCCACAGGCTATCTTCCTAACTCGAATTAAACAGTTTAGTGAGTCGTGGGAATTTTAAGTATCTGCTCATAATTATATCCGGATAAAAAAAATCCCGGGTCCTCAGTTGCCGGAAAATTGATGTTTTACCTGTATATAGAAAGTTAAAAGTGATTGAAAAAGTGACAACATGCAATGAGTGAAAACAAAAACAAAGCTTGACACCATTACCTTATTTATGTAAATATTTCGTCTTAGAAAGTGCTAATCATGATTGTGTGTGACAGCTCACACCTATGCAGGTTTAGCTGGCCTCCTCCAAGGTATATTTCGTTGGAGGTGTCTTGGGAGATTTAATGATAGGGATCCCAGTCCTATCATCTCATTCCTAAGCTGAGTAAACTGGAGCAGCTTGAAATAAAGTGTCTTGCTCAAGGAAACAACACATAACCCGTTCCGAGAATTGAACTCACAACCTACTCATGATTGGAGGTTTGCAGAATGGAACTTTATTCGGACATGAGCAGATAGGTAATGTTTGGAGGGTGTTGCTTCATACGCAGATGATAGGTAGCTACTGTATTATCCAATTACCGGTGAACAATGTTTGCCTGTTGTTGAGGGCAGGTTTTAACTGCGTAAACAGAATGTCCTTTTTGATTAGAGTCTCGTCTCGAGGAGCGATGTAGACGGGGGAATTACGAGTAGGAGATAGCCGATTGGGTGTGAATTGAGATGAAATCGAGGTAGGAATGGGAGTCGGTAGGTTTGTTAAAGGTGGGGGGTTGGGATAACGAAGTTAGGTTAGACAATAGAAATCACCCCTTCTTAACTACTTTTAATAATGGACGTTAAATATTTCTATATCGTTTACAGGTTCGTAGCCTGGTATTGGCTATCGAGCTAAGGGCTGTAAGGTTGTAAGTTAGATTCCCGGACCGGGCGACATGCTGTGTTCTTGTACAATGTATTTCATCTCACATTTCCAGTCCAGGAAAAATGGGTTCCAGAGACTGCAGCAGAGAATTCACCTTGTGACAGACAAGCGTCACGTCCAGGGGTGAACTTTGTACTACCAATCACTTGCCGCTTACCTGATTTCACTCTCAAGTCTATTGTCAACCGGAGCTCCTCATAAAAGATACTTGCCCGAGAATCCACACTGGTATCGAATCCCAAGAACACGGGATTGTGAATCAAACTTCCTAATCATCGGGTCATGCCAAATCCACCGCATCATGGGTGTAATGTAAAGTAGTTATTTATTTATTTGTAACTACTACATTGTGTCGTCACAACTATATATTTTTCATGCAAATATCTTTTGTTCCTTCTCAGAATAATCAGATTAAGTTGATCGACTATTTCAATTGAGAAATGAAAATATATATTGCAACACACACATATTCCCCCATTATTATTTGGAATTGGCGGTGGATTGGCAGTATCGGTAGAGGGTCGGACGCCATGCTTTGACGCATAGAGTTACGGCCCTTGCCATTCTGAGTTCAAATCCCGCCGAGGTTAACTTTGCCTTTCATCCTTAAGGGGTCGATAAAATAAAGTACCAGTAATACACTGGATAATTGCTGGCCTTGTGCCAAAAGTAGAAACAATTATTTGGAATTGGCAGCATTAGTAGAGCGTTAGACACAATGCTTTAAGTATAGAGTTATGGCCCTTTACGTTCTGAGATCAAATCTCGCCGAGGTTAACTTTGCCTTTCATCCTTACGGGGTCGATAAAATAAAGTACCAGTAATGCACTAGGATAATTGCTGGCCTCGTGACAACAGTAGGAACAATTATTTGGATCACTACATTAAGTACATTAGATCCCATCACTTAACTATATATTTATCTTGCAGATGTCGTCTCTACGTATCCCTTTTCACCGCCCACAAGTCATACTTCTCAGAATTATCAAAATAATCACACAGACTTCTTCAATTTATAAATGAAAATAAATTATTGTAGCAACAACTCACTCTATTTTATTGTGTCAACCACTTGGGAGTTATTATTGATATAAAGTACTTCGTGAAAGAACGAATGAACTCTTCAATCAACTAGCCAGATAAATAACTAGATCAACTAAATAACTAGACCAACCATCTAGAAAATCAAGCAACCAGCCAACCAACCAACCAACCAGCCAACCAACCCACCAACCCACCAACCAACCAACCAACCAACCAATCAACCAACCGGCCAATCAAACAATCAATCAGCCAACCAGCCAACAAACCAACCAACCAGCCAACCAAACAACCAACCATCCAACCAACCAACCCACCAACCAACCACACAACCCACCAACCAGCCCACCAGCCAACCAGGCAACCATCCAACCAACCAACTGACCAACCAACCAACAAACCAGCCAACCAACCAGCCAACCAGCCAACCAACCAACCAACGAACCAGCCAGCCAACCAACCAACCAGCCAGCCAGTTAACCAACCAACCAACCAACCAACCAACCAACCAACCAACCAACCAACCAACCAATCAACCAACTAACCAGCCAGCCAACCAGTCAACCAACCAACCAGCCAGCCAACCATCCAGCAAACTTGCCTGCCAAACTAACTAATCAACCGATCAAATGACCAATCAAACACCAATCGAAAAATTAAATAAACAATCAACTAAAGCAAGCAAGCAATCAACCAATAAACCGCTCGCTCAACTGACTGATCAGCCAAACCGCCGACCAACCAACCAGCTAACTAAACCAACCAGCCAATTAACCAGCCAAGTAACCAACCAGCTAATCAGCAAACCTTCCAAACAAAGCACGTATCCTTATCTAAGTGCCCTGAATAGTTTCTTTCTCTCTTTCTCTCTTTCATTCTGATTCTCTCTCTTTCTCTCCTCACTCTTTCTTCCCTCTCTTTTTCCCTCTCTAGTCCCTCGGTCTTGTAGGCCCTGAAAAATATCGCGGACACAGTCCTTCTTCCTGACTAAGGGATAAAAATGCGCAATAACCCATTAGCCTATCTACAACTTCATAATTACTACATTTCCACGGTGATGCAAACATTTCGTTAATTTCTTCAGTTTTAGGATAACTCTCTCTATTATCCTCTCTCTCTCTCCCCATTTTCTCCATTACCTTCTACTTCCCTTCCTCTCACTAGTCTCGCGACCCTGTAAAAGTGTCATGTACCCTGTTATAAGGCCTAGGCATTATAAAAAAAAATTCTTCACTCTCTCGCCACATTAAAAACAGAATCACTAATTGGCCCTGCTTTAAATGTGTACTTTAAATTCAACCCAATATTCTCTTTTGCAAACATTCCTCAGTAATTTCGTTTTTATAACGTGTTAAATCCGTTAACATCTAAATTTAAACTCTTTGCAAATATATTTTTCACTTTAAAACTTGACCTTATTTCCTTTATAAAACAAACATTACTGAAATCGAAAGCACAACAAAATAAAATAAGATTTTATCTCCCAGACTGGCAAACAACTCACCAAATTATTAAGAATAAATACAAAAAAAAATATAATAATAATAATAAAAAATGAAAATATAAACAAGATTATAAAACAAGATTATTAAAAAAAATATTTATATTTATGTTATTTGAAAGTAAAAGAGAACTAATACTAATTTTATCGTAGACAGCTTTTGAAATTCTCACTTCACTTTAATAAGGAGTGAAATATTATGGAGCCTAGTGAAGATAAATTTTGCAGTGATGGCGTTTCTATAAACAGTAAGTTTAATTACACTTGTTGATGACTGCTACTGTTGTTGCTCTTCATGATAATGATGATGATGATGATGATGATACTTATGATGATGACGACGATGAGGATGATGATGATGATGATGATGATAATGATGATGCAGATGATGAAGATGGTGATGATGATGATGATGCAGATGATGATGAAGATGATGATGAGGATGATGATGATAACAATGAGGAGGATGATAATAATGACACTGATGACAATGACAATGACAACGACAACAGCAACGACAACGACGAGGACACGATGATGATGATGATTATGATAGTGACGATGACAATGGCAGTGATGATGTTGATGGTGTTACGATGATCATATAACGTAATGAACCGGAATAAATAGCACAAGGCATTATGTTCGATACTCTAATGATTCTTCCAGGAATCCGCCATAGACTGGTACTTTATTTATCGACCCTGGATGGATGAAGGTGGAATTGGAACTGAGAACATAATGAGCCAAAATAAATACAGCTAAGAATTT
The DNA here is from genome assembly GCA_964016885.1 of Eledone cirrhosa. Taxonomy (NCBI): domain Eukaryota; kingdom Metazoa; phylum Mollusca; class Cephalopoda; order Octopoda; family Eledonidae; genus Eledone; species Eledone cirrhosa. The sequence goes on along the minus strand of OZ024742.1, from coordinate 34,798,145 downwards.
CATCCAACGTGCTAACGCTTCTGCATATTATTAAAATCTCGCAGCAAATTAAAGAAGTTCATTTGTTTTAATACCTAGATTCAGTGTGTGAGTGAAAACTTTTAAAGTAATAAGATAATTACGAATGTTCCAATTGTTCGAAGTTTTTTTTACAAAGCTAGCCATTTGAATTACAGATACAATTCATTTTCTTCCAACTGAATGGACTGGAAGAACGTGAAATAAAGTGTCTTGCTCAAGGACTCATCACACCACCAGGAATCGAACTCGCAATCTTTCGAAGATAATTATCCAAAACGTTAAAAGCATAGTATAGAAATGTTTCAGTTAATAAAACAGAATTTTTTATCTGAGTTGAAGATGTTTATCATTTAAGAAAAAGCTAACATGAACAACAAACGATGAGCAAAAAAAAAAAAATGTTTAAATTGCATAGTTGTCAAATCCCTATAAAATCAGAACTCACAATTATAAATTAAGTTTGTTGTCTTTCCGTTTTTTCTATTTACTATATGTGTTTGGTTTCATTGGAAATCTGTGGTAGGGTGGAGTGGGGTGAGGCGGAAGATACTTTTAACGCTGTAGCAATTTTGTTTGTATAATTGTTTTCAAATTAAAGAGTAAAATGAAACGAGAAAAATTAATGTAAACAATTAAATTCCAACTTCTCTAATTAGAAGTTCCGCATTTAAATTGTTCTTCTAAGTAGTTTCACTTGATAAAAACCCATGGTACACAAGATAATTAGATGGAACGCGCTTGATTATCTCAAAATACTACAGCAACAATAATAGTAATGCTATACAAATTAGGCACAACTTGGAGAGAGGGAAAATCGATTATATCAATTCTAATATTTAACTTGTACTTTAGTTTATCGATCCTAAGAGGATGAAAGGTTAAGTTAACCTCGGCGGGATTTGAACTCAGAACCTAGAATGTCGTAACTAAATATCACAAAGCATTTTGTCTGATGCTCTACCGATATTGCTAACCCAACACCTTAATAATGATGGTTTCTGATTTAGGCACAACCCAACAATTTTGTGAGGAAGGAAAGTCGATTAAATCAACCCCCAGTGCGTTACCGGTACTTATTTTATTGATCCCATAAGGATGAAAAGCAAAACTAACATCGGTGAGATTTGAACTCAGAACGTAAAGGGACATAACTATATACTGCAAAGCATGTTGTCCGACTCTTTACCGATACTGCCAATCCACCGACATCATCACCCTAATAATAATAGAAATAATAATAATTAGTAGTATGATAAATAATTGCTTGTGGTTTGATTAGTAATATAAAGAAAAACATAGAAGCCATACCAGAGCTCACAAGTACACCCTGTCCAGAAATAGCTCTGCTAGGAAGAGCCCACATCTTGCACCATCGATATCACAACATAAATAGAACAACTGCACCACTCACTCTATACTATAAGCACTCAATAAAATAAAGCAACACAACATGTGTTTACAAGACTAATAACTAAAACCTAATACAACTCACATTACATACACCATGCACCACAGAACAAACACGAAACTAACACAAGAATCTACAAGCTAAACCTTAAAGCAAAACGAGATTAACAGGAGGAGACTATATTCCTCAATCTCACCAAAATATGAACACAATGCTGCACACACCTTAGGAACTTAGAGGTGCACCATATGATGGCGTAGAAACTCGTATGAAACAGTTGCAAAAATATTGATTTCTGATTTAGTCACAAGGCCAACACTTTTGGAGGGAGGGGAAAGTCGGTTAAATCGACCCCAGTGCATTATTGGTATTTTATTTTATTGACTCCGTAAGGATGAAAGGCAAAGCTAATATCGACAAAATTTGAATTCAGATCGTAAAGGGCGTAACTCTATGCCATAAAGCATGTTGTCCGATGCTCTACCGATTACAGTTGAAGAAATATTAATAATGAACAAAATATAAAACTTTTCGTTTACTTACAATACATTTCGTGCACAGAATTTTAGTCATGTCATCAGAACCCCAAATTTGACTATCCACATGCTTGAGGGACGACTACAAACGAAAAGGGCTAGGGGGTGGCAGAAAAGGAGAGGAACATATCATATTAAGGAATGGACAGGAAGGAGTTTGGCGGAATACGGCAATAGCAAGAGACAGGAATAGAGGGAGAGTGTTGGTCCATAGGACCCCCGACCTTCATGTATGAGGGTGGGATGAGGTTAGGACTTATCAATCTTTTTCGCCGCATCACTAAGTCATGCAAGCCCTCTCCCATATATTTATATATATATATATATATATATATATATATATGGCAGGATTTAGTAATTTCAATCACAAGACATTGCTTAACAACTGAATGCTATCTTGGAAAACACATATCCAAGGTGCCAAGCAATGGGATCAAACTGGAAACCACATGGATGCGAAACAATCTCCTTAGCTACACATTTATGCTTGCACTGACATTTTACAATCTTTTTCGACAAAGATTTATTTATTGAAAAATATGATAAAATAATTAAAACTAAGATAAAATTACACAAGAACTTTGAATTCCGATATTCTTTACTTTATTGAAATAGTGAGAATGCCATGAATATATTTAACTCTTCTGACATTGGCTGCTTGCAATCAGGAAGTACTGGCCTGACTTTTATCATTGGAACTCATTCTGAAATCAAGTACGTCGTGGGAAGCAACGCCCACATAAAAATTCAGACACACACATGCACAAACAGAAACACACACACGCACATACACCCACACACATAAACACACATAAACACACACACACACACACACACACACACACACACACACACACACACACACACACACACACACACACACACACACACACACACACACATATATCTATATATATATATATACACATATGCATATACATAGTTATTAATTTGCAGAGAAATTGGTAATGATTCGGTTACATACCAATTTACATTACCAATTATATAATCGTTCCTTTAATTTGCAGTATCTTCAAATCCCATTTACATTATTCTGCTTGAATATAAGGAGCCGAGTAATATAACAGATCCCACAAACCATACCTTCAAAATACTTCATCAGCTGATTACAAATTATATCATCGCTGATGAGCTGAAAAGGTGAAATTCGTCATGGTTTGGGTTGTGCTGTTTTCCGTTGAAACTAGTATTTATTAATCATCAAGTAATATTGTTCTAACTTTTGCTGTATATCTAAATATATTTCAGCCTTCCAGCGTTTTTAATCATTAACCATTCTTTCACATATATACACCGCCGTTAGGCCAACCAATCAGTTATTAGACCAGGAAGTCAGTAAACCAACGATAAACTTCCATTTATGTATGTATGAATGTACGTACGAAAGTATGTATATATTTATATATGTATGTATATAATGTCAGGTCGCTTTTCAACGCTACTGGTAACATCTAACCCAGTACATCCTGTGCATAGTCAGGTCACCGACGACTAAACTGGCAACTCCACCAAGCTTGCTTGGTGAGGAGGCTGATTTTGGAAATCCAGTGGGATGAAAAACATAAGCCGTGAGAGGGCAGAGAACCTAGTATATTGGAAATACGTTCCGTGTAAACTTTTTAAATCATATCTATATATACATATATATTTTTTTAGTTTTGAAGACTTCACTTTTTTCCCCCTTCATTTAATATATCTTCTCTCCATACTACTATTAAGAGCAGTTATTCACTCCTGGTTTTGTTTTTCATTAGTACCTGTTTTTCTATGACCAGCTTCCCAACCCCCAGATATTTATATCCATCATCTGTGTCAGTCGCTCGGAACTCTCTACGTTTGATACATTCATCCCGTCACTTTTATTGTATTTACCTTTCTTCATTCCATGGATTCCACACTTAAAAATACCAAACACCATATATATGTCATTAATTAAAGTACCAGTAATGCATTGGGTAATTGCTGGCCTTGTGCCAAAAGTAGAAACAATTATTAAGAGGGTCGGACGCCATGCTTTCCAGCATAGTTACGTCCCTTTACGGTCTGAGTTCAAATCCCGTCGAGGTTAACTTTACCTTTCATCCTTACGGGGTCGATAAAATAAAGTACCAGTAATGCACTGGGATAATTTCTGGCCTTGCGCCAAAAGTAGAAACAATTATTAAATAGCCTCACTGATTCTACATTTTTATAGGTTTTCAGTTAAAATTCTACCGAGATCAAGCGGGGTCAAGTAAATAAAGATCAAATTTATGTACTGAGGTTGTTATAATCGCTTTTTTCCTTTCCCCAAATTGCCGGCCTTGTGCTAATGTTAGAAATGATTATTATTATTATTATTTAAGTATTATTTAAAGGCGGTGGATGGCAGTATCGGTAGAGGGTCTGACGCCATGCTTTGCAGCAAAGAGTTATGGCCCTTTATGGTCTCAGTTCAAATCCCGCCGAGGTTAACTTTGCCTTTCATCCTTACGAGGTCGATAAAATAAATCACCAGTAATACACTGGGATAATTGCTGGCCTTGTGACAAAAGTAGAAAAAATTGTTATTATTTAATTTTGTTTATGTTGAAACTAACACCATCATTATTGATTGACTGTATTTCTTAATTGTATGTTGTTGTCGTTTAGCCTCAGGTCAGATCTGATCCAATAGACAACCTACTTATGTTCATTCATTTGAAAGTACACGTAATGATGTTGTGTGTAATTGTACAGTCGTTAGTTTTAATAAGATATTCAATTTCGAGATAAAATAAAAATAAACAATTAAATCATTAGATCTAATAACAATGAAATATAATTTCAGCCTCAAGTGTCAGTTTTCATTGGTCCGTTTGCTTGGAGAACTCAATGATACTGAGCTATCTTTCAATAACATAATTTTATAGTGGTTTCAATATATGTTGTTTCTCAAATATTCGGTAGGGAAGAGGACAGCCAAGAGAAGAATACGGCTAACCATGTGTATATAAAATAATTAAGAATGTTGAGCAATTTAATTATGTAATTAACTTTCTAATTATTAAACTGATGTCTGGAACAAAACTTAACCCTTTCGTTACCATATTTCTAATAAAAGACATTGCCTATGATTTGCAAACCATTTTGAAAATAATCAATGATTTTGAGCAATGTAGTAATATAATTAAATTTCTCAACCCAAGCTGATGTTTGAAGCATAACTTACAATATTCCTACATAAAAGTAAGATGAAAGGTTTTTAGATAAATATAAACACTTCGATTATTCAGTTACCATATTTCTCATGAAATACATTGCCAATAATTTCTAAATCATTTTGAAAATAATCAAGGATTTTGAGGAATTTAGCATTATAACTATCTTTCTCTTTACCACGTTGGTGTTTAGGGCATATTTTGACAAACTTTCGTACATAGAATTATGATGGAACATTTTCGATAAATGTATACATTTTAAAACAAACTTTGAATCATAGAACTAAGGACTATTCTCTCCAGGTTTAGTCATAATTGGACCTGTCGTAACATACAGCCTTTCGTGATAATTTAAAGCCGATGAAGACCATTCTCTGAAGGTTTGAACACAGCCGATTTCATCCAAAGTAAAAGAAAGAGACAGAAAGAGAGAAAGAAAGATAGATAGATCGATACATAGATAGATAGATAGATAGAGAGAGGGGGGGGGGGAGTTTGATAAAAAATGTAGGAAGATGATTAGATCAAACCACTGGATTACATCTTTATTTATCAACCTCAAAATATCAAAACGCAAAATTGTTCTCAATGGGATTTGAACTCAGAGAGCAGAAGACCAGATCGAATATTGCAAAGCACTTTAGTGAGGATCTCAACCCACCAACTGTGAAGAGCTATACAAACATTGAAATATGGCTGCATTTGAAATAAAACGAGAAAAAAGGTTTAAAAGGTAAAATAATTTTCTATATATATTTCGATTCACGAATATAAACTTCAGTTTCTGTTTAACCCCATTTAACTTGATTTAGTTCTAAATATAAAAAAGGAAAAAAGTAGATCATCAGATTGAAATATGGAGACTTTTAAATGGTCTTTTTATTGCTGATATTATCTGCAGGTCACAACTTCTGACAGAAGCACCACTCCTTTTTCGATATATATATATATATATATATATATATGGAAAGTTATATTTAAATTGTTGGGTTAACAACGAGTAAATATTTATAACTGATATAAAAGCACTCAACAAGTATTTGGAGTATATTTATGATATTAAATAAATGGAAACTATATTTATAAAACCATATTTATTTCGTTATATATATTTCAGGGATATCATATTAACAATATGTTATGCCATCCTCAGACAAAATACAATATAAACAGTCTTATAAATGAGGATGGCATAACATATTGTTAATATGATATCCCTGAAATATATATAACGAAATAAATATGGTTTTATAAATATAGTTTCCATTTATTTAATATCATATATATATATATATATATATATATATATATATATATATATATATATGTGTGTGTGTGTGTGTGTGTGTGTGTGTGTGTGTGTGTGTGTGTGTGTGTGTGTATATATATATGTATATATATATATATGTATGTATGTATGTATGTATGTGTGTGTGTATATATACATATATATATGTATATATATATATAAGTATATATGTGTATATATATATATGTATATATATATATGTGTGATAATATATAAACGTGTGGTA
>OZ024742.1:34743945-34783945 GCA_964016885.1 Eledone cirrhosa | reverse complement strand
AAACTAAACTATCTAACGATATTTCTAATTTTAGAAATTCTACAAACACTTTTGTTCTTTCTGATAAAATTAAAAATCTCTTTGAAGTTAATAGTACTTTGTATAACCAACTTTTAACTAATAGTATTACCAACAAATATCAATTAACTAATAATAATACCTACAATACTATCAATAAAGAAGCTAAAGAACTAGATAGTTCTTTAAAAATAGACAACCGTATTGAAAGCCTAGCTAAGAGTAAAGAATATATTACCCTTAAAGACCATAAATTGGACTTTACTAATCGACCTAGTTGTAGACTGATTAACCCGGCTAAATCCGAAGTTGGCCTTGCAAGTAAAAAAATCTTAAGAAAAATAATTCTCCAAATTAGAACTAATACTGACCTATCACTTTCTTGGTTTAATAATATACAAGGTAAAAATAAGTGTAGATTTACCCAATTTGATATTGTCGATTTTTAACCCTCTATTACTGTTTCCTTATTAACTAATGCCTTAGATTTTGCAAGACCCTTCATTAATATTTATAAATTAGAAGAAGACATTATCTTTCATGCTAGAAAAACTTTACTCTTTACTAATGAAAATATTTGGGTTAAAAAGTCAAACCCTGAAAACTCTTTTGATGTTGCAATGGGTTCATATGACAGTGCGGATGTGTGTGACTTAGTAGGATTATTCCTTCTCCACACCCTCAAAGAGAAATTTCCTTCCCATAATATCGGTTTATACCGTGATGACGGATTAGCAGTTTCTCATACCACCAACGGCCATAACCTTGATAAATTCCGTAAAGATTTAATCAATACTTTTGCTAATCTTAACCTTAAAATCACTATAGATACGAACCTTACTAATGCTAACTTTCTTGATATTAATCTTGATCTACTTACCGCCTCTTTTAAACCCTATCATAAACCTAATGAAAATCTTAGGTATATACACAAAGAGTCTTGCCATCCCCCTATAGTTTTTAATAATCTTATTCCTAACATTAGCCGTAGGATTTCTACCTTATCTTCGTCTATAGACATTTTTAATAAAGCCGCCCCTTATTATAATAAAGCCCTTAAGAACAGCGGTTTTACAGAAAAAATTTCTTATTTACCTACTCCCCCCCCCCCCTAAAACTAACCACATTAACAGGAAAAGGAAAATTATTTGGTTCACACCCCTTCTCTCTAACTGTCAAAACTAATGTAGGAAGGAAATTCATTGAACTCTTAGACAAACATTTTCCTCCTAATCATAGATATTATAAGATATTTAATAGGAACGTAGTTAAGATCAGTTACTCTTGTTGCCCATCTATGAAGTCCAAGATCACCAGTTCAAATCATACGAGAACAAATCCAGGATGCAGTTGCAGGAAGCCGGATGAATGCCCATTGCAGGGTAAATGTAGCACCAAATCTGTTGTTTATGAGGCTAAAATAACACCGGTAATCAACAACCAGCCAGCCAGGAGTGAGCGATATGTTGGTATGACCCAGGACAGGTTTAAAACCAGATTTTACTCACATGTCGCTTCTTTTAAGCACTCCGATAAACGAACATCAACGGCCCTCGCAAGTAAGGTGTGGGAATACAAGGATAGTAACATCCCGTACTCTATCGATTGGTTTATCTTAGACCATTCGAGGGAGTACCAAAGGGGCACAAAGAATTGTTCTTTGTGTACCACAGAAAAATATAGGATTTTGCTAAACTTGAGAGCCACTTCCGCTTGCCTTAACTCAAAGACTGAGATCTTCAGATGCTGTCCTCATCTGAAATCACATCTGATCTGTAACTGGATTGATACTCCTATGATAAATCAACCGCCTTGAACTCCTGCTCTGCTCTTTACTTCTGCTACGGTTTTTTTTATTTGCTGAATCCACGTTCTGTACTCTTGTATGTTTTTCTCCCTTATCTCCCCTTATATTTCACCTTTTCCTATGTCTTCCCCCCCCCCCCATATATTCTTTTTGCCTTACCCTTCACATACCAATATGTATGTGTATGTATGTGATTGTGTATGTATATATATATATATATGTGTGTATATATATGTATATGTAGATAGACCAGGTTTTTTTCATTCTGAGGATTGAAGGCAAAATTTTCTTGCTTTTAAGAAACCACTGGTGAATGGAATAATTGCCTTATGTTGCTTATTACATTACTACTATATATATATGTAAGGTTCATATGAATTATCTAAGATTGAGTTTTACACACACACATATATATATGTGTGTATATATATATATATTTGTATGTGTGTGTGTGTGTTTGTATTTGGTTGTGCGTGTTTATGATATATACGTATTTGTATGTGTATATTTGTATAGCTTTGTATGCATGTGTGTGTGTATGTATACATATATATGTGTGTGTGTGTGTGTATTTTATATATATATATATATATATATATATATATATATATATATATATATACGATATTAATAAATGGAAACTATATTTATAAAACAGTATTTATTTCATTATATATATTTCAAGGATACCAAGTTAAATTATGGTATGCCTTCATCAGACAAAATACAATATATAACAGTTTTATAAATAGACATTGACGTACCCTTTTAAAAAGTGACCGTTGCTTTTGGAGGCCATCAGGATAGTGGTTTGTTTACTTTAGTAAGTCATAGTGTTAAGAGTAAGTAAAAAGATGGAGAGAGAGAGAGAAACGTGGAGAAAAGAAAGGGAGAGATAGATAAAGAAAAAGAAGAAAGCAAAAAGAAAAGAGAACAGATGAAAATAACGGGGAGATACCAAACCATCAGACAGAGAAAAAAACAGAGAAAAAAACTCTCCCTATTTTAGCTGACGAAAACGCAAATGTCATCGCATGATGATATTTGTTTTTGAAATGCGCATAATAAAATACATGGAACTCTTTTAACCATCTTTTGATCTTATATATTATATATATACAAGTCAGTCAATCATATTGGTGACCTCCCCACAGCCGTGGCGGACAGAATGGAGAAGGCGTTTTTCCGGAGGACGGTAAGGGAGATACGCTGGAAAAGCGAGGCTCACACCTGCGGCTGGCCAGCTTGCTGTTATTTAACACAGGTTAAGGCATGTAGATTTGTGGTTAGGTTGTTCAGCTCAAGGTCATAAGGTCTGAAGTTCGATTCCTAGAACAGGGTAAGGTAGTTTGGGTGTGAGGGTGGTGGTGTTGTGACATTGCGCAAGACACTTTATTCCATGCGGTTTCAGTCCAGATAACTGGAGAAAATGAGCTGTGTTTGGAATTGAACATGTCAGATTTGTTAAATTCTGTGTTACCTTGATTCACCTTGAGAACTACGGTAGTAGGTACACGTGTTTGTGAAAGGCACAACCACTTGCACAAGTTCAAAAGCAGGCTGTTCGGTTGATCAAATAACCTGGAACACCCATCATTGAAACCGACATAGGCCAAACAATCTTGATCACTCTCATTATCATATATAATCCAACAATAATTATTTAGTCTTATTTTCAGACAGCTTTCATCTCGAATTTTCTAGTTCAGTGTGTCCTTTTATGATAAAAAAAGAAAATATAAGCTGTCATGTAAGTTAGTAAAGGTGAAAATATAAGCTGTCATGTAAGTTAGTAAAGGTTGCTATTTCTATTAGATTAAGTGACTACATAGAAGCATCGTGGGATATATTAACAGAGTCGTCAGGGCGTCGGCTAGAATGCTTTGCGTTATTCATTCAAGCTCTCTGAGCTCTGAGTTTAAATTGCGTCGAGGCCAGCTTTGACTTATTTTCCCTTTCATTAAACAGGTGGTTTTGTATATCTGTAATATTAGATATGTGGATCATACCCTGTTGCTCGACCGATTACAACCATGCTGCACGACTGATCGTTCACAACTGACAAGGAGCAAAATAAACAAAACAAAAGTAACTGGAACAAAGTAAAGATAATTATGATAATGATGATTGTGATGACTTATTATTATTAAGGGCGGATTGGCAGCAACAGTAGAGCCTCGGACAACATGCCGAGGTTAGCTTTGCCTTTCATCCTTACGGGGTCGATATAATAAAGCACCAGTCACGCAATGGGGTCGATTTAATCGACTTTCCTCTCTCCCCAAATTGCTGGCATTGTGCCTAAATCAGAAACCATTACCATTACTATTATTATAATTCGAAACGCTTTTTCTCTGGCAGATGTTATACCAACACTATACCAAAATAGCGAGCCATAGCCAATGGCCAAAAGTCCTTTTAGTCATTCTGTTTCCTTCAGCTTTCTAGCACTCTCCTTAGAATCCTTGCCGTTCCAAGCAAGGCTGTTTTCTGCAACAATCCCATCCTGACGGTAACCCATAGCTTCTCAAGCCATACATCCAACCTTTTACTAACTGCTTCCAGTGGGCCAACCACAATCGATACCATTTTTACATGTCTGATTCTCCATAATTTCCCGATTCCCCACTTCAGCTCCTGGTATTTCTCAACTTTCTCACTTTCCTTCTCATTCACCCTATAGTCCTGCGGTGAAGCAATATCCACAATAGTTGCTTTGTTATTCTTCCACTCAACGACAATAGCGAAGTTTGTGCTTTTAGACAGGTGGCAATCTACGCCCCGACCAGAGCCGGACGGTCTGATTACTTTAGCCACCTGGAAGCCTTTCTGGGAACGTCTCACTCTTTAGTGTTAGCGGGGATTAGAACGGCATTTTTAAGGCACGCTGGGATTGTGTGGGAGTAGCTGATAGGAGTAGAGGATGCAAAAGCCTCAGGTACCTGATCAGCCAGTTCCAACTGTCTGACAGGTATCGATTAGATTTCCTTAATGTGCCAGTGTGGGCCTGGACTAACCGCATATGTTCATCTAGATCATATATAAATAGGTTTTTCGTTAGGTGTGTAAATAAAGATAAAGGATAGATAGAACATGTAATCTAGGACCTGGTTACTGGAAGGTTAACATATCATTCCCGGTGTGTAAAGTCTGCAGGGACCGGGTCACCAATTTAGCTAAGTGTAAGTTGACAGGAGACGTCGTCAACAAGAAATGGTGGGGTGCTCTCAAGAAAGCGATTAGAGTAGTTTCAAAAGGTTTTAACAAAGAATTAGCGCTAGAAATAAATAGAAAGAGGGGAAAGTGGTTGCTAAATTAGACCAGGCGATTAGAAGTGGCATTGCAACTGAGGTGCTACTCTCAAGAATGGCATTATACCATTCCTTCAATGCCAAATACGAAGGCTGCATTGTCAGAGCTAAGGCCCTTTACATTCTGAGTTCAAATTCTGCCGAGGTTAGCTTTGCCTTTCATCCTTACGGGGTCGATAAAATAAATTAGCAGTTACGCACTGGATCGATTTGATTGGCTTTCCCCTCCCCTTCAAATTGCAGACCTTGTGCCAAATGTAGAAACAATTATTATATCGGTAGAGAGTCGGACGCCATGCTTTGCAGCATAGAGTTATGGCCCTTTATGGTCTGAGTTCAAATCCCGCCGAGGTTAACTTTGATTTTATCCTTACATAGTCGATAAAATAAAGTACCAGTAATACACTGGGATAATTGCTGGCCTTGTGCCAAAAGTAGAAACAATTATTATTATTATTATTACAGCTGCATTTATCTTGCTTTATGTTCATACGAGTTATCACCAAGTCACAACCAGTGACCTCAAGAGACAACAAGGTCCGCCATGTTCAAGAAAGAACATACATACTCACACATGCATCTTTAGATGTTTTGACTTGTGATGTACTTATATTGACAGAATCTTCCTTAGTATATGGGCAGTTCCCATTAGTACTATCTTTTGTATTTCTCCTATACGCGGGTTTCCTGGGATTTACGATAAGTAATCATTAGACCCCTTAGGTATCATTCCTAGAGCGCCTACAACCACTGGTATTGTTTTAGTTCTCAATTTCCACATTTTTCCAATTTCTATCTCCAGGTCCTTATACTTGCTCAATTTTTCAAATGTTTTTATAGATACATTCTTGTCTATTGGAACGGACATATCAATTAGCAGGCATACCCTCTTTTTAAAGTCCTTCAGTATTATATCAGGTCTATTTGCATCTACTTTTCGGTCTGTTTGGATGCTAAAGTTCCACAAGATTGAGATGTGATCTTTTTCAAGTATGGGAGGTGGTTGATGCTCCCACCAATTCTTTTGATGGGGCAGGTCAAAATGCTTACACATTATCCAATGTATGTATTGTGCAGCTCTGTCATGCCTGTTTAGGTATTCGGTTGGAGCTATAGGACTGCACATTGAAATTATATGGTCAATGGTCTCTGGTTGTTTTTTACATACACGGCATAATGGGCTGCATCCATTTTTTATTATGTTGGCTTGGTAATTTTTTGTTGGCAGACACTGATCTTGTGCTGATATAATCAGTCCTTCAGTCTCCGATTTCAGTCCAGAGGATGCCAACCACTGATGGGTTAAAGTTTTGTCAACATCAGGATTGTTAGCTCGTTCTGGGTATTTTCCATACAGAGGCTTTTCTTGCCATTTCTTAGCCAGTTTCTGTAGCAGTTCTTTCTTTGCAGTTACTTTTACCTGCTTTGCTTTTTCTGTGTTTTCCATTTCAGCAGTAAATGGGACTTCTGAAATTTGTAGTCCATTACTGTATCTTTGTGCATCTTTTGTAATGGAGTATGATCTTTTGATGCTTTCGTGTTTCAAAACGAGTTTGATCATCCAATCATGTGATTCCCTTAGATATGTAGATAATCCAATTGTTGCAGTTTTCAACGCAATGTCTTACTGGATTAACCCACGTCCCCCTTCTTTCCTAGGGAGATATATTCTATCTGTATCTGCCTTAGGGTGATGCATTCTGTGCATGGTTAAGAATTTTCGAATTTTTGTATCGAGCCTACGGATCTCTGTGCTTGACCAGTTGATGACATTGTAACTGTAGGTTACTACTGGTATGGCAAGCGTGTTTATGGCATCGATCCTATTCCTTGCGTTCAATTCCGTTCTTAAGATTGCTCTTACTCTGCGGTAACATTCCTTCCTTATCCTTTCCCTCATTGTCGAGTGCTTGATTCCGTCTCCTTCACAAACACCTAGATATTTGTAAGTTTCCTCTTGATCAAGTTCTCTTATCACATTCCCCCGATCAAGATTAATGTCTGAACTTTTCAGCACCTTTCCTCTGGTGAACGTTGCTTTGGCGCATTTATCTAGTCCAAACTCCATTTTAATGTCATTACTGAACTGCTCGACAGTGGATAATAGCCCTTGCAATTGTTCATCCTTTTTTGCAAATAGTTTCAGGTCATCCATGTAGAACAAGTGATTAATGGTTTTGTCATAGACTTTATATCCATGTTTTGTTTCATTGAGCATTTTACTTAATGTTATAAGTGCGATGCAGAATAAAAGCGGTGATAAAGAGTCACCCTGAAAAATCCCACAATTAATATTAACTTCTCCAGCTTCCAGTGATTTTGTTTCACTATTCAAAAGGAGTGTCGTTTTCCATGTCTTCATGCTGAATGACAAAAACCTCCTGACAAAGGGAGATATTTTGAAAATCTCTAAACATTTTTCAATCCAACTGTGTGGCAAACTATCGAATGCTTTTTATAATCTATCCAAGCAATTAATAGATTTTTGTGTCTATTATAACAATCTTCCAGTATCATTTTGTTAACGAAAAGCTGATCTTTACAGCCATATGAGCCTCGTTTACACCCTTTCTGCTCAATGGGAAATAGGTCATTTGTTATCAGGTGGTCATATGTATATTCAGTTAGGACTGATGTTAAAATGTTATACATTGTGGTCAAGCAAGTTATCAGTCTGTAATTTTGGGGATTGTTTGTCTCACCATTCATCGGAAGCAGGAATGTAATGCCGTTAACTAGCCATGATGGTATCTTTTCTGGCTCCTTAACTATTTCATTGTAAAGTTGGGCTAACAGCTCATGAGACTCTGTGAAGGCATTTATCAAAAAATTTGGTATTTTGTCTTTTCCTGGGGATTTCCATTTGCTGGTTTTTCTAAGAGCCAAACGCAACTGTTCAACTGTTATATTTTCCTATATTTGTTCCTCAAGGTGAGCTGTATCTTTCATTTGTCTGTCTATCCATGGGGCATGTATATTATGAACTTTTTCTTCGGCCCAGATCTTTTTCCAAAATTCTTGCACTTCCTCCTTGGGTGGTATTGATTTAGCAGTTATTGTTGACTTACCAATTTTTTTATTATTATTATTATTATTCTTTGAGTCTCAGTCATTGATGTTAGTTAACTGGAAAGTTTGTTGAAATGAATATCAAGCCACTACCTGCAGCCTCAGATATTCAGGACGTATCGGAGGGTTCTTGCTGTTCCTAGCAAGCATGCCTTTTGAAGCGTTCCAAAAAGCGTGAAGGGGCCAATTTTCTTTAACCATCCCTGGAATCTTTTTGAGATAGTCCCTAGTCCGCCTATGACAATCAGGATAACTTTGACTTCATGGCAGTTCCAAATCCTTTTTACCTCTCACTTTAAGTCCTGGTATCGGTTAATTTTCTCCCTCTTCTTCTCTTGCACTCTCGTGTCGAATGGGCAGGCCACATCCACAATCAGGCACGATCTTTTTTCTTTGTCCACAACCACCAGGTCAGGTCTATTGTGTTCCAGTTTCTTGTCCGTCTGTATCCTAAAATCCCACGCCACCTTCACCTGATCGTTTTCTATCACCGACTCTGGCTTATGCCCATACCACTTCTCAGAATGTGGTAAATTGTTTACTTTGCATAGGTGCCAGTGGATCACCCTGCCCATCACATCATGTCTCCAGCCCTTATAGTGAGTCTGGGCTCGGTGTTTACACTCGGATACAATGTGAACCACAGTCTCCTCTCTCTCTCCACAGATCCTGCACAGTGGGCTAGCCTCCTCCTTGTAAATATGGTGTTTCAACCACTTCGTTTTGAGGGCCTGCTCCTGCGCAGCCATTAACATTCCTTCTGTAGCCTTTTTAAGGTCTCCTCTTTTCAACCAGTTCCATGTCTGTGGATCTCTGAATTCAGTTTTCTCAAAGAAGGTACTATGAAGGGATTTTTCCTGAACGCTGCTCTTTCTCCTTGATGTCATTTCCTCCTTGGACATCCCCTGGCCTATTGTCCCCTCCTTCAGTACAGTTCTGAGCATTGGCTCCTTACTATCAGTCACGTATTTGTGTAGGTTGTTTTTCTCCATCTGAACACAGTCCTCTATGCTGATAAGATCTCTTCCACATTCAGATCTCCTTAAGTAGAGTCTATCGACATCACTCCTCTTGTGGAACATGTTGTAGATAGTCAATAGCTTCCTAGTCTTCCTATCCATTTCTTTTGTTCAGCAACATTCCATCTCAGAATTCCCGCACTGTACCTAATAATAGACACAGCTCGGCAATTTACTGCACTTATGGCATTCCTACTGTTCAGATGTGACTTTAATACGCTCCTTACTCTCCGAATGTATTCAGTTCTTATCAATTCCTTCATTTTTTTGTTCTTGATGTCATCAGCCTCCAGAACAGCCAAATACTTGTATCCTTCTTCAGAGTCAATTTCCTTTATCATCTCACCTGTTGGTACCTGGATTCCGTTACTTCTGTTCAATTTACCCCTCTTCATCACAATGACTCCACACTTACTAATACCAAATTGCATACATATATCATTGCTGAAAATACGGACAGTGTCAACAAGCACATCCAACTCCTTCTCACTCTTCCCGAAGAGCTTAAGATCGTCCATGAAGAGGAGGTGATTGATGGTAAGCCCTCCCTTTCCCAACCTGTATCCTGCTCTCACTTTTCGCAGTACACTGGTCAGGGGCATCAGGGCAAGGACAAACAACAGAGGGGACAGACTATCTCTCTGGAAGATACCTCTCTTGATCTTCACGCTTCCCAAGGATTCTCCAGTTGATGTTAACTCTGTTTCCCAGGACTTCATACTTTTGCCCAACTGTCTGATGTTATCTGCCACCTTGAAGATCTCCAGGCTTTTGGTGATCCAAGAATGAGGCACCATGTCAAATGCCTTTTTATAGTCTATCCATCCCATGGCAAGACCAGTGTGTCTCCTCTTGCAATTCCTCATTACCATCTTATCAATAAGTAACTGGTCCTTTGTACCACGTGACTTCTTTCGGCATCCTTTCTGTTCGTCCGGTAACAAGTTGTTTGTGTGGAGGTGATGGTAGATTTCCTCAGACATAATGCCTGTCAACAGTTTCCACATTACGGACAGACATGTGATAGGTCTATAGTTGGTAACATCATTACCCTTGATTCGGTCTTTCATTATCAGAACTGTGGTACCTTTTGTCAACCACTCTGGTACCTCACCTGACATCAAGCAGTCATTGAACATGGTTGTCAGTTTCGGGTGGAGGGATGTTATATTTTTAATCCAATACCCCTGCACACCATCTGGGCCTGGCGATTTCCAGTTGGTTAGTTTCTTGGCCTGCCCCTTAAGAGTTTCAACTGTGATACTCAAATCAGTTTGTTGGTGTGCCTGTTCACTAATCTCCCTCTGTACTGTCTCAATCCACACTGCCTGGTCATTATGTTTAACATCCTTCTCCCATATTCCTCTCCAGAATGTTTTAGTTTGTTCCGCCTCAGGGATCAAGTCGTTGCCTCTTTCTTTCCCTTCAAGCTGTCCAAACAGCATCTTCTGGTTGTTGTCGAACATGCGGTTCTGTCTATACTGACTGACTCTGTTCTCGTATCGCCTGATTTTTGCACTCTTTGCTACAATGCGTTGCTTCAGTTCCTCTATGATAATATTTAGTTTTTCCTCCTAGTTTTGTACTTTATTTCCAGTCTATTTTTAGTGTCTATGTTTTTTAGTGTCCCATTCAGTAGGGACTCAAGCTTTCCAATGTCATTTCTCATTTCCCCGATTTGACCACTCAGTCGTTTCTTCCACCAAGGCTCTGATCTTTCTTGTCTGTTGTTTCCTCTCGCTTTTATACCAAGTAGTTTCCTCACCGTATTTGCTGTTGCTTTGAGGATATTGTTGCACTGGTGAAGGCTCCTCGCCTCGAGGTATGGGATGACTTTGTTTACCTTAGCTGTTGTTTCTTTTAACTTTTTCCTGTCTACAAATCTTAGGTTCATAGGTCTCCCACTATCATTGTTCAATTCATCTACCACTAAGTTTAGGATATCAACCAAATCTTGTCCTAGCCCATCAGCATTCATCTCCTTATTATTATTATTATTATTATTATTATTATTATTATTATTATTATTATTATTATTATTATTATTATTATTATTACAGTTGCATTTATCTTGCTTTATGTTCATACGAGTTATCACCAAGTCACAACCAGTGACCTCAAGAGACAACAAGGTCCGCCATGTTCAAGAAAGAACATACATATTCACACATGCATCCTTAGTGTTTAGACTTGTGATGTACTTATATTGACAGGATCTTCCTTAGTATATGGGCAGTTCCCATTAGTACTATCTTTTGTATTTCTCCTATACGCGGGTTTCCTGGGATTTAAGATAAGTAGTCGTTAGACCCCTTAGGTATCATTCCCAGAGCGCCTACAACCACTGGTATTGTTTTAGTTCTCAATTTCCACATTTTTCCAATTTCTATCTCCAGGTCCTTATACTTGCTCAATTTTTCAAATGTTTTTATAGATACATTCTTGTCTATTGGAACAGACATATCAATTAGCAGGCATACCCTCCTTTGAAAGTCCTTCAATATTATATCAGGTCTATTTGCATCTATTTTTCGGTCTGTTTGGATGCTAAAGTTCCACAAGATTGAGATGTGATCTTTTTCAAGTATGGGAGGTGGTTGATGCTCCCACCAATTCTTTTGATGGGGCAGGTCAAAATGCTTACACATTATCCAATGTATGTATTGTGCAGCTCTGTCATGCCTATTTAGGTATTCGGTTGGAGCTATAGGACTGCACATTGAAATTATATGGTCAATGGTCTCTGGTTGTTTTTTGCATACACGACATAATGGGCTGCATCCATTTTTTATTATGTTGGCTTGGTAATTTTTTGTTGGCAGACACTGATCTTGTGCCGATATAATCAGTCCTTCAGTCTCCGATTTCAGTCCAGAGGATGCCAACCACTGATGGGTTAAAGTTTTGTCAACATCAGGATTGTTAGCTCGCTCTGGGTATTTTCCATACAGAGGCTTTTCTTGCCATTTCTTAGCCAGTTTCTGTAGCAGTTCTTTCTTTGCAGTTACTTTTACCTGCTTTGCTTTTTCTGTGTTTTCCATTTCAGCAGTAAATGGGACTTCTGAAATTTGTAGTCCATTACTGTATCTTTGTGCATCTTTTGTAATGGAATATGATCTTTTGGTGCTTTCGTGTTTCAAAACGAGTTTGATCATCCAATCATGTGATTCCTTAGATATGTGGATAAACCAATTGTTGCAGTTTTCAACGCAATGTCTAACTGGATTAACCCACGTCCTCCTTCTTTCCTAGGGAGATATATTCTATCTATGTCTGCCTTAGGGTGATGCATTCTGTGCATGGTTAAGAATTTTCGGATTTTTGTATCGAGCCTACGGATCTCTGTGCTTGACCAGTTGATGACATTGTAACTGTAGGTTACTACTGGTATGGCAAGCGTGTTTATGGCATCGATCCTATTCCTTGCATTCAATTCCGTTCTTAAGATTTCTCTGACTCTGCGGTAACATTCCTTCCTTATCCTTTCCCTCATTGTGGAGTGCTTGATTCCGTCTCCTTCACAAACACCTAGATATTTGTAAGTTTTTTCTTGATCAAGCTCTCTTATCACGTTCCCCCGATCAAGATTAATGTCTGAACTCTTCAGCAGCTTTCCTCTGGTGAACGTTGCTTTGGCGCATTTATCCAGTCCAAACTCCATTTTAATGTCATCACTGAACTGCTTCACAGTGGATAATAGCCCTTGCAATTGTTCATCATTTTTGCAAATAGTTTCAGGTCATCCATGTAGAACAGGTGATTAATGGTTTTGTCATAGACTCTATATCCATGTTTTGTTTCATTGAGCATTTTTCTTAATGGTATAAGTGCGATGCAGAATAAAAGCGGTGATAAAGAGTCACCCTGAACAATTCCACAATTAATATTAACTTCTCCAGCTTCCAGTGATTTTGTTTCACTATTCAAAAGGAGTGTCGTTCTCCATGTCTTCATACTGAATGACAAAGACCTCCTGACAACGGGGGATATTTTGAAAATCTCTAAACATTTTTCAATCCAACTGTGTGGCAAACTATCGAATGCTTTTTTTATAATCTATCCAAGCAATCGATAGATTTTTGTGTCTATTATGACAATCTTCCAGTATCATTTTGTTAACCAGAAGCTGATCCTTACAGCCATATGAGCCTCGTTTACACCCTTTCTGCTCAATGGGAAATAGGTCATTTGTTATCAGCTGGTCATATGTGTATTCAGTTAGGACTGATGTTAAAATTTTATACATTGTGGTCAAGCAGGTTATCGGTCTGTAATTTTTGGGATTGTTTGTCTCATCATTCTTCGGTAGCAGGAATGTAATGCCGTTAACTAGCCATGATGGTATCTTTTCTGGCTCCTTAACTATTTCATTGTAAAGTTGGGCTAACAGCTCATGAGACTCTGTGAAGGCATTTATCCAAAAGTTTTGTATTTTGTCTTTTCCTGGGGATTTCCATTTGCTGGTTTTTCTTAGAGCCAAGCGCAACTGTTCAACTGTTATATTTTCCCATGTTTGTTGTTCAAGGTGAGCTGTTTCTTTCATTTGTCTGTCTATCCATGGGGCATGTATGTTATGAACTTTTTCTTCGGCCCAGATCTTTTCCCAGAATTCTTGCACTTCCTCCTTGGGTGGTATTGATTTAGCAGTTATTGTTGACTTACCAATTTTTCTGTCGAAGTTTCTTTGGTTGTTTTTGAACATATTATTGTCCTTATAGAATCTAGATCGTTTTTCAAAGCGCCTGATACGAGCAGCTTTGGCCGACACTTTTTGCTAGATTGTTTCTATCAGCATGTCTATGTCATATGTTGATATTATACTGTACTTTTTTTTCAATTTTCTAAGTTTAGTTTGTTTAACATGTTCACCTACTTTATAGTTTGTTAAAATTTCTATGTCAGATCGGAGAAGGTTTATTTGGCGATTGATGTTATCTTGCCAAGTAGATTTCTTGTGGGAATTCCTTTGTTTTTTCATCTTCACTCGACATAAGTGAGTGGTGACTTTAGCCGATGCATAATAGAGATGATTTAAGTCAGTAATGTTTAGTTTGTTTGTGATGATAATGTTTTTGAGAATTATGTTAGTCTTGTGTATTATTTTTTGGTTCTGTTTGGAGTTCTGGATCTTAGGGAGGGTGTCTCGTTGCCCCATGTCAGATTCTTTCATTTTCATCCATTCGATCATAATTTCATCCTTCAAGTTGGCAAGTTCATTCTCATTCATTTCTTTATCATTTACGATCTCATTATTTTCATTTGGAGTTTCATCCTGAGCACGCACTCCCTCCACTTTTTCGCTCCTTTCTTTAATTTGTTCTGTTGCCAGTGATTCCGCCCCAACCCTGGGATTCGAAGTGTTACAGTTTACCTCGTTTTCACTGACACATGCTTCATTTTCCCTTCGCTGACTTTGTGCTACTAGCTTGATTTGATCAATTTCTATATCAGTTAGTAACTTTTTTCTTACAATATTTCTTCGTATATTGGCTAGTTTGTTACTGTCAATATAGCCTCTGTTTTCGGGATGTTTCTTTTTCCAGTTGATATATGTTTGTTCTGTATTCGATGTATTTGATGGGTAGTACATGGCAGTGTAGAAAGCCTCAAGGACTTCTTTATTATCTTCCCTTGACCATTTTTCTCTCTTTTTCTTTGGATTTCTTGGTGGTGAGCATGGAGGGCCAACAGTAGGAGTATTCCGGTTATGGGAGGTCTCCAGCTCCGAAGTGATGGGAAGGTTTGAACCATTAGCTGATTTTTCGACCCCAGTCTGGTTCCTCTCTGAGGGACGCGGCCCTTTTTTACCCGGGTGACGGCCGATCCTGTATGAGATTTTATCATTAGACATTTACTTTATTTTGTCGCGTTTTATCCTTATCCGCCAAGGGGTAATCATTTCGTGTTACCACTTCTAGAACGAATGTCAACCAAGACTAGAGGGGTCGTTCTCCCCTAGAGACATGGCTATTCCCCGCCGGCCACCATCCCGGTATTTCTTGGTCACGGGGTTTTCTTTTTGTTGTTTTTTTTTAAACTGTTATTATCATGAGTGGTTCCTTAATGTGAGCATTGCGTGGCTTAATAATGAAATTATTAATAATTGTCTCCACTCGAGGCACAAGGCCAGCAATCACCCAGTGCATTACAATAATATAATATACTTTTTGTTGTAGTTGGCTGTTATTGTTGTTGGCTATGTCGGTGGTGGTGCCGGGGCTTTTTATATTGTTGGTGAGGAAGGGGTGAGCCAGCAGTCCCATAATTGTTGATGTAGACGTTTGGCCGGTGGCAAGGTCACCAAGTCAATCTATTTATATCTTTTGCTAGCCTCTCTCTTGTCTAGTGATACCGCCACCTTCCCTTTTCTCTCTCAAGTTAACAGGGGAATAGTGTCAGTAGCATTGAATGAGTGGTGGCGGCGATGATGGATGCGGTGGGGTGGTGGCAGCGGTGGTGTTGTGGTTACTGATATAGTATCTATGAGTTTATTATTATTATTATTATTATTATTATTATTATTGTTATTATAATAATAGTATTATTATTATAATAAACTCTACAGGCATGGAGGTGCCGTCAGCCGGGCATGTCCGAGATGCGCACAGGGCGACGAAACCGTCCTGCACGCACTCGTCCAGTGTCCGAGCATTACTGACTTGTGGGTTTATGTCGAACACCTGCTGTCACGTGTAGGACGGATCCAGCTATCAGCTGAGTCCATCGTGAGGATTGCCCCGCCCCCTTCCTTTAGCCTGGAAGGGCAGGCAGTTTTTATCTGTCTGGTGGCCATGGCGAAAGAGATAGTATGGTGGACACGTTTGAAAGGGCTGAAGACGAGCACTTACCTCTTCGGTGATGCCCTGATTAACTTTTTCAAATTTCATTTGAAAAGGAAAATCAGGGTAGAGAGGGAAGTGCTCTCTTCCCAGCATTTTGTAGAAAGATGGGTGAGAGAAGCAAGTATGGCCCGAATGAATGGGCCGTCTCTGAGTATGTGTCTGTAAATTAAAGGTGGAAAACTGGGAGAGGGCACTTGCCCTGGTGGTCAGGGCCACTGTGGTCTTTTAATGGGCTTTCTCCACAAATGTCCCTTGGAAGTCTCCCCCCTATTGGGGAATTTTTTTTTGTTATTTTATTTCAACCTCTGTTTTTTTACACGCAGAAATGCCCATTTGTACCGTCCTGTATTGTCCTGTACTGTCCTTAATGTCTACTTTATGTGAACCCTTGTGGTTAATAAAGAAAACATTATTATTATTATTATTATTATTATTATTATTATTATTATTATTATTATTATTATTATTATTATTGGCGACCTACGTAGGAAATCGTATTATCGTGAGCTCCGCAAAGGTTTGTTATTTCCGTTTGTTTAAAAATTGCCATTTATGGAAAATTTTATTGTTAACTGTTTATAAGCACACATACATTGTTTTCCGAAAAGGACACCCAAAAAGATTGGGGCCTTGTGCCCAAAATTTTAACTTTTATTATTATCCAAAAATTTCTTTGAAAAAAAATGGCTAATTCCCCTCTGCACGAAGCAGCTGAAAGCCTTCCTCACAAAATAACACCTCACACCGACACCACCATTGTAAATGTTACTACGTTTGCCAACACAAAAAAAAATATAAGCAGTAGCAATATTTTAAATTTGTCTCAGGCAGACATTCATTTCCCGCCATTACCAATGACTGCAGGTGTTAAAGCCTCCACCACCACCACCACCGCGACAACCACCACCCCCACCATCACCGCGACAACAGAAGCAAAAGAAGAAAAAAATAAATTAACTCGTGATGTCGAAATGAAATCAAGCAAAATGGACTCATCCGCACCAAAGACGACTGACGTCACCACCACCACAACTGAAACTAAAATTAAGATTAACACAAATAACGATAGCAACAACAACAACAATGACATTATAAAACCGACCCTCAGTTTCGCCATCGTAGCAAAACAATTCGAAGCGTTCACGGTAACTCAAGAGGATTTAGAAAATGCCAAACAAATGGTAAAGAAAGATGGGTACAGGGTCAGCCTCACCCCCCACCTAATAAAATGGAGCATCGGCGCCTATGCACCGTGTCGTATAGAACAATAAATGTAAAATCGCGCCGAGTGGAACGGGCATCCGAGTCCCAAATCCAAAAAGCTTTGGGACATGTGTGGGCAAGAAAAACCCACATCAGACGTGGGCAAAAGTATGGAACCGTGGATGTGTTCTTTGAAACACCAGAGGAGGCTAGAGAACACTCCATGGCCCCATTAAAAAGTGACGACTTCACACTCGTCCCAAGCTATTGTGGCCAGAGACTCGTAAAGATCAGCGTGACCCACGTTCCACCGGCCATCGAAATTCCCTGGCTAATAGCGGCTGTCCTCGCCGGCATCGAAGCCAACACGAAAATAATAGCAATAGCAAAAGAAAAGCAGGAAAACTGGTCCGGATCTGGGATGGAGCTCCTGATCCAAGCGGACCAAAAAAGCATTGAGGAGATCCCAGAGGTAATAGACCTCACTGACGGCAGCCACCTCACGGTAATTGTCGAGGGCAGAAGACCTAGGTGTGTCGTTTGTGGTGAAGGAACCCACCTAAGGGCTTTCTGCCCTCAGGCTAAAAGGTTGAGGCTACCTCTCCTACCCACCCCAGTGATACAACCATCAACACCACCAGTAGCAGAGATGGCAGCAACAACTGTAGCAGCAACAACAGAAGCAACTATAACAGCAACAACCCCAGCAACAGTAGCAAAACCAACACCACTACCACCACCAGCAAAACCAACACCACCACCACCCAACGCTTCAGAACTAGCACCAGCGCCTACACCATTCACCACACCACAACCAAAACTAACGGCTGTGGAGGATTTTCCACTCCCCGGCCTATCATAACTGGAGACAGATTGTGACGACGAGGAGTGGGAAACGATATCCGGAAAAAAAAAAAGAAACCAAAAAAGAAAAAATTCTCTTCCTTCCCCCTCCAAAAACAAAATACAGAGGGAAACAAATAAACTAAGAAACAAAAAAGTTAGGACAGATATGCCACCATCCACACCAGCATCACCAACCCCATCAACCCAAACACCAACACCATCACCATCATTAACTCCAACACCACCATCACCTACACCACAAAAGTCACCAAAATGCGAAACAGAAACAAACCCACAACAAACGCAAACAAAACAAAACAACCAAAACGATACACACTACACAGCATTACATTTGAACAACAAGCAATTATTACACTACATCCAACACAACACCAGCATCACAGAAAAAGACTACACAACAACCCCAAAATTCACACCACCTCCACACATACAAATCACTGGCATCACACAGAAAACGTACATGACACTAAAACAAAAATTCCCCAAAGACATCGGAGACTTCCGACAAGCACTCTCCAGGAGGATTTATAAGGACATCCTTCCTGAGGAGGCCACAAGCAGTGAAAAGGATGGAAAAGCCGTCCTTCCCCTACGAGAAGTAAGGTAAGTGGTCTTTCCCATCTTTTCCACTCCTTTTCAACATGACCTCACTCAGAATAGGCAGCATAAATGCGCGTGGCTTGGGGTCGTCATGGAAGCAGGGTCACCTGCTCAACGACCTCAGGTCACTAAACATAGATGTAGTGGCCATCAGCGAGACCAGAATCTCCGAAGCACATGCTTTCGCACCGATCTTCGGCGGCTACGATGTGTACGCATCTCCCAGCCGTCCGGGATCGGGGGGAGGAGTTGCTGTGCTTTTTCGGAGAGGTTTGGATCTTGCCATATGGGCCATCTTCCTGGACCCAGAAGGTAAGTTGGTGGTGCTGGACGTGACCAGCGGAGACGGGCAAGCTTTCAGGTTAGTGGCCGTCTATGCCCCGACAAGAGCAGGGCGGCCTGATTTCTTCCGGCGTCTGGAGACCTTTCTTGGAACGTCCCGCTCTTTAGTGTTAGTGGGCGACTGGAACGGGATCTTAGATGCACGCTGGGATTGTGTGGGATTAGTGGATAGGGAAGGAGGGTGCAAGAGTCTCACCAACCTGCTCAGACGTTTTTAACTGTCTGACAGGTACCGAATGGATTTCCCGAATGTACCAATGTGGACTTGGACAAATCGCATAGGGTCATCCAGATCATATCTAGATAGAGTATTTTGTAGGGAAATAGATAGGTCTAGCATAGGCTGTCCACAATTCAAGATAGTCAGCTACACGGACCACAAATTCGTGATCTGTGTGCTTGACTTAGATAGGCTTCATAGACGAGGACCCGGCTACTGGAAGCTAAACGCGTCCTTACCAGCGCACAAGGCCTACAGAGACCGGATTAGCGAACTAGTTAAGCGGGCGTTGACGGGGGCCATCGTCAACAACAAGTGGTGGTTTGCTCTGAAAAGAGCAATTAGAATAGAGTCCATTAGGTTTAGTAAGACTTTAGCAATAGAGAAAAATAGAGCAGAGGGAGAATTAGTTAGAAAATTAGATGAGGCGCTTAGCAAAGGCATCGCGACCGACGTACTTGCGGCGAAATTGGCCCTTGACCAATTCTTCAATGCAAAGCACGAAGGCTGCGTTGTCAGAGCTAGGGTGCGTGCTCTCAGACACGAGGGGAGGAAAGCCGTTCAATCGGCCCGAGTGGCGGAAGCGCGTCGTGGCAACAAAGCCACGATCCGGTCTTTGGTGGACCACGACGGGCACATGCTACTCGATCCCGGGCAAATGTGTGAAGCTTTTCAGCGACACTTCGCTCAACTGTTCGGGGGCAGTGGCGGGCCGGATCGAGGGATGGACTTTAGTGTCTACCTCGACGGACTGCCGCGGCTTTCGGCCACTGAGGCGGAGTGTTGCAAAAAGCCGATAACAACCGCTGAAGTACGGGATGCAATGACTAGTTGCACAAGGGGTAAATCGCCTGGTTTGGATGGTCTGCCCTATGAACTTTACGTACAAATGCCAAACTTGTTCGGAGGCCTCTTGGCGGACGTCTACTGCAACTGGCAACAGAACGGGAGAATTCCCAGCTCTGTGAGCCGAGGAGCGGTGGCGCTGCTGAGAAAGGATCTGAACAAGGGGGATAATATAGATAATTTTAGGCCCATAACTCTGCTAAACACAGAGTTCAAGATTTTTGGCAAGGTGCTAGCAAAGAGGTTGGCGCTTGTCGTTGGTGGTCTGGTGGGAGAGGCACAGACATGCGCCATTCCCGACAGATCCATCCACGACAACCTCCACCTCATGCGATACATCGTAGAGAGGGTAGCTAGGGAACCTGGCACGGGTGGGTCTTTGATCAATTTAGATCAGTCGAAAGCCTTCGATAGGGTCGACCATCGTTACCTAGCGGCAGTCCTGAGGGCGGCTGGCTTTGGGCCCGTCTTCAGAGGCTGGATCGCTGCCATGCACAGCGACATCTGCTCTGTAGTGAGAGTGAACGGTCACCTTTCGGAACCGTTCAACATCATGCGCTCGGTCCGCCAAGGATGTCCCCTCTCGTCCCTATTGTACGTATTGACTCTCGAGCCATTACTGCACAAACTGGAGACGTTGAGGGGGGTCCCGCGCGAACTAGGATGCGGAAGATCCGTGTCAGCATATGCCGACGATGTCACCGTAGTGGTGTCGAACGCCAAACACATCGAGGCGATCGGCACTACACTAAGAGAATACGAAGCGGTGACAGGAGCAATGATCAACCACGAAAAGTCAGTGGGCCTGCAGCTCGGCACCTGGAGAGGCAGGTCCATGCCGTCCAATAGCGTCGTCGGGCGCTGGACGGACGGACCGGTTAAATTGCTAGGGGTCTGGTTCGGTCCAGACCTCCAGACGGACAAAAACTGGGTCGAGGTGACGAGCAGGGTGGCTTCTCTCACCCAGAAATGGGCCGAGAGGAAGTTATCCCTGAAAGGTCGAGCGGAGGTGGCGAATGCGTACATCGCATCCGTCATCTACTACCGCCTGACCGTCGTACCTTGTCCTAAGCCCCGCCTGACTGCGCTGGAGCGTTTGCTCTTTCGCTTCTTGTGGAAGGGACGCGCTCCGATGGTCAGGCGGTCCATCTGCTGTCAACACCCGCTACGTGGAGGGCTGGGCATTCCGTGGCTGATGATGCGCAGACACGCGCTCAGGCTACGACATCTCCACCTCTTCCTCGACGGTGATCAGGTGTGGTCGCCGTTTGCTAGACACGTTTTTCCCCAGCTCGTCTCCTTGACGGAACTGCAGTCCTGGGTCAAGCGAAGACCGAGAGGGAGCGCTTGGAGGCTGGAATGTCTTCAGGCGCTCACAGCCCTCGACCAATCGGGCAATGTGATCGGTGGAAACTCCACCTTGGCGTTCTATAGGGGATTAGTGGAGGGGAAGAGCGACGACGTACTTGGAGAAACTCTAGGCGTCGATGAAAATCAACTAGCCAATCTCTTCGGAAGGACTTTCGGGCCGGGGCCTATGGACAACTTCCAGAAATCCCTGGCCTAGCAGTGCTACCGAGGAGCTTTGCCAGTTCGGGATAAACTCTACAGGCATGGAGGTGCCGTCAGCCGGGCATGTCCGAGATGCGCACAGGGCGACGAAACCGTCCTGCACGCACTCGTCCAGTGTCCGAGCATTACTGACTTGTGGGTTTATGTCGAACACCTGCTGTCACGTGTAGGACGGATCCAGCTATCAGCTGAGTCCATCGTGAGGATTGCCCCGCCCCCTTCCTTTAGCCTGGAAGGGCAGGCAGTTTTTATCTGTCTGGTGGCCATGGCGAAAGAGATAGTATGGTGGACACGTTTGAAAGGGCTGAAGACGAGCACTTACCTCTCCGTTGATGCCCTGATTAACTTTTTCAAATTTCATTTGAAAAGGAAAATCAGGGTAGAGAGGGAAGTGCTCTCTTCCCAGCATTTTGTTGAAAGATCGGTGAGAGAAGCAAGTATGGCCCGAATGAATGGGCCTTCTCTGAGTATGTGTTTGTAAATTAAAGGTGGAAAACTGGGAGAGGGCACTTGCCCTGGTGGTCAGGGCCACTGTGGTCTTTTAATGGGCTTTCTCCACAGATGTCCCTCGGAAGTCTCCCCCCTATTGGGGAATTTTTCTTTGTTATTTTATTTCAACCTGTTTTTTTACACGCAGAAATGCCCATTTGTACCGTCCTGTATTGTCCTGTACTGTCCTTAATGTCTACTTTATGTGAACCCTTGTGGTTAATAAAAAAACATTATTATTATTATTATTATTATTATTATTATTATTATTATTATTATTATTATGATAAATAAAAGGGTAATGGATTGGCAATATCGGTAGGGAGTCGGACACCATGCTTTGGAGCATGGAGTTACGGTCTGAGTTCAAATCCCGCCGGTGTTAGCATTGCCTTTCATCCTTACAGGGTCGATAACATAAAGTACCAGTAACGTACTGGGGTCGATTTAATCAACTTTCCTCTCCCCCTAAATTACTTGCCTTGTGCCTACATTGGAAACCATTATTGTAAGTAGACAGAAAGTGCACGCCCCATATGTGTTGAAGCGTATGAGATATATATTTGCATAACCACTTGTGTCCTGGAGCTAATGAGGTATAATTAAGGAAGAGAAGAAGAGGGAAGAAGAGAAGAGAAGAAGAGAGGAAGAGGAAGAACAATAGGGCGATGATGACCATGATGATGATGGAGATAATGAGAGAGATGATGATGATGGTTGTGTTGATGAAGATGTTAATGATGATGATGGTAGTGATGATTATGATGATGATGATCACGGCGACGACGAAAATTCTGAATTGAGGGAAGGGAAAAAGAAAGAAGAAGAAGAAGAAGAAGAAGAAGAAGAAGAAGAAGAAGAAGAAAAGGGATAGAAAAAGACAGAAAGAAAAGAAAAATGAGAAGAAAGAAGAATATAAAGACGAAAATGAAGGAGAGTAAGAAGAAAGGAAGAGAAATAGAAGAAAAAGACGAAAGAGAAGATCAAGAATAAATAGAAGGGAAAGAGAAAAATTAAGAATAAAAATAAAAATAAAGAATAATAATAGATAGAAGAAAAACGATGGTAAAAAAGAAGTAGACAATTAAGAAGAAAACTAAGTTATTCCCACCCACACAGACATATGGCTAAAAGTGTTTTCCATCTTAGAATGTAAATGATTCCAATGACCGCCGGCTATTTAGTAAGGACGGCAACTACTTGAAAATTCATTCAAATTTGAAAGTGTGAAAAGTCAACACATACACCCCCCCACACACATGCAAGTATATATATATATATATATACGTTATTCCGGGTTGAGTCGGAGGTGACCACAGTAAGTAAGGTACTCAATACATTGCAGAGTATAAAAGTTTTAATATAGATGAGATTCTACAGGACTAGAACTGTTTCATCCTTTAGAAATCGTCAGGAATCAGATTCAGATTCCTGATGATTTCTAAAGAATGAAACAGTTCTAGTCCTGTAGAATCTCATCTATATTAAAACTATATATATATATATATATATATATATATATATATATATATATATCCCTGGACGCTTTTTGCGTGTAGGGATATATATTTTATTATTATTATACTCCTGTTGGTCGAGAAAAAATTTGGTCGTTTTGACTGCTGCTATTTATAGTGGTAGTAGACTGAATTCCCTGCCCCTACTTCTATCTTTACACACGGCACTGGACAGAATTGCTTCCACATCATTCATTCTCATCTCGGGAACACTTTTGAATAGCGCCAGTTCGTAATTTGAACTCGGGAATTTTATATTCTCCGAGTGAAAAGAACCTTCTTTTCAATAGAAGGCCGCAAGGACTGTCCATTTATTTTTGAGACTCGAAACCGATTCGGTAAAGGTAACCATAGTGAGTACAGTGAATCTTTTGAAATTTATTTTGAAACTTTTTCTTATTTGCTAAACATTGATTATATATATATATATATATATATATATATATATATATATATATATATATATATATATATATATATATATATATATATATATATATATATATTATGTATATATATGTATATGTAATATATATATATATATATATATATATATATGTGTCTGTGTGTATGGATATATATATATATATATATATATATATATATATATATATATATATATATACACATATATAATATATATGTATATATATATATATATTATGTATATATATATATATACACACATATATTTTATGTATTAGAATTGGAGCTCTGAAATAGCAATATATATATGGATGTATATATAATGTATTTTGCAATACACTTTATGCTTAATTAAAAGCATTTTGAAGACCGTAAGCTATTGTTTTAAAGTAGTGACAAATTCACTCACTTTGATCTCAGCAAACAGGGGAGATAAGCCGACATTACATGTTTCGCTTTTGTTGAAGCTTATCAAGGCCAACTACCCCGCCTGTCTACCGAGATCAATGATGTTATATTCTTATAGAAATCTAGTAAATAATCAGGAGCTGATTATGCAGAGCGGTTGTTGGTCAGGCAGAAATTAAAAATTAGAATTGGAGCTCTGAAATAGCAATATATATATGGATGTATATATAATGTATTTTGCAATACACTTTATGCTGTTTGCTGAGATCAAAGTGAGTGAATTTGTCACTACTTTAAAACAATAGCTTACAGTCTTCAAAATGCTTTTAATTAAGCATAAAGTGTATTGCAAAATACATTATATATACATCCATATATATATTGCTATTTCAGAGCTCCAATTCTAATTTTTAATTTCTGCCTGACCAACAACCGCTCTGCATAATCAGCTGCTGATTATTTACTAGATTTGTATAAGAATATAACATCATTGATCTCAGTAGACAGGCTGGGTAGTTGGCCTTGATAAGCTTCAACAAAAGCGAAACATGTCATGTCGGCTTATCTCCCCTGTTTGCTGAGATCAAAGTGAGTGAATTTGTCACTACTTTAAAACAATAGCTTACGGTCTTCAAAATGTTTTTAATTAAGCATAAAGTGTATTGCAAAATACATTATATATACATCCATATATATATTGCTATTTCAGAGCTCCAATTCTAATTTTAATTTCTGCCTGACCAACAACCGTTCTGCATAATCAGCTCCTGATTATTTACAAGATTTCTATAAGAATATAACATCATTGATCTCAGTAGACAGGCGGGGTAGTTGGCCTTGATAAGCTTCAACAAAAGCGAAACATGTCATGTCGGCTTATCTCCCCTGTTTGCTGAGATCAAAGTGAGTGAATTTGTCACTACTTTAAAACAATAGCTTACGGTCTTCAAAATGCTTTTAATTAAGCATAAAGTGTATTGCAAAATACACTATATATACATCCATATATATATTGCTATTTCAGAGCTCCAATTCTAATTTTTAATTTCTGCCTGACCAACAACCGCTCTGCATAATCAGCTCCTGTTTATTTACTAGATTTCTATAAGAATATAACATCATTGATCTCAGTAGACAGGCGGGGGTAGTTGGCCTTGATAAGCTTCAACAAAAGCGAAACATGTCATGTCGGCTTATCTCCCCTGTTTGCTGAGATCAAAGTGAGTGAATTTGTCACTACTTTAAAACAATAGCTTACGGTCTTCAAAATGCTTTTAATTAAGCATAAAGTGTATTGCAAAATACATTATATATACATCCATATATATATTGCTATTTCAGAGCTCCAATTCTAATTTTTAATTTCTGCCTGACCAACAACCGCTCTGCATAATCAGCTCCTGATTATTTACTAGATTTCTATAAGAATATAACATCATTGATCTCAGTAGACAGGAGGGGTAGTTGGCCTTGATAAGCTTCAACAAAAGCGAAACATGTATGGTCGGCTTATCTCCCCTGCTTGCTGAGATCAAAGTGAGTGAATTTGTCACTACTTTAAAACAATAGCTTACGGTCTTCAAAATGCTTTTAATTAAGCATAAAGTGTATTGCAATATATATGTATGTATTATATATATATATATATTATGTATATATATATATATATATATTATGTGTATATATATATATATATATATATATATATATATATATATATATATATATATATATATATGTGTGTGTGTGTGTGTGTGTGTATGAATGTATATTGAATTATCAGCTTTTGCCATATTTTTAATAACAGAAAATAGTCTAATAACAGCAAATTAACCCCGAGAACGGAACACATGGACATCGGCACGCGTGAGATGGGACCGACACTTCTTATCGTCCAGATAAGTGTACCTGCCAATTTCACCAGCCAGCCCCTAAGCTGTTGTCCATTTTTCCATTCTGCGGGCTTATATACCCTGTTGGAGGATTCGCAGTATCAGTAATGGGTCGAACACCATCCTTTGCAATAATGAGTTACGGCCCTTGCCATTCTGAGTTCAAATCCCGCCGAGGTTAACTTTGACTTTCATCTTTAAGGGGTCGATAAAATAAAGTACCAGTAATGCACTGAGTAATTGATGGCTTTGTGCCAAAAGTAGAAACAATTATTAATTCATGTCTTCTAAATTTATCAGAGAAAAATGGGTGTGCAAGTTGATATAATCGGCTAGCCCACATCGGGATGATAAGAGGTGTGGGTTAGATTCCCAAACATGGTGATGTCCATTTCCTCGTTTTGAGGGTTTATAGTAAAATATACAGTGGAAGCTACTAATTCAATTTGCAAATTCCAATCGCTATCGTCTTTAAACACAGGTATATATATATATATATATATATATATATATATATATATATATATATATATATATATATATATATATATATATATATATATATATATAAAGGATAACACAATACACAATATCGTTATAGGTAATCCAATTAGAGGTTGTGAATACTTCTTATTATGGATAGTTTTAGCGTACAGCGTTGTTTGACTCAACAAGAGGTTTTCGTAGGTGACGAGTTTATGATTTCACTTGTATTCCTATGTAAGTTCATCTTGGAGTAATAAAATTGAAAAAGTGGAGAATAACATGGTCAACAGTACAAAAAAGGGGATTTATTTGCAGTCTAACAATTGTTTCACTGATAGAGTTGTCTAAAAATTGCTGAACACTAAAATTAGTGCCACTCAATTTTAAATACGATGTTAACTCTATTAGATCTTCAGAAACTGTTAAAAAAATATATATGTTACCGGCAAATTTACATATTCAAATTACATCATCAATAATAACATTAATAATAAAGATATAGAGAGAAAAGGAGGAAGAAAGGGAGATAGATACAGTAAAGAAAGAAAGGAAAGGAAGGAGAAAGAAGAAAAAGGAAAAAGAAAAAGAGAAAGAAGAAGTAAAAGGCGAAACTATTATAGATAGAAATATAAAGAGAAGAACATATATAGAAGATGATGGTAGATAGAGGAGAGACAAACATAAGTAGAAATAACGTAGGATAGAAAGAAGAAAAGAGGGACAAATAAATGAATAAAGGTTAATACATGAATAAATGTAAATAAAAATAAAAGTAGATATATAAAAAATATATGAAAAAATATATAAAAATATATAAAAATTGATAAATAAATAAATAGGTTATATCTAATGTGATATAAAATGGTATAAAATGGGAAAAATGAAGAATAAAAATAAATACGTAAAAGGAGTAAAAAGAGTAAAAATGTGCGAAGAATATTTAAACATAATAAAATTATTGAGAATGGTTTTTGAGAATTGTTGAAATATATGGATAGATAATAAGGTGAAAATATGATAATTTATGTGTGTATTGGTTATTTTAATAAATAAATAAATAAATTAGTTTTAAGCTATATTATATGATAAAATAAAATATGTCTGTTGAAGATCCTGTGGTATCTGTGGTCCCTCGGTAAGCATTTATCAAGTGCTCCAACAAATCACGACGCCCCCGACCCACACATATAGGAGGAGACACCGAAAAATCACGTGGTACAACCCACCCTACTCAGCGGCCCTAAAGAACAGCTTGGCCCGATCATTCTTTGGAGCACTTGATAAATGCTTCCCGAGGGACCACAGATACCACAGGATCTTCAACAGACACACTGTGAAGCTCTCGTATTCCACCACGAGAAATCTGGCCCAACACATAGCTAGCATCAACAGGAGTAGACTTAAAAACCACACACAACCAGAAGATGGCAATACAAGCACTCAGCAGACCATGTGAAAGGAGGGAAGGGGGGACCCAGAGCCCACCCAAGAAACCCAAACAGAGCCGGGGACCCCCCACCGTGCCTGGAGGAAGACCAACATGTAACACATAACGGGAACCCTAATCTAGGCACGCAGAGGTCGACCACCCTCTGCAACTGCAGAAACCCCGAATCATGCCCCCTTGGTAATGAATGCCTCAAGAAGAACCTAGTATACGGTTGTAGGGTTAAAACCCCCAACTCAGAACACCTCTACATAGGAGCCACATCAACGAGCTTTAAAGACCGCTGGTACAACCATCGCCATTCATTCAATAAAGAGGCCAAAAGGAAAAGCACGGCTCTCTCCAACCTGATCTGGAAGCTTAAGCTGGACAGAACCCCGTACTCTCTGGCCTGGTACATAATCAGGAAAGTACCACCCGATAAAGGGGAACCTTGCATATGCAAACTATGCCTGAACGAGACCCTCGAGATACTAAGAGGTGGAAGCGGCATGATAAACCTCAGAACCAACTTCTTCGGGACATGCAGACACCTTAGAGCCGGGACCTTCCTCAAGATATATGGACAGTAGCAACACAAGAAGATGTGAACTCGCCTCAAGCTATAGGGACTTCTACAGAACATGTAAACACCTCTCAGCCAGACCTCCCTCAAGCTATATAAGCAGTAACAGCACCCTAGGTTGTTAACTCCTCTCAAGCCATAGGGAACAACCCAGGCTGAGAAGACACCATGATAGCCTAGAGATTGAATCGGACACAGCCATTATAATTTGGCCAACATCTATATAACACAAACACATTTTAATTTACTTGATTTCTGATTTTCAAGTCCCAATTTTAAATCTTGATTTCTCTTTATTAATTTGTTATTTGTTTTCTGCCCTCTTCACTGTATTACCTTATATTTATTTTTAAGTTGAGATTGATTATTACACAAACACATTTTGTTTGATTATCCTATTTTAACATCTTGTTTCTCATACCAATCTATCCAACATATTTCTGACCTTGAAATTGGTTATAGCACACACACACTTTATCCCACTTTATTTGAATCTTCATTTTATTTTTCACTTCTCCATATTCATTTTCATTACTTTTTCAACAATTTTTCATTTATTCTTTATTCTTTATTCTCTATTTATTATTTATTTTCAAATTATACAAATTATATTATTTATTTTCTGTTTCCTTCATTTATTGCCTTATATTTCTTCATATACATGGAAGAACCCCCCTCCCCCCCCCCACCACCACTATGAGAGGTGGTGGCAGGAGGGATGAAGAAAAAACACACACAGATACTTCTAAATTGTCAACAGAAGCAAGACATAAGCTGACCACAACACCAACAACACTACCAAAATAATGGTAGAGGTCAAATGTACTTAACAATAGCAAACACAAACACTACAGGGAGCCTCACCCCAGAAAGAATTCTATAGACTTCTGACTGAGGAATGCTCTCAGAACTGACCAATGGGAAGTTTGACACTTTCTTGTTATTTTGTTCCTTTAACACCTTGTCCCTTCTACCATTTTATTAATTTTTTAAGCTAACTCAAACAATAACAACACTTAGAATGAGGAATGTTCTAACAACTGACCAATGAGAGGAGAAGAGGCCCTTTGACACTGAAATTCGTTTGTTTGAATTCATATGATTTCAGTTCCTCAGTGAAATAACAACCCAACCAGGAACTGGGCATATCAGAGTATTGACAATATTATACACCTCAACAACATATGTACTTGTCTATACCACACTAATTCGGACTGCCTGAAGCGGTCACAGCCAAAGATGGCTGTCACTGAAATATATATAGCAGTAATAAACGAAGCTAAATTTTAAACATTTGACTTTGTATTTAACTTTATTTTACATTACTCCGGAGTAACCAAACCAACCTGCGCAAATCGTCGAGTGTTCCAGCCTGCATACTGAGATGTTGGTATACAACCAACATATACTAAAAAAAAAAAAAAAAATATATATATATATATATATTTATATATACATATATATATATATATGTGTGTGTGTGTGTAATTTGAGAAGGCCATGTAGCTAATTCTTATATATATATGTGTGTGTGTGTGTGTGCTAGTCCTGAACTAGCTGTCGAAATGGCCGGAGCTCAGCCGTCGGGGGCCTGACTTTTTTCCTATATATATATAAAGGAAATAAATACAAAGAGTTTAAAACCGTTAAAACATGTTTATATAATAGTGCTCCTACATACGTTACTCCCGGAATGGATTTATCAAGGGCATGGAAAGCAAAATAATGATCAATATAGGACCCAGGAGGGAATTCACGGTTAAATTAACATCATCGTTCATTTTTCCTCTCTGTGCATGTGTTTTTATTATCACAGAGCAAGGGGAGTAACTCTGGCCGGTGTTCAAACAATCAGTCCCATGTGCATTTTTATACCTGTTCATATGCTGGTGTTTAGCATCTTTATATTATGTGTGTTGTTTCACTAGTGCCAGTACAGGTCGGATCTGGGGTATACATTTATTATTTAGTGGATGTTGCTTCTCTAATGTTTGTTCGAGTATGGTCTGCAGTGTACATTAGGTTCACATATGTTTGTTCATACTGCGTGCCCACCGGGGTGTTATGGTTCGGGCAGGGGGACCCAGTTCGTAGTTTTCATGTCACAGTCGCCTCCCAGACAAAATACGACGCCTGTACCCGGTGTTTACAATTAATAACTGATTCTGCTCGGCTGTTTATGAGCTCATGGGGTGTTCTTATGATGTAGTACAGCTCCATGAGGCAGAGCTGGCATTTCCCCCTGAAGTTGTAGGGTGCAGCCCTACCGACAATATCCCAGTGTGTGGAGAAGCTTATGTAGGCGCACTATTATATAAACATGTTTTAACGGTTTTAAACTCTTTGTATTCATTTCCTTTATAATCGCTGTGCTTATTTTTTCTCGCCCACTAAATATTGACGCCTCTTATATTTAACCCTGTAGGCACGAGTATTGAGTACATATGCATAAACTATTGGCAACTAATATATGTATCGCCCATCTTTCCATTTC
Organism: Eledone cirrhosa; assembly: GCA_964016885.1. Lineage (NCBI taxonomy): Eukaryota > Metazoa > Mollusca > Cephalopoda > Octopoda > Eledonidae > Eledone > Eledone cirrhosa. The sequence goes on along the minus strand of OZ024742.1, from coordinate 34,752,505 downwards.
TTCTCTCTCTCGATACTTAATCATTCTATATATATATATATATATATATATATATATATATATATATACATATAGGAAAGACTGGACCCGGCGGAGTGAGTGGAGGAGGACAACATCGTCCCAATGGTCACGAAGGCGGCGACAGCAAGCGGTGTGGAGCACTAGAGCACGGCAAGACACTACAGACGTCGTGGCCATCCACTGCAGCCAAGGAAGTCCCTGGTCGTGACAGTCCTCCGTACCACCGGATTCTGGCTTCTGCGGTCAAGTGAGTGGGACCATCCCTGTGCACTGCCCCTCCCACTATAAACCTTTCCCGCACAGGTTTCTTCTTTAGCATGCACTCCCAATGCCCTATGGCGATCAAGAAGATGTCATCATCGTTTACGATGGACAACCAAGAGAAAGATATAGGAAAAAAGTCAGGACACCTCTTACATAACTACAAAGTTCCCGGTTGAATTACAACAACATCCTAATTTTCTTATCAACTAGAAACTTTCGGACTTTCGCAGTTATCTCCCTTACACCTCTCGCATGCAATTTAGTATTGCCTGGGTGAAGTGACCGTTTTTGCGCATGCGCGTTCATACGGTTGTCCTTCCTGTTCCGTATAACCATGTCCATTACGAGCTGAGGATCCGCTAAGGTGAAACAATTGTTCTCGGTATGGTGAACTAACTGTTGTGTAACCACTTATATATATATATATATATATATGAAAAAACATTTATACTCTATGTATTGAGTACCTTACTTACCGTGGTTACCTCTGATTCAACCCGGAATAACTTGTGTTTATTTCCATCTTCGGTTAGCTTCCCCCTGTGTTGTTTACTTGTCTCACTCGCTTTACGCGTTTCTTTTGTCCTAATAACTTATTTTAGTTATTATCGCTCCAACGTGAGGTATATGATTTTTAATGCGATGAAATACCCATGATCGTTTGGTAAATCACTGATGAGGGACTCATTTTATAACATGTTATCCATGTGCAACCAGCAGTATTCTACTCACCCATATTTACATATATATATATATATATATATATATATATATATATATATATATATATATATATATGTATATGTGTATGTATATATATATATACATATTTGATCGCTAAATAGAATTTGATCGCTAAAAACTACTGGAGCCCGTCATATACATACATGCATGCATATATATATATATGTGTGTGTGTGTGTGTGTGTGCATGTGAGTGTGTGTGTGCGTGTGTGAGTGTGTGTGTGTGAAAACTACCAATAGTCCCTGGTCAGCCTTCATCGAGTGTTTGTGTTGGACCTTCGCCGGATCTGATTGTTTGATCAATAGAATAGCCTAATCATGAAATGATGATGCCACTGGCTGAGCATTTCATCGACACTTGTAATATTTAAGAAGTTCTTAAAAAGATTCAATGTGCCGCAGTCCATAACATGACAGGTCATTTGAATTACAGGTACAACTAATTTTTTCAAGCTGAGTGGAATAGGGCAACAACCTACGAACACAATGAGACACCGGAATTCAAACTCATGACCTTACGATCATGAGTCGAACAACTAATCACTAAGACACGTGCCTTTAAATCTTCATCGAATAGACCTAAATAATATTTAGAGAGCTACCTTCCTTTGTCACGTGTTTGCGGCATCTCTTAAGATACCTTTTTAAAGTATTTAATGAATGCTTTTAAAAAATATTTACTTATATTTGATGGGTTTTAATTAAGGAATACGCTATTTTAATAAATTCATCGAAAATTTTGTAGATTCTTTTTTTTTTGCTTGAAACGTGGAGCAAAATTAAATTTTCCTCAAGTATTTCAAGAACGTAATTCTACCTGCAGGGGAAATTGATTTTACGGCTTGAATGATTTCAGAGATATACACAACTAATTTGATTGATGAACGGGGATAATACTAATATCAGGCTTGATTAAGCTATTTTGAAATGATTCTGTAAGTTTGGTGTTATTTACAAGCTTCATCAAACCTGATCAAATGTTTGTCTTGTTATAGTTGCAGATATATTTGTAGAGAAAATTGTCTTGTTTTCATGTTGCTTTCAAGGAGTTGCTTTAACGTGTCGAAACATATATCTCAATATATAGAAGTTGATATAAGTATATGTAAAGGCGGTGAATTGGTAGAGTTGTTAGAACGCCGGGAAGAATGTTTTGCAGTATTCGTTTCTCCTTTCTGCTCTCTGAGTTCAAATCACGCCGAGGTCAACACTGTCTTTCATTTATTAAAGATCGATAATAAAAGTACCTGTCAAGTACTAGGGTCGATTCTTGTTTAAATGAAATCTGTTGTATCAATATATATCAACTGCGTTATTATTTCTGTTTACCTTATATATATATATATATATATATACATATATATATATATATATATATATGAATGTATGTATAGTATATTGGCAATATACCCTATGTTGAATTAAAACATTTAGAAGACTATTCGCTATGAGTTTTAAAGTAGTGACTCTGTCTTAAGCCAAAAGGATCATTTGGCCGGTACTTATCCCAGTTTCATGGCATTAAGTGACTGAAAGTACAAGACACCCCCTGGACAGGACGCCAGTCCAAGGCAGGGTTAAACCCCCATCTATTGCTGGTACTCATTTCCAGCAGAGTATAATGGTCCAATGTGAAATAAAGTCTTTTGCTCAAGAATACAATACGGAACCCAGGAATCGATCCCACAACATTATGATCATAAATCCAACACCCTTACTACTAGGCCACGTGCCTCCACGTGTGTGTGTGTGTGTATGTATACACTATGTGTATATGTACGTGTGTGTATGTATGTAAAGGCGTGTGATTTAATCATTGCACTCAACTGGAAAAATAAGTTTCTATATGTAATTCAAAAGGCCAGCCATATCACCAACTGAATCTCTTTCAGAAGTGTGCAAAGTTTGCACTTGTCTGTGTAATGTTCAGCAATGTACAAGTTCATTTCACAAGGTTGCTGTTCCATTGACTAAACCACAGGTTCAATTAACGTCCGAACCGACGGAGATCCAACATCAACAATAACGACATGCATGTATGTATGTATGTATGTATGTATGTATGTTTGTGTGTATGTATGCATAAATGTATGTGTGTATGTGTGCAATTACGTATGTGTGTATGTGTGTACTGCGTTGTTTATACCTCTGTATATGTTTATAAGAATGTAACTGAAATTTTCCATAAAGGATGAAAGGCAAAGTTAACCTCGGCGGAATTTGAACTCAGAATGGGAAGGGCCGTAACTCTATGCTTTGACGCGAAGAGTTACGGCCCTTCCCATTCTGAGTTCAAATTCCGCCGAGGTTAACTTTGCCTTTCATCCTTACAGGGTAGATAAAATAAAGTACTAGTAATACACTGGGTAATTGCTGGCCTTGTGCTTATATAAGAAACCATTATATGATTATATATACGTGTATATTTTGTTGTAGGTGTAAGAGAGAGTAAGCAAGGGTCCTCGTGGGAAAGGTTCATTCATTCGCAGCATGTATGTTAATTTAAGAGAATAAAATGTGTGTGCGCGTGTGTGTGTGTTTGTGTAATCCAAATGTGTGTGTGTTTGTGTAATCCAACTTATTTTACAAACGGGATAAAAAAAAAATATTCTGGACGCAGTCCCGCACTCCTTACTTTATTATAGTTTAGATATATCTTATATATATTGATTAAACATAAAATTAAGTTAATTATATAATTCTGCAACTTAGTAGGCCTTGATTTGTACTTTATTTTATCAACCTCGAAAGGATTAAAGGTAAAGATAACCATGGCAGGATTTGAACTCAGAATGTAAAGAGCCATACCACATACCACAATGTCGATTTATCCGAGTGTCTACCACTTTGAATACATAATTGTTTCTACTTTTTGGCACAAGGCCAGCAATTACCCAGTGCATTACTGGTACTTTATTTTATCGACCCCGTAAGGATGAAAGGCAAAGTTAGCCTCGGCGGGATTTGAACTCAGAATGGCAAGGGCCGTAACTCTATGCTGTAAAGCATGGCGTCCGACCCTCTACCGATACTGCCAATCCACCGATGTATGAATATTACATAATTTATCTACTAATTTTCATAATTCTTGATTAAATATAAATAATTTTGTTGCTTATTTTAAGATTCACTTCTTTAAAATTTTCAAATGTCAACACTTCCGGTTAGCGATCGCCTAAATAAACATTCACATATTTCCGTCACTAATTTTCTCCTAATGCAGTTTATATATAATATCCTCTTTTTTTAATGTATCATGGATTACTGATTACATAAGACAGTTTAACGCAGTCTTCGTTCAATTTATGTGTATATTGTCAATTACGATCTTATTTGATGTATCATATCTATATGTACATATGCCTGCGTATAATATCAATATACACACTACACATGCTAGCAGAAAACCATCCTTCGGGTGGTCTTTTGGCTAGAAAATATAATGTTTCTCAATAAAAGCTCAATATACTTCTGTTTAGAACATCAATAATATAAACTAATTTTAAACGATATATACAGATATATCAATTGAGAAACTAACCTGGCTTTAATACATATATATATACATATAAAAACAAATACAATGTAAGGTGTTAAATAAAAGTATTACTGAAGTAAGGATTAAGTTATTCTTAAATGGCCGTACTTCCAATGGAAGTATACATACATATTCTATATGTATTGATTAAACCTAAAAAGGAAGTTATATATATATATATATATATATACACGCACACACACAGACACACACACAGACACACACACATAGACGCGCACACACACACACACACATATATATATATATATATATATATATATAATTTTATCCCGTGTTCAATCAGGGATAACCACAGTAAGTAAGGTACTCAATACATAGCAGAGTATAAATATATAATATAGAAGTAGCTTTTACAGGACTAGAACTGATTCATTCGGGAGAAATCATCATATATATATAGATGAGATGCCACAAGTCAAGTCCAGTTAGACTATTATTCAATTCAGTACTCAATACTTAAGAAGGTACCTAGCCAATTTGTACAAATGCTCCACCAAACAGAATAGTGAGTACGAGAGGTTTATATTTTTGTATAAATGTTACATCGCAATATATTGTTTTCTTTTAAGTTCTCACAAATAATTTTAACACTAGCTTTCGGTACTAGTTTTAGAATTTAAACGAAAGTATAACATTTTTTCTCTCTTTCGTTTATTCGACCATATATTCGAAATTCGCCGATAGGCACAACTTCATCTTGCGTCTTAATGTAGACTGGGATGAATAGTATCAACCTTGAAACCAAAATTATAGTGATTTCCAGTGGTTGACTGAGGAGACGAGCCTGTCTGTTTTTCCGTTGTATTTGTACTGCGCGCTCCTTATATATATATATATATATATATGTATGTATGTATGATGTATGTATATATATAAATATATATACATTGGCATAACCAGAATTATATGCAACCAAACAGATTCATGTGAATACAAACACATTATAAATTATATACATACGTACGCACATCAATTCAGACCACACACCACACACACAAAGACACACGCTGTTATATAAACACACATATACGTACTACACCTCCACAAAATACACACATACGCACACACACACACAGAAACACACGTGCACACACTCACAAGAGAACACGTTATTACACACATTATATAAACCTACACATTTTGGTCAAGAAAACATAATACGCCAGGAATCGATGAGAGCAAACGAATCATCAATTTTCATTTGATTTTTCCTCACTGAAATTGTCATAGCAACGAACCACCATTATAAACTCTGTACATTGATGACGTCCAATAGAAATACTGAAACTCGCTATTAACAATCAGGCAATATTTGTAAGGGACGGACCCTCTACCGATACTGCCATCCCTTAAAAATATTTGTTTTTACTTTTGGCACAAGGCCAGAAATTATCCCAGTGTAAAATAAAGTACCAGTAATACACTATGATAGTTGCTGGCCTTGTGCCAAAAGTATAAACAAATATTTGTAAGGGATTGGCAGTATCGGTAGAGGGTCGGACGTCATGCTTTGCAGCAAAGAGTTACGGCCCTTTATGGTCTGAGTTCAAATCCCGCCGAGGTTAACTTTGCCTTTCATCCTTACGTGGTTGATAAAATAAAGTACCAGTAATGCACTGGGATAATTGCTGGCCTTGTGCCAAAAGTAGAAACATATTTATAAGGAGAAAAACTTGGGTATCTATTTGGTTTTGTCAATATTTATCATAATTTGTAGTATTATCAAGGACGGTGGATTGGCCCTTTACCTTCTGAATTCAAATCCCACCGACGTTAGCTTTGGCTTTCATCCTTACAGCGTCGATATATAAAGCACCAGTAATGCACTGGAGTCGATTTAATCAACTTTCCCCTCCCCTTCAAATTGTTGGCCCTGTACCTAAAGTAGAAATAATTATGAGTAGCATTATAAGGGAGGTGGATTGGCAGAATCGGTAGAGCGTTGGACAACATGCTTTTCAGCATAGAGTTGTGGCCCTTTACGTTCTGATTTAAAATCCCGCCGAGGTTAGCTTTGCCTTTCATCCTTACGTGGTCGATAAATAAAGCATCAGTAATGCATTGGGGTCGTTTTAATCGACCCCCCCCCTTAAATTGCTGGCCTTGTGCCTAAAGTAGAAATTATTATTAGCAATATTATTAGTGTGGGTGATAGACTCGTTAGAAGTTGGATAAAACGCATTGCAGTATTTCTTCTGTCTTTTGACATTTCAATCTCCCCAGAATCAATTTGCCTTTCCTCCCCTCGAGATTTAATCGACTTTCCCCTCCCACAACATGCTTTACAGCATGTAGCTACGTTCCTTTACATGCTAAATTCAAATTCCGCTGAGATTACATTTGCCTTTCATCCTTACGAGGTCGATAATACAAAGTACCAGTAATGCACTGAGGTTGATTTAATTTACTTCCTCCTTCCCTTCAAAATGCTGGACTTGCGCCAAAAGTAGAAACAATTATTTAAAATCAGAAAATATTATCAATAAGTTTATTTTCAATATAGAAATAATATAAAAAAAAGAAGGGGATACAAAGGGAAAGAAAGAATAGGGAAATATAAAATAAAAATTTAGAATAAAAAAGGAGAGAAAAAAGAAGAAAAAACATCAGGAAGAGGAGGGGATGGCAAGAGTTCTGGTGTCGCAGAAGAGAAGGAGGGGTGAAGGGGAGGGGGATTGGGTTTTGGGACTAGGGCAAGAGGGAAGAGTGCTGCGCCCCGCTGGCAAGACGGCAAAGAAAGGAAAGAAACGAGCATTGGTTGAATCATGAATCATTAGTCGGACAAAAGACCATGCAGCATCTGTTCCAACTAATTATGCTCTGAGTTCAAATTAAGTCTTGGTTAATTTTATCTTTCATCAGTCCCTAGTTGATAAAATAAAGTCCCGGTCAAACACATGGGCTCTTTGCTAGAGATTAAGGGTAGTGAATTGTTAGACAGACGGAGCGTCGAAAAAATATACCTCGAGGTTATTTGGTCAAAGTCTAAATTCTAGGTAGGTGAAATTTGAGAACATCAGAGAAAATCACATTGAAGCATCGCATTGCGTCTCTTTCGATTTTCAAGTTCAAATTGTCTAGGCTCATAAGTAAGAGCCCTAGGCAGTTGCTCAACCTACTAATGAAAGCAACCAAATTCCCCAACTCACTTTAGACCGTTTTGAAAAGAAAAAAAAAAGGTGAAACTAGATAATGTAGTCTTGGGAATAGTGAGGGCGAGGACAAATTATTATAATAGTGGGAATTAAAGAAGGAGGGAGAAAGGCAACAGGTGTCCTAGTAACAATTGTTAGTGGAGGAATAAAATGGTTAAAGTAAGGGGAGGATAGAGAACGCCATCAGATGCTGAAAAACGGACAAAAAGCATACAAATATATTAATACACAAATACAGAGAGAGAGAGAGAGAGAGAGAGAGGAGAGAGAGAGAGAGAGAGAGAGAGAGAGAGAGAGAGAGAGAGAGAGAGAGAGAGAGGGGAGATAGAGATAGAGAGAGGGAGGAGAAAGAGAGAGAGAGAGAGAGAGAGAGAGAGAGAGAGAGGGAGAGAGAGAAAGAGAGAGAGAGAGAGGGAGAGAGAGAGGCAAACACATAGATACAAAAGCACAGATATACATAAAGACACATAGGCATGCACATAGATACAAAAACATGTATACACAGGCAGTGGCGGACTGGGTCTAAAAATATTGGTTGCCAGGAGATGAAAGGGGCCTACCTACATATAGAAAACTATCGTTTAATTTTTATAATGAACTAGCAGTAAAGCCTGGCGTTGCTCGGGGTCGCTCAGTAGCTGTGTTAAAGTTACAATGTTAAGTTTCTTTCTTGGCTTAAAAACTGTAGTGTCTACTGTGCAGACTTGCATGTGGTGTTTTTGATTAATATTCCCTCAACCAACAATATGCCTTATGAAGTTAAGAAAACATAACGATAACCCGAATGTTATAACAAAAGAGGATGCTGGGGATAGAA
>OZ024742.1:34721445-34738945 GCA_964016885.1 Eledone cirrhosa | reverse complement strand
GAGGCAGTTAATAGTCCTGTTGAGCAACTGTAAAATTACCACACAATAACTGCAAATGGACAATTACAGGAATAAAATATGTGTCGAGTGGGAATTCCAAAGCGTAGAGAAAGTTCCAGAGTAGAAGTTTGGAGAAAATTGTAAGATAAATGTTAAAAATACGGCGTAACTATACAACGGTTACATTGTAATTGTAACATGTTTGCAGCAATCATTTAATATACAACACTTATGTACATACTCACACGCGCAAACACACGAACTTATACATATATGTATAGAAACTAAGTGATAGTATTAGAAATAGGTTGTCAGCACAAAATTTCACAAGTAGTAATAGTGGTTGTTGTTGTTCGATAGCACACCGCAGGGTCTGAGATAAAAATCTTGCCGATATTGATTGACTTAATTCTTATCAGCTTCACACTATAAAACAGAATGAAAGCTTAGACTCATACAGTGTTCTTCGGGGCTTAGGAGGCATTTCATTATTATTTTTTCTCCTTCTACATATATTGTATATATCACTCTACACATCTATTTGGTTGTATGCATGTGTATTAGAGTGACAGAGCGAATCTTAATACCCAGTCACGGAACCATAAATATTTCGAAAGTTGCTGTTTGTGAGATAAGTCATTCTACACATTAAAAAATGGTCTAGCTTGTTCAGCCTGCTACGCAATAGCTCACTACGTGTTCGCACAATCTGCAAGACGTAGCAACCATTACTGTATATAAAAAAAGGATGCATTGAATAATGTAGTTGTTGATGCAATATATCTGAATGAAAGACATTTTACCCATTATGAAAATGACTGGCTTGTTCAACCAGCTATGTGGGAGCCCTCTATGTGGTAAATCATTCTGCTAGAAACAGTAGCCGAAAATTTATCATTTCACAGTTATTACCGTATTTATAAAAGAACAGAAGGCCGTATTGTTTAAAGTAATCGTTGATTACATTACAAGATATCAGAATAAAAGCCTGGATAGATACAGCTAGAATCAGCAGCGAAATCAGCCTCAAATTATACTTTACCATATCTAAAAAGTAAATTATATATTGCATACTTTGATGCATTATATCGGAATAAATGTTTGACTGAGTCACAACAATAACGTCCTGGATAATAGGTTTGCTTGATTAAGGTTAACCCAGGTCTAAAACAACAACAACCACATATCTGGCCAGTACGACACAAGAGCTAATGTGGTTGCGTCTAAGTTGCCATTCAATATGCTAGAAATGCAGCCAAATCTTCAATAGATCACATTGTCTTCTGTCTTAGGAAAGTACACGTTGGGTAATATAGTTTTGAGATCTCTGTCATTGTAAACAGATGGAATGGTCATAGCTGGAATGCAATCGATCATAGGTCTGCCTGAACAGGGTTGGGACTAAAAAACAAAAACAATAACAGTAACAATAATTGACATATACATTGTGATTCTAGATTATACCTCCTTGATAACTAACGTTACACATACCTTATTTGTTGCAAGACTATCATCTATATAAAACTAAAATTGTCTCTGTGTGTGTCCTAATTTTTGCAAAGTCTATACAAATCCACATTTCTACTCCGATTGACTTCAAACTTGAATTTATATATTCCTTGCAGTCTAAAGATATTAACTGCAGCTTTTATTTTTCAATTTTCTGTTGTTAAAGGGGTGTTAGGCGCCGGTTATCGATCTCTCTGTCTTTCTTAGTCTGTCTCTTTAGATAGATACATAGCTATAACGCCGCGCCGCACCCTTATAATATCTGTCTGGCTGTCTGCATTACGACATTATGACAAACATTATTCTCATTGCTGACGTATTATCTTCGCTATTTTCCATTCATTGCCAGGGAACGTCTTCATGAACTAAAGTATCGTCTTCCTGTTATCCTTCGGTTTCAACGTTTTTCGAAATATTTACTTGTGAGTTCACAGATTAATTTTTTTAGTTTCAGAAGATCCCGTTAAGGGTGAAAGAACACGTTGTAAGCAATGTCAGTGTTACTGCTGCTACATAGGACTCCCATTATCACTGAACTTTCACCTTTGCATTCTGCATTTCTATCCGCAGGCCAACATGGAATGGTCTTCATAGTAGTCAGTTTATTGAGGGAGAAACAGAAGGGTCTCGAATTTGCCGTCCAAAAAACCCATTGAGAATAACGAAAACCGCTAACATCAACGCAGAATGATACATTGTAGGTCGCTTTAACCAGTCTTTTATTAATCAAAAAACTTCTTGCCAATAAACATTAACCCTTTGTGCGCCATTCATCTAACTGTAGACCAACAAATACCAAGAACGATGGCGAATGAATCTTCGAGGTAAGAAGTTTCCTCTCGAGCTGTTAATTCACGCGGGATTCTCTGCTACACCTTTTCATAATAATTGTTTCTACTTTTGGCACAATGCCAGCAATTATCCCAGTGTATTACTGGTACTTTATTTTATCGACCCCGTAAGGATGAAACGCAAAGTTAACGTCGGCGGGATTTGAACTCAGATCATAAAGGGCCGCAACTCTATGCTGCAAAGCATGGCGTCAGACCCTCTACCGATACTGCCAAATAATACCGAACAACGTACTGCTGGCCACTCCTTCCTCCAAAAGCCGTACAAAGCGGACATGTGCATCGGGAAGATGGATCGGGTGCAAATCTACACCAGGCCTACGCGAGAAATTCGCAAGGGACTGCACCGAGAGGGATAGAGAGAAAGAGTAACTTAGTGGAAAGAGTGCGAATGAACTTTTGAGGGAAGTAACCTACGCCTTACTGCTATGACACTGGAACCTTCTGCCAACTTAACCTGTGACTTTCTCTTTCATATTTACTCCAATAGGCCAACACAGAGTGGAAACGCCGGGGGACAACTGTCACAGAAGGAGTATGAAAAGAAGGGGCTCAACAATATTTCTATGAACAATGCACGTAGACAGCTAAACTGTACTTTCAACTTCTTAATTTTCTCCAAATAAAACAAGTTCCTGTCGGTATATTTTCGTGAGTTTTTAACAGGCACTCACAAATAAACGTTTCTCATTGGAGGTACTATTACCAATGTTCTTACCCGTGCAACACCGGGATACGCTGCTAGTAATATAATAAAGGGAGGAGTGGATGACTGCGTCCTGAATATATTTTTTTATGCCGTTAGTAAAATAAGTTAGATTACTTTGAAAAAATAATGAATGAACATTACGTAATTTTTGTACTAAATTTCGTAGCTGTTGATTAAACATAAATATGCTTATATATAATGACTGCTTCCTTTTCAAATGTCTACACTTCCGGTTAGCGTCCGTCATATCAGAACACTTATTACATCGTTTATGTAAACGTTCATATATTTGCATCATTATATAATGTTTATATTTCGGTCGCTAATTTTCTCCTTTTTCGTTTTCATTACATTTCACCGTAATGCAATTTATATATAATATCGTCTTTTTTAAACGTATCATGGAGTACTTTACTCATTACAGAAGAGACTGTAACAGCCTCTCATCAATTTCTGTGCATATTGTCAATTACGATTTTTTTTTGACATGTCAAATCTACATGCATGTATATTTGCATATAATATAAATATGCACACTACACAAGCTAGCAGAAAACCACCCGAGGGGTGGTTTTTCTGCTTGTACATATAATGAATTGCGTCATACGCTGTGTGGTGTTATGTACGACTAACTTCGTTAATATTGTTTCTACTTTTGACACAAGGCAAGCAATTACCCCAGTGCATTACTGGTGCTTTCTTTCATCGACCCCGTAAGGATGAAAAGCAAAGTTAACCTCGGCGAGATTTGAACCCAGAACGTAAAGGGCTATATCTCTATGCTGCAAAGCATGGTATCTGACGCTCTACCGATACTGTCAATCCACCGCCCTTAACTTCGTTAATATTGATTTCTAGTATAGGCATAAGGCCAGTAATTTTGGGGAAAGTCGATTAAATCGACCCTAGTACGTTACTGGTGCTTTATTTTATCGACCCCGTAAGGATGAAAGACAAATTTATCCTTGGCGGGATTTGAACACATAACGTAAAGGGCCATAACTCTATACTGCAAAGCATGGTATCTGATGCCCTACCGATACTTCCATTCCATCGCCCTTAACTTTATTAATATTGAAAGGTCTTCTTCGCATTATGTTCAATGACAAGCCACCCCTAATATACGAGTAAGTACACTAGGCGACGAATTGGTAGTCGCTAGAGCTTCGAATAGAATGTTTTGCGGTATTCGTTCTCGATCTGTGAATTCAAAGCAGGTCTAAGGCAGCTCTTCCTTCGTCCTTTTATGGTCAACAATATAAAGCAACAGTCCAGTACGGAGGTCGCCCCTCCCCCACACCATCTCTCAGGTAAAGAAAGTCAAGTAAGACCTTTACAGCCTTCACTGATACACTTCACAATGCATGGTCGCTAGATCTACAAGATATAGCAGGCAACTTTCACAAATATCACACTCTACCACCTTGAGATTTAAAAACAAAATGATGGGATATTTATAGATAAAATTACTCTCATCATAGGTCTACTTGATGAGGACTGAAAACAATGACAATAACAACAACAACAACACGATCGCAGTGATGTTGACACCGATCACCACTACTATCCTCACCACCACCACAACCACCAGCTACAACAACAACAACATGCTGTAACTGCCAAAGAATTTGTGGTGATTTAATTTAACCAACATTTGATTAAACTTTTGCCAGAAATCTTTGCATTCTTTCTCTCACTTTCTTTCTCTATCTCTATCTAACTCTGTCTCTCTCTCTCCCGCTCTCTCTCTCGCTCTCTCTCTCTCTCACTCACTCCCTGTGTATGTATCACCGTCTTTCTCTCTCTCTCTCTCTCTCTGTATGTCTCACGGTCTCTCTCTTTCACTCTCGCTCTCTCTCTCTCTCTCTCTCTCTCACTCACTCCCTGTGTATGTATCACTGTCTCTTTCTCTCTTTGATTTTACCTCTCTTTCACTCTCTCTCTCTCTCACCCTCTCTCTCTCTCTCTCTCTCACCTTCTCTCCTTCTCTCTCTGATTGTCTGACACACTTTCACTCTCTCTAAATATCTCTCTCCCACTCCCTCTCTCTCTCAGCCTCTCTATTTCTCTATGTATCCCCCTCTCTATGTATATGTCCCTGTCTTTCACTAGCCCCCCTCTCATTTGCTGACTATTTCGTATGGTATCATCTCTTCCACATATTTCTGCATCAATACTGCCCCCAACCCCTCAACTTTAACCACCACCACCACCAATACCCCCCCCATCCCACAACCACAACTAGTACCCCGCTACTACCCCCACCACAACTAATACCCCGCCACTACCCCCACCACAACTAATACCCCGCCACTACCCCCACCACAACTAATACCCCGCCACTACCCCCACCACAACTAATACCCCGCCACTACCCCCACCACAACTAATACCCCGCCACTACCCCCACGACCATATCACCATAACCACACCACCACGATGACGACCACCACCAATACCAACACTCCACCCCTACCCCTACCCCACCACCTTCTCCACCACCGCCACCACCAATACCCCCACTACCAAAACCACCTCACCATCACCACCACCACCACCACACACTACCACCGCCACCACCACTACCACACACTACCACCATCACCACCACCACCACCACACACCACCACCATCACCACCACCACCACCACACACTACCACCATCACCACCACCACCACCACACACTACCACCATCACCACCACCACCACCACCACACACTACCACCAACACCACCACCACCACCACACACCACCACCACCACCACACACTACCACCAACACCACCACCACCACCACACACCACCACCACCACCACACACTACCACCATCACCACCACCACCACCACACACTACCACCATCACCACCACCACCACCACACACTACCACCATCACCACCACCACCACCACCACACACTACCACCAACACCACCACCACCATCACCACCACCACCAACACCACCACCACCACCACACACCACCACCACCACCACCACACACCACCACCACCACCACACACTACCACCAACACCACCACCACCACCACACACCACCACCACCACCACACACTACCACCACCACCACACACTACCACCATCACCACCACCAACACCACCACCACACACCACCACCACCACCACACACTACCACCAACACCACCACTACCACCACACACCACCACCACCACCACACACTACCACCAACACCACCACTACCACCACACACCACCACCACCACCACACACTACCACCATCACCACCACCAACACCACCACCACCACCACACACCACCACCACCACCACACACTACCACCAACACCACCACTACCACAAGATCCTGCTCCTGTTCAGTCAGTGTAATGAATTAATGAATACTGAATATCATAGTCAGTAAGCTGCACAAGTAGAAGCTGAGCTGAACATAAAACCAGATCGATCTCACCTGTCTACTACGGTAGAGCATACGTAAAGGTTATGAACCCTTATACACCTTCCCCATCCTTCCCTCGTCCCCTTCCCTTACCCTTTTACTCTCACCTTCTTTTACTCTTCCCTCTCACTCCTCCCCCACTAACTTTCCTAAAAAAGAAACGTGTTGTATAATATGTTCTGTAAAGTAGTTGTGTAAATGTGTCGTGTGGTATGTTTTTACTGCTTATTCAGGAAAAGGAATGGTGCGGCTCATGACCAATTTTTTCAGGGATCTCCAAGACTGGAGACATGATTCTAATGCTTGCAAGAGAGTGGAGCTCCACCGAAAGCTCCTAAGTGTGAACTGCTGATGTTAAACACGACAAATTATTTATATCTATCACTCAAGTAGATGGTGACGAGATTTGAACTCAGAACGCTAAGAATACGAAAAATGCCACAAGGCATTACGTCAGGCATTATAACAGCCTTATCACCTACCAGTTCACTGGCCTGAACTGGTACTTTGTTTATCGATCCCAGAAAGATGAACAACAAAGTTGACCTCCGCGGTATTTGAATACAGAACGCACGGTAACGGAAGAAAAAATGTAAAACATTTTGGCCGATGCTGTAAGACTTCTACCAATTCGCTGCCGCCACCGGCTCTTGCTATTTACTCTTATGTTTATCCTGTTTGAACTATCTTATGGTCAATGGTATTTTAGCCTTTGATCGTAGGTCAACTTATATATATATAGTAAGCGTTAAAGTAATATATATCTTCAACGCAGAGCATCATTCCTCTGTGTTGTTTTCCTCGTTGACATTTCGCATATATATAAATAAATTGTGCGCTAAGCAGCCCAAGTATACGATAAATTATATATATATATATATTATAAGGGTAAACGAGGCAGCGTAAATATGTATATACATTTACCAGTTTTAATATATAGACATGTAAACATCCCAAATAAATTGGACAAAAAATGATAAATATGTTTAATTGATTTTCGGACATAGCTTTTGTATGGCGTGGACCATTGGAGTACTTTTCGAGTACTTTCCATGTAATAACATATGGCACTCCTTTTTTTATTAGTTGCCAGACCCTTTTTGTCAGTGCTGTGGTGGTTTTCATGTCGGGATTTCTGAATGAGGCGAGATACAAGTATAACTTTTGCTTAAACTGTTCTGGACCATACCTACATAATCTGCAGGGGTTTCTGGATGGTTGGTGTTTGTGTATTTGATTTCTGCCTCATATATTATGGACTTTACATTAGTGTTTTGCTGTAATGGACAGTCATACTTTCTTCCTGCAAGAACATGCCAGATTCTCATTTAGTTTGTTTTCTTGCAGTCATCTTGTATCTCTTGGATGGTGTGCAAGAATGGGATATTATCACCGAGCGTCTATTGAAGATTTACTGTACCTATGTTGTGTTGCTGATCAATAGGGTCTAAGAATTTCTTACTTACATTAGTCTTTACATTTAATGAGAAAGGAGGCACGAACCAGATTGTGTTTCTATTTCTATTATTTCTGAGTTGGGGTCTATTAGGGGTTGTATTCGATTAGTTCCCTGAATCCACGACACTGCCTTCTCAAATACTTCTCTACTAGATAATGGGTTCGAGATTATACGAGTAATGCTGGACACCACATTTTAAAAGTCGTAGGTAGGTTGCAGGAACCGTGGTTGACATATTTTAGCCTCTCATTCGGTTTATGATAGGGTTTATGTGTGCCTTTTGATAGGTCCAGGTTGATGTCAAGAAAGTATGCACTTATCAGGTTTGTGTCTACTGTGATCAAGTCCTACAGTGCTAAAGGTGCCTATCAGATCCTTACAGAACTTCTCCAGAACGTGCGTGCTGCAGTCATGCACCAAAGAAAGACCGTCGCTGCGGTATAACCAGATGGTATGGACGGGGAACTTACGTTTAAGCGTATGGAATATGCATGATCTAACAAGATTACATATGTCCGTTCAGCCGTATGATCACATCGATACGTCGAATGAATCTTCTTCTCGTATTTTTTTTATCCAACCAATGCTGTTGTTGAATAGAAGTTTTTTTTTTATGTGTGGTAAATCAGGCCAAGCTCTTGGTCACTGCTAGACCCGAAGGTATGAGTGAAGTCTAAGGCCTTGCCTTGCAGCGGTTTATTAATAGAAGGGCAAATATCTGTTATATAAAACTGGGTGAATAGAGTTTTTTCTTAGATGTGAAGTCTTTGAACCGGGATATAATTGATGTGCCTTGTTCCAGAGTCACAGACTCGAGTTGTTTATAATACGTGCGTTGTTTCTCCCAAAACGTTCTTACTGGCTAGCCCTAATTCTGTTCTTGATGGGTCTATGAGACCGCAGGATGAAGTGTTTTTAAAATCCGCTTGTGATCCTTGATATAATAGAAGAACAACACTTAGCCAATCTGTCTAATCTTTTCCCAATTTTAAAGCTTCTAGCTATTTCATAATATCATGTGGTACTCCTTTTCCTTTTAGTTGTCCGTAAATGCCTGCTTGTAATCTGACAAGCCAGATTACAAGCAGGTATTTACACTCCGAAAAGTTGCCTCCCTTGAAATCCGGAAGTAAACAATGGCAGCAATCTGAGTTAATTAAGTTTTCTGAGGGGTTAAGTTTTTTTTAGATAGTTGGCCCGCATTTTACACACAGGCAAATTAAAGCTTCGTTATAAAAAAAATCTTCGGAATTATCTCCTTTGTTCCTGAAATGAGGCTCTTCACTGTTTAAAACCAAATATAATTGGCTAAAGGGGTTTCTTTTCGCATTTAAGCCTGAGCGCCCGATGAGAGGCCAGTTTTGAAGAGGCTCCTCCACTATACAGTGGTGGCCATAACTGGACCCCAAAACCAGTTAAGTGTATGAAACATGTTAAGTGTATGAAACTTTATTTATACTAAATAAGCTCTCTTGCAATAGATTGAGCCTTGTTACCCTGACTCTTTAAGTACGAATATCCTGCATACACTCACATACAACCCCCCACCCATATATATATATATATATAATCTACGCAACTTAGTGTATCTACACGCTTTACAAATTATCCCCTGTGATTGTTTGTTGTGTTAATTTTTTATATATATATATGTCAATCGACTTTTAATTTAATGCTAATAAATGCTCGGATTTATCCCTTAAAATCTTTGACCTTATTCTACAGGTATGGCGCAGGTTTCTCAGACATGACATCCTTCATTTAATTTTGGTTATATATATATATATATATATATATATATATATATATATATATATATATATATATATATATATATATATATATATATATATATCCAGGGAGTGTAAGTTGGAGTTACTGTAGGTTCACCCGGGTGAGCACTCGGTATTTAGGTTCACTTCAGTGTCGACGAGGTGTAGAGCTAGACAAGGAGTATTATAGTGAAATAAAATAACAAGGACGATTGGTTACTCCTTCATTACGTTTATTGGTTGGTGACACGCGTTTCGCCACTGATCAGCTCAAGGTTCGATATGTATCGATCTATCCCGACTCTGTAATCCGCGACTCGTCAGACCCCTTGTAATGGTAAGGGGTCTGAAGAGCCGCGGATTACAGAGTCGAGATAAATCGATACAGATCGAACCCTCAGCTGATCAGTGGCAAAACGCGTGTCACCAACCAATAAACGTAATGAAGGAGTAAACAATCGTCCTTGTTATTTTATTTCACTATACTATATATATATATATATATATATATATATATATATATATAAACATGAGAAAAAAGAAGAATACTGCGTGGTTTGCACATGGGTTACATATGATAAAAATAGTCCTTCGTCAGTGATTTTCCAACCATCATTGGTATTTCATCGCATTAAAAATCATATACCTCAGGTTGGTGCGAGCAATAACTAAAAGAAGTTATTGGGACCAGTAAATCGCGTAAAGCGAGGGGGACAAGTGAACAACATAGAAGGATAAAAGCAAACCAAAGAAAGGAAAAAAACAAGCAACATGGTTGTCCTGGTCAGCATAAGCTGGGTGGATTTCATGAGCGAAAGGTACAGACGTCCGACGTGAGTGAGATGTAAGCAAGAAGAGACCCACTGTAAGCCAAACGGGAGGAAGTGAGAATGGGGATAAACAGAGTGAGTGAGTGGAAGTGCGAGGAAGCGGCCAGTCGAGAGAAAGTGTAACTGACAGAGGGGGCGAAAGAAGGTGAGAGAAACAGAGAGAGCGGGGAAGCAGTAAGAGAGAAACAGACAAACGCAGCCGAGGTAAATATATATATAAAACATGAGAAGAAAGAAGAATACTGCGTGGTTGCACATGGGTTACATATGATAAAAATAGTCCTTCGTCAGTGATTTTCCAACCATCATTGGTATTTCATCGCATTAAAAATCATCTATATGTATATATATATATATATATATATATATATATATATATATATAAACAAGGTTTAGCAAATAAGGAAAAAGTTTCAAAATAAATTTTAAAAAAATTAACATTACTTACTATAGTTACCTTTACCGAATCGGTTTCGAATCGCAAAAATAAACGGAGTCCATACGGCCTTCGTTGCAAAGAAAGATTCTCGTCAGAAGGTTCTTTACATTCGAAGAATATAAAATTCTCGAACTTAAATTACAAACTGGCGCTATTCAAAATTGTTCCCGAGATGAGAGTAAATGAAGTGGAATCAATTTTTTCAAGGGCCGAGTAAAGATAGAGGCAGAGGCAGGCAGGTCAGTTGGCTACCGCTATAACTAGCAGCAGTCAGAACGACCAATTTTTTTTTCTCAACATAGAGGAGTTTAGTAATAATAGAATATGTATTCCTACACGCACAAGGCGCTAAGGGACACATGTATTGTCCAACCAAATGCCAATGTGGTTCAATGGCAGGTTAATAAATTAACGAGCCAGAACATATATAAACAAGGTTTAGAAAATAAGGAAAAAGTTTCAAAATAAATTTTAAAAAATTAACATTACTTACTATAGTTACCTTTACCGAATCGGTTTCGAATCGCAAAAATAAACGGAGTCCATACGGCCTTCGTTGCAAAGAAAGATTCTCGTCAGAAGGTTCTTTACATTCGAAGAATATAAAATTCTCGAACTTAAATTACAAACTGGCGCTATTCAAAATTGTTCCCGAGATGAGAGTAAATGAAGTGGAATCAATTTTTTCAAGGGCCGAGTAAAGATAATAACGAAGGAAATGTGGTAAGGAACCAGATAGACCATAACGCACCAAAGTACTCAATACTTAGGGTAGTATAGTGGGTAATAAGAACGAGTAGGACCTCGACGGCTGAGCTCAAGCCGTCTCGACGGCTAATTCAGGACCGGCTAATTCTGTCCAGAATTAGCCGTCGAAACGGCTTGAGCTCAGCCGTCGGGGTCCTACTCGTTCCTATATATATATATATATATATATATATATATATATATATATATATATATATATATATTAAGAAATAAACCAAAGAAGCCTTCAATACATCAAAAGTCTTTATTAGCCAACAATGTTTCGTCCTATTAAGGACTCATCAGGGCAAGTAAAGCTATAAGAAGCACTAGCGGCCAATACAAGCCAAAAACTCAGAAGAATATGGAGTATACATACATTAAAGCATAGGAAAATTATCAAGTAATAATTATCAAGTAAAAATTGCTAAGGAAGTGAATAACATTTTGAACCATATTACAAATATAGTACAATGCAAAAACTAAAGCTAAACACAAGTGGTGATATAAAGGGAGAATTACGGTGCTAAATATAATATAATATAATATAATATAATATAATATAATATAATATAATATAATTGATAATGATAATAATAATAATATTAAAAGGCCCAATAAACATACATATACATATACATATGTACACATATACATATACATATATATATCAATACACATATCCATCTATGCAAACCCAAACTAACACCTATTAAGAATTTAAATAAAAATAAAAATAAAAATAAAAATAAAAATAAAAATAAAAATAAAAATAAAAATAAAAATAAAAATAAAAATAAAAATAAAAATAAAAATAAAAATAAAAATAAAAATAAAAATAAAAATAAAAATAAAAATAAAAATAAAAATAAAAATAAAAATAAAAATAAAAATAAAAATAAAAATAAAAATAATACATATATTATTTACAGTATAAAATGATAAAGAAATGAGTAAAAGTAAACATATAAAATATAATATACTATATAAATATATAATTAAT
This sequence comes from Eledone cirrhosa, assembly GCA_964016885.1. Taxonomy (NCBI): domain Eukaryota; kingdom Metazoa; phylum Mollusca; class Cephalopoda; order Octopoda; family Eledonidae; genus Eledone; species Eledone cirrhosa. Next base: position 34,726,198 of record OZ024742.1, on the reverse strand, counting down.
AATCTCCGGTCAATTTACACAAACAGTATAAATATTACAATAACACTATAATAACAATATTATAATATATTGGCATATAACATAACAAATCATATAAAGTTACACACAGGGGGTGAGAAAAAATATCATACAGAACTAAATTGTGTTGAAAAGATTGTGCTGGAAAAATATCTATACCGTTGTAAGAAAACAGACGGATGTCAAGTTTTTATACAATTGGTATAAATAAGTATTATCTAAACATTACAAAAATTATATAAATATAAACATATTATATAATTTACAAAATTTAACATAAGGGTACATTAATATCAAATAATGAATATAGTATAATATACATAATTACATGGTTGGTAGACAGACATATGTGAATAAGTGAATAAGACCCAGACAGAAAACTACGCACAGTAGTAACAAAAATATAAATATGAATAAAATCAAATCAACCGGAAATCGAAAAACAAAAACAAAAATATTTACTTAGGTGTCACAAACAGTTAAGTAAAAAAATTAGGAAAACAAACCCGGATAAATGACTAGAAAACCCTATTAAATTAATTAATATTGCAAGTATTTAAAATATATAATAAGTCAATACAAAATTAGCTATGGTTTAAGTAATCAAAATCTCCAAAGTTTAAGATATCACAATAAGAACATCCAGAATAGAATGAAATACTTTACTATCAGTTGAATAACGTTATCTAATAAACAGACTTTAAATAGAACTATGGTAGGCCAATGGGGACATAAAAAAGAAATGTATGAAGGATGCGAAGGAGCATAAAATCATAATCAATATACTGTATTATACAATAGAAAGGGGCATAAAAGGGAATTGAATATAATTATAGTATAATTGAAGGGGCGAATGACAAGTGTGTGTGTGTGGGGGGGGGGGGGGTTAATTATCTAAATGAGAATCCAAATAAAATATAATAAAATAATATAAAATAAAATAAAATAAAATAAAATATATAATCAGATATAAACTCATAACGTGTTAATAGTGAAAATATAATATTTAAGAAGAAAGATATGGTATGGTAGCCAAAAGACTATGAAAGCTAGATCGAAAAGCTGTTAAAAACCAATAATAATAATAATAATAATGATGGAGGTAAACAAAATGAACCTAAACAAAAAAGATAAGGGAATATAGCAGCTAATGGATACAATTTACACTACCAGAACTTTTAGGTTTATAATAAAAGTAAGAATTAGAAATGACGTGGGGGCAAGAAGAGAATATCTCAGACTTTCTATTAAGTAAGAGTTCCCTAGAGAAAATTATAGAGTGGGTCTCAAGGATACAGAGATTACAGAATTTAGTGTGTGTTGATAGGTTATTAGAGCGTTCTACTATTCGCCAATTAAGGCTATATGGTATATTAGCCCCCTTAAGATCCCAGATATGGTGTGCTAAAGAAGTAGAATTCTTAAACTTAACATGTTTAAAATGAGAGATATGAGAATTAAACCTAGTCTTAAAAGTGTTAGATGTTGAGCCTATATATGTGCTATTAGAGGAATTAGTTTTAACTACACAAGCATAAACGATGTTCTTAGAGAAGCAGTTACCGTTTAAAGAGCAGCTAACACTTACTCTACAGTTACACTTCCGGGTGCTATTAATCGGCTGAAGTAGTGATGCATCCCTCGTAGGGTTACTATGAGATAAGGTCTGCTTAGGTGGTAAGGCATTTATGGATCTATCCAGACTAGTAGTAGGCATAAAGGAGTAGCCCTCCCTAATTTTCCCATTGTTAGTGCTAGCTAAATGCGAACTAATATTAGAGGTGGTAGAGAATGATAGTTTAATTACATTTTTATTAAAAATACCATGGTATTTATTAGTAGGAGGAAAATCTTTCTCTAAGATAGAAAAGAAAGACCTAGAGATGTTAGTTAATACTTCCTGATTATATGGCGGGTTAAAATAAGTATTTAGTCTCCTTCTATTTCTATCCTTACCAACTCTACCGTTATCTAATATCCCATTATTATTAAGATCTGGGTTACTACGAGGACTAGTTAAAACCACGTTATTAGAATCAGCCAAAACTCCATTGAGTCTCTTTCTGTTTCTACCTTTAGTATATCTACTGCTATCTGGAATCATATCAAAAGGATTAGGGCTAATAATAGGATCAGTAGAAACAACACTATTAGAATTAGATTTAGCATAAGCACTACCACTGAGTGAGCGCTCAGAGCGCCCAACTTGATCTCTAGAACTATTAGATTCACTATTACGAATCCGTTGGCTTAAGTTTTGGATGGGTTCGGATACACCTATGTGATTTCTACGATTCTTATGCTTTCTAATCCCATTCATGGCCATATTATGGGATATTATGTTATTATTATTATATGTAAGCGGAGACTTTCTAAGGTTACTATTATTATAATGTATTTTACCAGAGTAACCGGAGCTAGCTAGGGCGTTATTATAGTACTCTGCATGTGCATTAAATATTCCTATGTCCTTAGAGAGTGTGGAAATTCTATTAGATACACCATTAATTATAGAGCTTATCATAGATTTGGGGTGGTTAGAATTGGGACTAACATAAGAGAGTATTTCATTAGGTTTATCGAAGGGTTTAAAACTATTAGTGACCAAGTCCAAAGTCACATCTAAAAAGTTGACCGCTCTATCATTTCTATCTATCGTGATCGAAAGGTTAAAGCTTTTAAAAAACTTGTAAAGTTTCTTCTTATTATGCTCGATATTATTGGTGCTAGAGTTAATCACAAACAATGCGTCGTCACGATAAAGTCCGCCTTTAAGGTGCGGAAGGGTAACATACAGTTCATTTAGGAGGAACAACCCAACGAGATCAGTTACCTGGGCCGATTCACTCGAACCCATTGTAACGTCGAAATTGTTGGGCGTGTTTTTACGGGTCCAAAATGTATCCTCAAAACTGATGATAGTTCTACGGGCTGCTAGTATAATATCAATCTGTGATTGTGTAAGGCTGGACACTCTCATGGCCATCATTAAGGCTTTATTAAGGAGGATAGGTGAAATCGATGTGTAATAGGCATCAATATCAAACTGGATAAACCTACTAGATTCAAGTTTATTAATACCAGAGAACCAATCTATAACCTCCTTAGTGTTCCCCCATAGATTAAAATTAACCTTCTCCCTAATGGCTGGTATAATAAGGTCAAGGATTTTCTTACTAATTATGGCTATATCAGACTTAGAAGGACAGATGAGTCTAACAGAGGGATTACTAATGAAGTCTACCTTATGATCCTTAAGAGTGAATCTCGGTTCCCTAGGGTAATATGGCTGGGTATACTTATCAAGGCCGAGGTCCGAGACTATCTTAAGACCCTCATTATTGATATGATCCAAATTATCTTGCGTAGTCTTTTTATAATTTCTATGCCGCTCCTTATAAATAAAATTACGGTAAGCACTGTTATCCATAGAGTATAGATTCTTAGTCTTATCAGCCGGGACAAGAATAGACTTATTCTCTCTAAAACCCTTAACAATATTTTTAAGTCTAGACTGGAACCTGTCAAACTTATTATAATTTCCATGTCTATTATATGGCCTATACTTAATATTTTTGACAAGGGAAAGTAAATCATTTTCAAAATTATCTAATAGAACATTATGTGGTGGGCTCTTATAAGTTTTGAAGCCAAAGTTATTGAAAGGAGTTCTATGCCTAGGGTCAGTCCTATTCCTATTAATATCAAAGTGGAAAGCACGCCATCTAATCCTTTTTACGAAGGAGTTAACACTAGCAATTAAGAGTTTTTCATAAGTATTTCTAGAGGGGATGGGAATATTCTTCAGAGATAACGGCAGGTAGCTCTTTGTTAGCATACTGTCAGATATATATAAAGGCCAAAATACCAGTATATAGGAGGAAGCTCAACCAATTAGGAGCCGTAACAAGAATTAAAATACTAGAGTGTGTTGGAGTTAAACACCCTCTTCATATTATAGAAATGACAGTAAAGGTATAGCTCAATGTAATTAAACAGAGCCGAAGAATTAAGAAATAAACCAAAGAAGCCTTCAATACATCAAAAGTCTTTATTAGCCAACAATGTTTCGTCCTATTAAGGACTCATCAGGGCAAGTAAAGCTATAAGAAGCACTAGCGGCCAATACAGGCCAAAAACTCAGAAGAATATGGAGTATACATACATTAAAGCATAGGAAAATTATCAAGTAAAAATTATCAAGTAAAAATTGCCAAGGAAGTGAATAACATTTTGAACCATATTACAAATATAGTACAATGCAAAAACTAAAGCTAAACACAAGTGGTGATATAAAGGGAGAATTACGGTGCTAAATATAATATAATATAATATAATATAATATAATATAATATAATATAATTGATAATGATAATAATAATAATATTAAAAGGCCCAATAAACATACATATATATATATATATATATATATATATATATATATATATATATAAATGGAATAGAATGAAACGAAATTTCATTTCTCACTCTTAGTACGGCACTTACGTAAATGTAAGTATGTATGTATGTATACGTACATACATATATGTATACAGACGTGCAGTAGTATGTATATATATACATACATGCACACATATATATATGCACGTTTCGGTTTACCGAACATTTATTATAATGCTCGGTTTGTTTGTTTGTAAACAAACAAACAGCTCGAATTACGCCGTACAGTGTTTAGTCAACCACGTGACCTTTTTGTTCAACACTGACACAGGAA
>OZ024742.1:34701445-34713945 GCA_964016885.1 Eledone cirrhosa | reverse complement strand
GGAAGCGATTATCAAGAGCTTTAAAAAATAGTTTAGCGATGTGGGTTTTAATGTTTAGTGAGAAAGGGGGGCAAACCAGATTATGTTCCTAGTTCTATTTCTTTTTTGGCTTTTGGAATTATTGTAATGCTTTCTATTATATTTGTTAAGGTTGTTGCCGTAATTAAAATAGTTGTTATTTTGTTTAGTTTGTCTATCATTATCTATGTACATAATCTTATCACTATATCCTGCTCTAGCTAACGCTTCATTGTAGTACTGGGCTTTTTCGTCGAAAATCTTTCTATTAGACGAGATTCTAGAGATACGTTTTTGAACAGAGTTTACTATAGTGTTTTTGACAGATCTGGGGTGGTTAGAGTTAGAGCTGACATAGTTTAAGTTTTCATTCAACTTGTGAAAAGGATAGTGAAGACATGTGTTGAGATTTAATGTTATATCTAGGAAATTGACTATTCCCATAGTAATGTCAAAATTGCTATCTCTATCTGCTCTGGTCCACAGTTGGTCATTAAATTCTATCAATGATTGAAATTGAGAACAACCATAGAATAGTCAATTTCCAAGATATAACATTAAATCTCAACACATGTCTTCACTATCCTTTTCACAAGTTGAATGAAAACTTAAACTATGTCAGCTCTAACTCTAACCACCCCAGATCTGTCAAAAACACTATAGTAAACTCTGTTCAAAAACGTATCTCTAGAATCTCGTCCAATAGAAAGATTTTCGACGAAAAAGCCCAGTACTACAATGAAGCGTTAGCTAGAGCAGGATATAGTGATAAGATTATGTACATAGATAATGATAGACAAACTAAACAAAATAACAACTATTTTAATTACGGCAACAACCTTAACAAATATAATAGAAAGCATTACAATAATTCCAAAAGCCAAAAAAGAAATAGAACTAGGAACATAATCTGGTTTGCCCCCTCTTTCTCACTAAACATTAAAACCCACATCGCTAAACTATTTTTTAAAGCTCTTGATAATCGCTTCCCTAGAACACATAGGTATCACTCAATTTTCAATAGACATACTATAAAATTAACCTACTCATCCACCAAAAATTTAGCACAAAATATTAATAGAATAAATAATAGGAACTTAAAACCTAGTGATAATAGCATAAATAATATACAAGTTAACAAATGTAACTGTAGAGATAGATCTAAATGTCCGTTAAATAACAACTGCTTAGTTAAAAATATAATATACAATTGTAATGTTAAAACTGACTCTAATTCTTTTAACTACGTCGGTTCCACATCGACGGAATTTAAACTTCGCTATAATAACCACAAGAATTCTTTCACAGATCCAAGCAAAAAATCTTCAACAGCACTATCAGGCGTACTCTGGCAACTTAAGCTAGATAACGTTAGATATTCGACGGCTTGGAATATAGTCTCAAGAGGGATGAGGAGATATTCTTTATACTAAAATCTAAAAATTCCCTTAATCTACGGACAAATTTATTCAGTTGCTGCAAACATAGATTAAACTCAACTTTTAAATATAAATTTAAATTTAAAATGTAGTATATTTAGTTTGTTTTATAATTATTTGGGAAACTAGCCGATAAATCTTTCGATTTCTTCTTTTTATTCTTCTTTTTATTTTTATTTTTATTTAAACATTCTTCATGAAAAATTAAACTACCCTCAAAGTTGATGCTCCAAATATTTCGAATAAACGTTACACTAGATAAACTTCTATATTAAATATAAGAACACATGTAGACCAAATGGGCATCCTAAACTTTTTGAAATGATTTTTGCTAGACGCGATTTGATAAATAATTTTTAGCTTTATCTGTTTTCGACTCTAATGCTTATAATGAACTTGGCAATATATTGTCAATTAATTTTGAAGGGTTGATTTTTATTATTGTAATATTTTCTAATATTTTTATTTTTAATATGTAATATTTTTTTGTAATATTTTTTATTTTTTAGTTTTCTATTTTATTATTATTTATTATTATTATTATCATTATTATTTTTTGTTTTTGTTTCTGATATTGAAATCTGTTCTCTATTTCTGCCTAATAGATAATCATGTAGAGTAAAGACAAGAATAGTATTGTTAAAATTAATATAGACTCTATATATATGTGTATATATATACACATATATGTATACTTAAATTTTTATAGCACAATGAGAATGTTCTCCGTGTGAAATAGAGATTTGCAGAATTGATCACGTAAATTCACATCGATGTTTGTAGTTATCATATAAACATATGAATTTTTAAAACTAAACATAAGATCATTACTTTTCACACATAATGGATACGTGTCTCATTCAGGAATACTGATATTTACATTATAGCGCCTGGTTTTTATACGTACTAATACTTCTACATTAAAACATAGGGTTTTTAAATTATGCCTCGCCTATGTCTGGTTACTTTTCATTTTTCTCTCTATATAACGGCTGGTTTCTTCCCTAACCACATATATCTCCCTTACATTAATACTAGAGCTAAATAAATAAATAAATAAATAAATGTATCATTGATACGTTCCAACTACCTACTTTTCTCTATATATATCTATCTCTATCTATTTCCTCTCTCTCTATATATATCTCTCTCTGTTTCTTTACATGAAGTTCTTCTCTTTATCTATCTTTCCATCTCTCTATTTTGTTACATGCATTTCTTCTTTTTCTTCTTTTTCTTCATTTTCTTTCTTTCTTTCCTTCTTTCTCTCTTTCTTTCTGTTTACAATTTTTTTCACTGCCAAATCAACTTTCTCAAATACAAGTCGATGTTGAACGGTATGTCAAATCTATTTATCTATAAAACTGTCTATATTGTATTTTGTCTGAGGAAGGCATAACATATTGTTAATATGATATCCCTAAAATATATATAATGAAATAAATATGGTTTTATAAATATAGTTTCCATTTATTTAATATCGTATATTATATATATATATATATATTTATATATAAGTATGTATACGTACATAGTTATATGTATAGAGACGTACACTAGTATGTATATATATACATACATGCACATATGTATATATATATATATATATATATATGTACGTATGGATTTACCGAGCATTTATTATAATGCTCGGTTTGTTTGTAAACAAACAAACATCAAGAATTAAGCCATACAGTGCTCGGCAACCATCGTTGCCCTTTTGGTTGCTAAACACTGTACGGTTTAATTCGGGCTGTTTGTTTGTTTACAAACAAACCGAGCATTATAATAAATGTTCGGTAAAAACGATACGTACATATACATATATATGTGTGCATGTATGTATATATATACATACTACTGTACGTCTGTATACATATATGTATGTACGTATACATATTTATATATAAATATATATATATACATACATACATACTTACATTTATGTAAGTGCCGTACTAAGAGTGAGAAATGAAATTTCGTTTCATTCTATTCCATTTATCGTTTTCGGTGCGCCCGGCCGACTAAACTCACTCGATATGCAAATTAGGCTGCTCAGCCGTTATTATGCATAAGGAAAGTATATAATTTCAGACGTTCAACCATCTAGTAGGAAGGTATACGATGCTGACGATAGCTAATAAGCTTGAAACTAGTTCATCGTTCATGTGTCATTGTTGAACAAAAAGGTGACGTGGTTGCCTAAACACTGTACGTCGTAATTCGGGCTGTTTTTTTGTTTACAAACAAATCGAACATTATAATAAATGTTCGGTAAACCGATACGTGCATATATATATATGTGTGCATGTATGTATATATATACATACTACTGTACGTCTGTATATATATATGTATGTACGTATACATACATACATACTTACACATTTAAGTAACTGCCGTACTGAGAGTGAGAAATGAAATTTCGTTTCATTCTATTCTATATATATATATATATATATATATATATATATATATATATATATATATGCAAAAGTTCTATTTAAATTGTTGGGATACAACAAACAAATATTATTATAACTGATATAAAGCATTCGACAAATATTTGGAGTAGATATACAATATTAATAAATGGAAACTATATTTATAAAACCATATTTATTTCATTATATATATTTCAAGGATACCAAGTTAAATCATGGTATGCCTTCATCAGACAAAATACAATATATAACAGTTTTACAAATAGATATTGACGTACCCTTTCAAAAAGGTGACCGTTGTTTTTGGAGGCCATCCGGATAGTGGTTTGTTTCCTTTAGTAAGTCATAGTGTTAAGAGTAAGTAAAAAGATGGAGAGATAGAGAGAAACGTGGAGAAAAAGAAAGGGAAAGATAGATAAAGAAAAAGAAGAAAGCAAAAAGAAAAGAGAACAGAGGAAAAATAACGGGGAGATATCAAAAAATCAGACAGAGAAAGAACTCAAGAGAGAGATATGTAGAGATACAGAGAGGGGGGGGGGAACGAAAACCTTAAGTTATGTCATATTAAGTTGAGTTAACAATTGAGATGAAATGAATAAATAAAATTAGAAATATTAATATTCGTGAATGGAATATAGATATATAATATGAGAAATTACACATTGTTTAATTATGATTATATATTTAGTTTAAAAATTGAGATCAATATATTAAAAATTGGAATTTAAACATTATAAAATATATATATTGCTAGAGAGATTATCTATCGTATATCACATATACATAGGAAAAGGTACATAAATATATATATATATCCTCACTCACTCAGAAAATACACATTATATCTACTCCCGCACATACTGTATACATACAAAGCATAAGTGATTTTTTTATTTATTGCTATACACTCCTTGTGTTATTAATTAAAACATTTTAGTATATATATATAAATATATAGGATTAACTTTTCTGCATTTATGGCTATTAAATTATGCATATCTGCAATCAAAAACTGCATGTGTAAGCCTGTACACTCACACCCATAATTCTTAGCTATACATGAATAGACATGTGTGTGCATCTTCAATTGGTATACACGCGTCACTCATGCATATATACAGACAGAAATATAATCACAAAAAAAACATATAACACATGTATATGTATGTCAACACGCACATATAGATATATAAGCCGTATATAGACACAAGTATACATCAATATATAACATAGTACAATTGAGTATATAAAATACAAAAGAATTATATTTTGGAAATATAATTATATCAATATAACTTAAAAGGCAAACGAATCCTACAAACATCAAAATACTAAAATATCCCCAAATATTATAGAATATTTCAAGTTAAAATAATATGTTTAATATATTTAGCATAGAAATTTATCTTACGTATATTTTAATCAAGACATTGAAAGGACAAACTTTTGAAAATTATGAGAAGCTATCAGAATAAAAAATAAATCTAATAAAAATTATGAGAAGCTATCAGAATAAAAACAAATCTTATAAAAATAAAAAATAAAAAATAAAATGAATCTAATACAAAAAATGAATCTAATAAAAAAATAAATAAAATGAATCTAATAAAAAATAAAAATAAAATATAACTTAAAAAACAAGGATTCTACAGATATCAATATATTAAAAAATATTAAAAAATATTTAAAATTCCAAAAAATTTCAAAAAAATAAAAATTAAAAATTTTTTTTAAAAATCCCTAAAAAAATTCTTAAAAAAAAAAAATCTTTCAAAAAAATTTCAAAAAATCTCAAAAAATTCTAAAATTTTAAAATATTATAGAATATTTTAAGCTAAAATAATATGTTTAGTATAGAAATTTATCTTACGTATATTTTATTCAAGATATTGAAAGGATAAACTTTTCTAGAATAGTTTATTATATTTATAATTATATTTATGAAGAAAATTTATACTTGGGTATAGAAATAAAATTTATACTGGGTATAGAAATAAAATTAAATACATCGATAATAATAATAATATACAAAATAACCAAAATAATAACAACTTTAATTATGGTAACAATTTCAACAACTATTATAGAAAATATTACAATAATTCCGAAAGCCGAAAAAGAAATAGAACTAGGAATATATTATGGTTCGCTCCTCCTTTCTCACTAAATATTAAAACCCCTATTGCTAAACTATTCTTTAAAGCTCTTGACAAACGATTCCCTAAAACACATAAATATTACTCAATTTTTAATAGATATACGATAAAATTAACTTACTCTTTCACCAAAAATTTAGCGCAAAATATTAATAGAATTAATAATAGAAATTTAAAACCTAACCAAAATACCAATAATAACCCAAGCAATATTCAATCGAATAACTGTAACTAGAAATAAATCAAACTGTCCGTTAAATAACAACTGCTTAGCTAAAAATGTAGGTTATAATTGTAATGTTAAAACTAATTTAAATTCATTTAACTATGTCGGTTCTACCTCTACAGAATTTAAATCCCGCTTCAATAATCATAAAAATTATTTTACAGATCGAAACAAAAAATCTTCAACTTCGCTATCTAGCCTATTATGGGACCTAAAACGAGATAATGTAGAATATTCGCTGATTTGGAATATTATTTCAAAAGCTACTCCTTTTAATTCCTCTTCTGAAAATGGTGATCTTTGTATAGAGGAAATATTTTTTATATTAAAGACCAAAAATTCCCTTAATTTAAGGAATAATTTATTCAGTTGCTGCAGACATAGATTGAACTCAACGTTTAAATATAAATATAAATTTAAAATGTAGTTTAATTAATTAAATAATTTAGTTAATATACGAAACCTGTCGATAAATCATTAGATTCCTTCACCTTTTTCATTTTCTTTGGTTAAGTACCCAAGTATAAATTTTCTTCATAAATATAATCATAAATATAATAAACTATTCTAGAAAAGTTTATCCTTTCAATATCTTGAATAAAATATACGTAAGATAAATTTCTATACTAAACATATTATTTTAGCTTAAAATATTCTATATTTTAAAATTTTAGAATTTTTTGAGATTTTTTGAAATTTTTTTGAAAGATATTTTTTTTTTAAGAATTCTTTTAGGGATTTAAAAAATTTTTTTTAAATTTTTTATTTATTTAAAATTTTTTGGAATTTTTAAATATTTTAAAATATTTTTTAATATATTGATATCTGTAGAATCCTTGTTTTTTAAGTCATACTATTTTATTTTTATTTTTTATTAGATTCATTTTATTTATTTTTTTATTAGATTCATTTTTTGTATTAGATTCATTTTATTTTTTATTTTTTATTTTTATAAGATTTGTTTTTATTCTGATAGCTTCTCATAATTTTTATTAGATTTATTTTTTATTCTGATAGCTTCTCATAATTTTCAAAAGTTTGTCCTTTCAATGTCTTGATTAAAATATACGTAAGATAAATTTCTATGCTAAATATATTAAACATATTATTTTAACTTGAAATATTCTATAATATTTTGGGATATTTTAGTATTTTGATGTTTGTAGAATTCGTTTGCCTGTTAAGTTATATTGATATAATTATATTTCCAAAATATAATCCTTTTGTATTTTATATACTCAATTGTACTATGTTATATATTGATGTATACTTGTGTCTATATACGGCTTATGTATCTATATGTGCGTGTTGACATACATATACATGTGTTATATGTTTTCTTTGTGATTATATTTCTGTCTGTATATATGCATGAGTGACGCGTGTATACCAATTGAAGATTCACACACATATCTATTCATGTATAGCTAAGAATTACACATGCAGCTTTTGATTGCAGATACGCATAATTTAATAGCCTTAAATGCAGAAAAGTTAATCCTATATATTTATATATATATACTAACATTTTTTAATTAATAACACAAGGAGTGTATAGCAATAAATAAAAAAATCACTTATGCTTTGTATGTATACAGTATGTGCGGGAGTAGATATAATGTGTATTTTCTGAGTGAGTGAGTATATATATATATTTATGTACCTTTGCCTATGCATATGTGATATACGATAGATAATCTCTCTAGCAATATATATATTTTATAATGTTTAAATTCCAATTTTTAATATATTGATCTCAATTTTTAAACTAAATATATAATCATAATTAAACAATGTGTAATTTCTCATATTATATATCTATATTCCATTCACGAATATTAATATTTCTAATTTTATTTATTCATTTCATCAATTGTTAACTCAACTTAATATGACATAACTTAAGGTTTTCGTTCTCTCTCCCCATCTCTCTATCTCTACATATCTCTCTCTTGAGTTCTTTCTCTGTCTGATGTTTTGATATCTCCCCGTTATTTTTCCTCTGTTCTCTTTTCTTTTTGCTTTCTTCTTTTTCTTTATCTATCTTTCCCTTTCTTTTTCTCCACGTTTCTCTCTATCTCTCCATCTTTTTACTTACTCTTAACACTATGACTTACTAAAGTAAACAAACCACTATCCGGATGGCCTCCAAAAACAACGGTCACCTTTTTGACGTCAATATCTATTTGTAAAACTGTTATATATTGTATTTTGTCTGATGAAGGCATACCATAATTTAACTTGGTATCCTTGAAATATATATAATGAAATAAATATGGTTTTATAAATATAGTTTCCATTTATTAATATTGTATATATATATATATATATATATATATAAGTGGTTACACAACAGTTAGTTCACAATACCGAGAACAGTTGTTTAACCTTAGCGGATCCTCATCTCGTAATCCGAGCTGAGGATCCGCTAAGGTGAAACAACTGGTATGGTGACCTAACTGTTGTGTAACCACTTCTACCTAACTTGTCCCATGGACTGAGTGCTCTACCACTACGGATATTACCTTCCAGTCTACTACCTCTCTCTCTCTACATACATATACATATATATATTTCTAGTAAGGTTGCTTGCCGAGTGACCGTGTAGACTCTACACAGTAGAGTAGCGTAGCGGTTCTCAACCTTTTTTTGCCAACAGCACATCTTGGAACACAGGAAAATAGCGGCACACCTAGCTAAATATATATGAAAAATAATATTTTTCATATATATTTATTAAATGTTTCATATATAATATTTTTATTCTTTGTGTGCCGTTCAAAATTTCGCGGCACACTGGTTGAGAATCACTGCTGTAGAGGATCTCGTGTTAACCCTTGTTGATATTGTGGGTGTTAGTGGCACTGGCTATTGTTGTTGTTGTTGTGTGTTGTTCCTTCTACAATTATTGTCGGTGTTGATAATTTCGAGTGTCGGTAATGTTAACTGTTGATAATGTTGATGGCCACAATATCAATATGTAATATTACAAAAGGAATGATGCTGCTGCTGTTGCTGCTGCTGCTGCTGCTGCTGCTGCTGCTGCTGATGATGATGATGATGATGATGATGCTGTTGCTGATAATGTTGATAATTGTTTCTACTTTGGGCACGAGGCCAGCAATTACTCCAGTGCATTACTGGTACTTTATTTATCGACGCCGAAAGGATGAAAGGCAAAGTTAACCTTGGCGGGATTTGAACTCATACCGTAAAGGGACGTAACTGTGTTGGATAGCATGGCGTCCGACCCTCTACTGATACTGCCAATATAATGTTGATAATATCGATGATGCTGCTGCTGAAGATTTCGATAATGCTTCATTCCAGTAATAAAAACCTCACGGGACGGGATAATTGCGCACACAGACACTCGTATATTCATAAACACGTATATAATTTACACATATGCAATAAAACACACGTACAGATACACAGACATACATATATATACATATTTACAAATACACATACAGACACTTACATATAAACATACTTACCGGGCAGAGTATATATATTTACGCACTCACGCAAACAGGTATACAGAACTTATATAAATGTATATATACTTATATATAAATAGGCTTATCCCGATACATGACTCTCTCTCTCTCTCTCTCTCTCTCTCTCTCTCTCTCTCTCTCTCTCTCTCTCTCTCTCAATCTATCTATCTATCTATCTCTATCGTGTCTCTCTCACTCTCTCTAGCTCACTCTCTCTCGCGCTCTCTCTCCCTCTCTCGCGCTCTCTCTCTCTATATATATACATATACATATACATATATATACATATATATATATACATATACATATATATACATAGATATATATATATATATATATATATAAATATATATATATATATATATGTATATTTGTGTGTGTGTGTGTGTGTGTATATCTGTGTGAGTGTCATATATATACATTCATGCATACACACTCGCACTCACACACACCCATATATATATATATATATATATATATAACGAAGTAGGTGTGGTAAGGAACCAGGTGGACCCCGACGGCAGCGCTCAAGCCGCGTCGACGGCTATTTCTATTTCAAAAATGCCCTCCAAACGGCTTGAGCTCTGCCGTCGGGGTCAAACTTTTACCTATATATATATATATATATACACACACTATATATACACTAAATGTTTGAAACACACACACAGACACACAGACATTGTGCATATAATATATACATGTATGCTACATATATGTATGTATGTATGTATGTATGTATGTATGTAGATATGCATGAATGTATGTATGTATGTATGTATGTATGTATGTAGATATGCATGAATGTATGTATGTATGTATGTATGTATGTATGTATGTATGTATGTATGCATGTATGTATGTATGTATGTATGTATGTATGCATGTATGTATGTATGTATGTATGTATGTATGTATGCATGTATGTATGTATGTATGTATGTATGTATGTATGCATGAATGTATGTATGTATGTATGTATGCATGTATGTATGTATGTATGTATGTATGTATGTATGTATGTATGCATGAATGTATGTATGTATGTATGTATGTATGTATGTATGTATGCATGAATGTATGTATGTATGTATGTATGTATGTATGCATGAATGTATGTATGTATGTATGTATGTATGTATGTATGCATGAATGTATGTATGTATGTATGTATGTATGTATGTATGTATGCATGAATGTATGTATGTATGTTTGTATGTATGTATGTATGTATGTATGCATGAATGTATGTATGTATGAATGTATGCATGAATGTATGTATGCATGAATGTATGTATGTATGTATGTATGTATGTATGTATGTATGTATGTATGTATGTGTCTATGTGTGTGTATGTATGTATGTATGTATGTATGTATGTATGTATGCATGAATGTATGTATGTATGTATGTATGTATGTATGTATGTATGTATGTATGTATGTATGCATGAATGTATGTATGTATGTATGTATGTATGTGTTTATACAACCACACACGGACTGTAGCGCCTGTACACACGTATATACCATAGACACAAGCAACTGCTCAACACAATACTATGTGTATATATTCACATACAACAACAGACAACTACACGCACATATATACATATGTAATCGATCACATATGCACACACATAATCGATCACGTTCAACCGCTTTCTTCATGCACTTATTTACACACAATCACAAATACATTCACACACACACACACACACACACACACACACACACACACACACACACACACACATATTTTATTCTCTTAAATTAACATACATGCTGCGAATGAACCTTTCCCACGAGGACCCTTGCTTACTCTCTCTTACACCTACAACAAAATATACACGTATATATAATCATATAATACGCATGATATATACGCATAAATACACTGGCGTTTACACCATCAGTCCCCCTTTCACAATCTATCTATCTTTCTATCTATCACCCCCCCCCCCCTCTCTCTCTCTTTATATATATATATATATACATATATATATTTATATATATATGTATATATATGTATATATATATATATACATAAATATAAATATAAATATATATATATATATATATCCAGGGAACTTCAACCGTTAAGGTTGTCTTTTTTCCGGGTATGTCAATATTTATTTATAAAACAAATCTGTATTTTATCTGATGAAAGCGCACCATAATTTGCCTTGGTTGCCCTTGAAATATATATAATAAATAATTCTGGTTTTATAAATATAGTTTCCATCTACTAATATATTGTATATATATATATATGTATGTATATATATATGTATGCATATATATATGTATGTATATATATATATATATATATCCGAGAATATGTATATATATATATATGTATATATATATATACATATTCTCGGACCAGGTGATGTGTTGTTTCCTTGAGCAAGACACTTTATTTCACGTTGTTCCAGTTTATTCAGCTGAAAATGAGTACCAGACTCCCCCCTGGACAGGACGCCAGTCCAGGGGGGAGTGTTGTACTCTCAGTCGCTTCACGCCATGAAACCGGGATAAACACCGGCCAAATGAGCCTTCTGGCTTAAGACAGACTTTAGACTTAGATATATATATATTTGATATAGAAATGGTTTCTACAGGACTAGAACTGTTTCAGTCGGAAGAAATCATCAGGAAACCCCAAGGCTTTCCTGATCATTTCTTCCGAATGAAACAGTTTTAGTGCTGCA
>OZ024742.1:34668945-34696445 GCA_964016885.1 Eledone cirrhosa | reverse complement strand
TTATTTATATATTTTTTTGCCCGTTAAACTTTTGCCTTTCTTGAGGAGATTTTTCAAATATTTCACTATGTTTTAAACTGCCTTGTCTGACGAACGAATGAGGACGTTTCTTGTATTCGTCTTATTCGGGAAACCTCTGGTAATGAGGTAATTATATTGTATTGTTTATTATACATTAAATTTAGCTCTGGTACTTACATAGAGCACTCTTCACTCCAATGACTTTTTCAATTTTCAACGGAAACTTCAATACTTATATATATATATATATATATATATATATATATATATATATATATAAGAACGAGTAGGACCCCGACGGCTGAGCTCAAGCCGTTTCGACAGCTAATTCTGGAGTCCAGAATTAGCCGTCGAAACGGCTTGAGCTCAGCCGTCGGGGTCCTACTCGTTCCTATTACCCACTCTACTACCCTAAGTATTGAGTACTTTGGTGCGTTATGGTCCACCTGGTTCCTTACCACTTTTCCTTCGTTATATATATATATATATATATATATATATATATATATGAATGTATACAGTGAGAGAAAGAGAAAGAGAGAGAGGGGTGAGAGAGGGGGAGAGAAAGTGTGTGAGTGAGAGAGATGGAGAGAGAGAGAGGGGAGAAAGACGGTGAAAGAGGTGTTTATGTAGGCATATATGATATATTTATGTATAATAACTATATTTAAGTCTCGCTATGAATGTTTTAAGCTGTGATTATGTCACATCTACTGCTATATATATATATATAACCCACTCTACTACCTTAAGTATTGACTACTCTGGTGCGTTATGGTCCATCTGGTTCCTTACCACACTTCCTTCGTTACATATATATATATATGTGTGTGTGTATTCATATATATATATATATATATATATATATATATATATATATATATATATATATATATATATATATATATATGTGTGTGTGTGTGTGTGTGTGTGTATACACTCAAGATATTGAGATGTTTTAATGAAACGTTTGCGAAATTGTGTTGAAGTTGTTGCTAAAAGGAAAACCAATTTTTCTCATTGTTATTATCAGTAGAGAATAAGGTGAAGAGAGAGAGAGAGGGGGGGGGTAAGGGTGAGTTGCTGTCCTCTAGAAATTTTTTATTTTGGCAAAATGGGTGAAAATGGTGACCATGGCTCGTAAAAATTGACCTTTTTCCATATGGGGAATGGCAGCTGTGAAATGACACATGCCTTTCGTATCTAGGATATTCCTAAAAGTAATCCTAGATCTGAGCGCTTCCTTAGCTTGTCCAAAGTGACAGTCCTCCTCATGGGACCTTTTACTATTTTAATTTTGCCTTTCATTTCATTTCGCTAAATTTCAATCCTACACTCAACATTTTGTAACCTGCCTCGAACATTTCCCCTCATTTCCCCTTGTGGCAAATTAAGATTTAAAAAAAAATCAGTAAGTGAGGTGTTGACCCACCTTAAGTAAATTTTATAAAAGGCAGACCTGCCAACCTCTAAAAACCCAAACAGGGAGTACCATGAAAAAAATTGCATGCTTCCTGAGATTCGCCAACACTACACCTGATATCCCCCTCTATACACACGCACACATGTATATCATGACTCATACATTATTCACTTCCCTGACATTTGTATATTATTCTATTTGCTATACATGCACTTTTGATGTGTTGTAGTGCACTTGAGCACTGTACACAATAATTTTTTTTATTATTATTATATTATTATTATAGTTGCATTTATCTTGCTTTATGTTCATACGAGTTATCACCAAGTCACAACCAGTGACCTCAAGAGACAACAAGGTCCGCCATGTTCAAGAAAGAACATACATACTCACACATGCGTCTTTAGGTGTTTAGACTTGTGATGTACTTATATTGACAGAATCTTCCTTAGTATATGGGCAGTTCCCATTAGTACTATCTTTTGTATTTCTCCTATACGCGGGTTTCCTGGGATTTGCGATAAGTAATCATTAGACCCCTTAGGTATCATTCCTAGAGCGCTTACAACCACTGGTATTGTTTTAGTTCTCAATTTCCACATTTTTCCAAATTCTATCTCCAGGTCCTTATACTTGCTCAATTTTTCAAATGTTTTTATAGATAGATTCTTGTCTATTGGAACGGACATATCAATTAGCAGGCATACCCTCTTTCATTACCCTTATTATTATTATTATTATTATTATTATTATTATTATTGGCAGTATCGGTAGAGGGTTGGACGCCATGCTTTCTAGCATAGTTACGTCCCTTTTCGGTTTGAGTTCAAATCCCGCTGAGGTTAACTTTGCCTTTCATCCTTACGGGGTCGATAAAATAAAGTACCAGTAATGCACTGGTTAATTGCTGGCCTTGTGCCAAAGGTAGAAACAATTATTGTTTCTTGTTTTCAGAAGGGCGGTGGATTGGCAGTATCGGTAGAGGGTCGGACGCCATGCTTTGTAGCATAGAGTTACGGTCCTTTATGATCTGAGTTCAAATCCCGCCGAGGATAACTTTGCCATTCATCCTTACGGGGTCAATAAAATAAAGTACCAGTAATGTACTGGGATAATTGCTAGCCTTGTGCCAAAAGTAGAAACAATTATTATTGTTGTTGCTTGGGAGGTGGATTGGCAGACTCGGTAGAGCGTCAGACACCGTGCTTTGCAGCATAGAGCTATGGCCCTTTATGTTCTGATTTCTAATCCCACCGGGGTTAGCTTTGCCGATCGTCCTTACAGGGTCGATAAAATAAGGTACCAGTAATACACTGAGATAATTGCTGGCCTTGTGCCCAAAGTAGAAACAATTATTGTTTCTTGTTTTCGTTAGAATTGTGATTTTGTAACGCCCCAAACATCTTGAGAGCCCTTGCGACTAAAAAATATAAGCATCATCATCAACACTATCAACTCTACCGCTGTAAACACCACTTGTACTAAACGGTTATTTTATTGTATTTATGAGCGCTTATCATCATCACTACTACTACTACTACTACTGCTGCTGCTGCTGCTGCTGCTACTGCTGCTACTGCTGCTACTACTACTAATACTACTACTACTACTACTACTACTACTACTACTACTACTACTACTACTACTACTACTACTACTACTACTACTACTGTTGGTTTAAGTAATACACACCAAGTCTCATGTACTCCATTATATAAATAGTATTAGTTGAGAATTTCGAATTCTTAAAAGTGCATTTATGCATTCATCAAGCAATTCATTCATAAATTCGTTCATTCGTTCTCTCCTTCATCTCTTCATTCAGTTCATAAGTCTTTCATTGCGTCCTTCGTTCCTTTTACTAATCCATCCTCTCCATCACGTTCATTCCTGTTTTGTCGTGTATAAGGACCATAAGGCCGAGCTATCGATATATGGGAAGGAATGTTGTATCTTTCAAATAAAATAAGACAGTTATATTGCTAATGACGTTTTAACTTCACACACATACACGAGCGCCCATACACGAACGCCCATACACACACACACACACACACACACACACACACACACACACACACACACACACACACACACACACACACACACACACACACAAACATATATATATATATATATATATATAGTAATAATAATAAATGTAAAGTCTAAAATCCGAAGAGGGCTCCATAAGGATAATATAAATATATATAAAAACCGTAGAGCAAATAGAGAAGATCCTGTTAAGGGTGAAGCAGCGATTCTTTTCTTAAACTTTAATCTGTTATTTTAGTCCGAGCTGAAGATCCGCTAAGGTGAAATAATTGTTCTCGGTATGGTGAACGAACTGTTGTGTTACTACTTCTACCAAACTCTAATGAGTTCTAATCCCACCGAGGTTAGCTTTGCCTTACATCCTTAAGGGGTCGATAAAATAAAGTACCAGTAATGCACTGGGGTTGATTTAATCGACTTTCCCATCCCTTCAAATTGCTGGCCTTATGCCAAAAGTAGAAACAATTATTATTACTGAGGTTAACTTTGCCTTTCATCCCGACAGGGTCGATAAAATAAAGTACCAGTAATGCGCTGGAGTAATTGCTGGCCTTGTGCTAAAAGTAGACACAATTATTATTATTATTGTACATTTATATTGTTACTCATTCGCCCACTCGTTCCTTCGTTCATTCAGTTTTCTTTCATTTTAAGATTTCAATGTTCATTCCTTATGTTTATTTGGTGAATTTGAATGGTCATTCGTAAGGTTGTTTTTTTATTATTGTTGTTGTTGTTGTTGATGATAGTGGTGGTGGTGGTGGTGGTGCAGTTTTGTGTTGTTGTGGTGGTATTGTCAGTGGCGTCAGTTCGTTCCCAAATTAGTTTGATCACTTAGACCTATGACCAAGTATATTCCAACCATGACTGTCCTGTTTTTGTTTTATTGGCTCGAGAGTTCCGGTATTGTTTAGCACCAACCTGTGTTGATTATGCAGACAAAGGTATAGTCAAAGATATCCCAACGAGTTAAGCACCAACCATTTCTTGATTTAGCAAGCAAACCGTCCGTGACCATTCCATCTTTTTTCTAAGACACATTCGTACCCAAGATTACATATTCAAATGTGTACTTTCCTAAAACGTTGCAGGTTGCATGTATATATGAAGCGAGGAAGAATTTGTTGCTTTATCTAGCATGTTAAGCATCTCCGTAGGGGCTTCCTCGTCAGTTAGCCTAAGTTTTTCTTTCGCTTGCTTATTAAGAGAATTGTTCATTCCTTTATTCCCCTATACATTTATTTCGTTCGTTTTTATATTCGTTCTCCCGACCAGTAAACTCATACATCCGTAGATACGTTTCTAGCGTTAACCTCTGTAGCACGATGAGATTATACATATACTTCACCAGTTTTCATCATTCATGCAAATTATTCATTCACAATTCTATATTTTGTTCATTCTTGTATTCGTTAATTCCGTCTGTATGTCTCCCTACATTCCTTTATACGTTGGGCCTTTCTTTTCTCATGTAATTATATTTTCATCTTCATTAATTTTAGTCATTCATGTTAATTACTTTATTCTTCCAATTTGCCCATTCTCTCTGTCTTGGCATATTCACGTTTTCTTTTCTTTATATTTAAAATACAATTTATTTTTAATTGTTACATATTTCACACTTATCCCCCCCTCTCTCTCTCTCTTTCTATCTATCTATCTATCTATCTATCTATCTATCTATCTATCTATCTATCTATCTATCTATCTTTTTCTTTAACTTCTATTTTTCATTTCTTTCTTTTTCGCTCTCCTTCTGTATCAGAGACTATTCCGTTGCAAGTATCCGGTTAATGTCTTCCCTTTGAGGATTCCTTACCTCATCCTACAATCTCTGAGGCCCTGAAAATGGGCCTCGTGCACTCTCTATTACAATAGGATAAAAATTTACATAATACATGAGTACACATACATATGCACACACGCACACCCACACATATGTGCATATGTATGTATGTGTATTCATGTGTTATGTACATTTTTATCCTATTGTAATAGAGAGTGCACGAGGCCCATTTTCAGGGCCTCAGAGATTGTAGGATGAGGTAAGGACATTACCCGAATACTTGCAACGGAATAGTCTCTGGTGAGGCTAAAGCCTTGTTATTGGAATTTGGTAGACGGAAACTGTTTAGAAGACTCTCAAATGGACCCATTCGTTTTTATTGAAGGTAGACGTAATCCGTTAGCTGGTTAAAGAACACAGCTTGTTTCTCTCTTCAGCCTCTAAGTGATGTAAAACAACTGCAGTGGAATAGACATGCATTGTATCCACAGTGTATATTTAGTATAACCGATTATATATATATATTTAAAGGCGGTATATATATAGTAATAATAATAAATTTGAAGACTAAAATCCAAAGAGGGCTCGATAAGAATAAACATATATTAAATATATAAAAACCCTAGAGCAAATATTTATTAAAATAACAGATTAAAGTTTAAGAAAAGAATCGCTGCTGTCACCCTTAACCATACGAGTGCACATAAAACCGATGCAGACTGTTGAATTAACCCCGACGATATGATTCACTTTAGCTCTCACATGTGCCACCTACAATGCCATCTATCTATGCATAAACAGGTCAGACATAATGCTCTAGGATAAAGAAAATAAAGTATGCCCAGTAATGGAAATTAGACGTTGTTAACAATATTAAAGATGAGTAAAAAAAGAAAAGTATCTATAAGAAATCCGCAATTACTTCAGTTAGTCTATAGCTTTAGATGTAACGCTAAAATTATTAGGACAGTTGACTATGCTATTAATTGTCTCAGTGCTAATCTTGAGAAACTGGACTTCAGAAGGCTATAAAAGATTTGGCTAATTAGGAAGTAACAACGAGAAGCTTTTAATAGAAATGTGCAAATACCCGTGACTAGAGACAAACATATGTCTATATAAAACACACAAACATATATACATGTTAAGAGAGAGATGGAGTAGAACCTATGTAAATGCAAGGTTACAAAGACATAATTTGTCTGTCTGTCTCTCTCTCTCTTTCTCTCTCTCTCTCTCTCTCTCTCTCTCTCTCTCTCTCTCTCTCTCTCTCTCTCTCTCTCACTCTCTCTCTCTCTCTCTTCTCTGTCACTCTCTAATATATATATATATATATATATAGCGAAGGAAAAGTGGTAAGGAACCAGGTGGACCATAACGCACCAAAGTACTCAATACTTAGGGTAGTAGAGTGGGTAATAGGAGTAAGTAAGACCCCGACGGCTGAGCTCAAGCCGTTTCGACGGCTAATTCTGTACAGAATTAGCCGTCGAAACGGCTTGAGCTCAGCCGTCGGGTTCTTACTTACTCCTATATATATATATATATATATATATATATATATATATATATATATATATATATATATATATATATATATATATATAAAACAGAGAGGGCATGGTAAGATACCAGTTAGACCATAACGCACCAGAGTACTCAATACTTAGGGTAGTAGAGTGGGTAATAGGAAAAGAGTCAGGACCCCGACGATTGAGCTCCGGCCGTTTCAACAGCTAGATCCGAACGGAGCTCAGCCGTCAGGGTCCTGACTCTTTTCCTATATATATATATATATATATATATATATATATATATATATATATATATATATATATATATATAATACATTATAAAGATCAAATTCAGGGATATATATGGGTATATGCATGTATTCGCATGTGTCTGTGTATTTCTTTGCACTGTATATATATATATATATATATATATATATATATATATATATATATATGCGTGTGTGTGTGTGTATGTGTATACGCGCACATCTAGGCATTACACACACACAGGTACATCTGCATGTACTTACATATATATTTATTGAATGTGTGCGATTATGATTTGATGTGCAATAACATAAACGTATTCTGATAATTAGCATACTGTGTGACTGACCACAATACAATAGGGAAATATGTAAGTAAATGCTAAATATAACCGATACTCTAACTTAATGCTAACCCACATATTTTCTTTCAGTTTTCTGCTGCTCTCTGTCTATTCGCTGCGCTTTTTCAGCTGATTGTACACAAATACACGTGTACCTGCTTGTGTTGTATTTTGCATTACTACACTCCTCTCTCTTCTATCTTCCTTTCCCTCTAACCCCTCCCCCCTCTCTCTCTCTCTCTCTTGCTCTTTCTCTCCCTCTCTGCATGATTATGTACCGCTGTCTGTTTAGCATAGGTTTGTTTTATGTATTTCCATATAACAAACATTTTTTCACTCACTCAGTATGATATTTATCAAGTCTTGTTTTCAAGTTATGGACGAGACTTTCGAAGCTCAGAGATTTGTGAATCAAAACCACGCTGGAAATTCAAGTCTCATACACATTTCTTCTCTTACTGGTTTCAGTTATTAACATGTCGAAACTATTTCCTGAAAACCGAATGAATTTTAAGGTGAGCTAGGGCATCACCTTCAAAGAGATTTAGTTGAACATATCGCCCCCCAGTACTTATCAATTCAAGTCTGGTATGGGACATATTATTTGATGTTGGCTTTTTTGTTTACACAAATTTGTCAAGGAAGAAACAGCAGTGACCGTGATTATTTTCAGAGCACCAATCTTGTTAAAAAGAGGCAGATATCACCAAACCGGAAACCTGTCCTGAATGCTGGTAGAAGAGTGGATTCTGTTTAAGGTACCCACAAGCCATGTCGTGGTGTTATATTGGGCGACAGATGAATGAGTTTTTCTTAAAGAAAGAGCGCAATGGTAAGATGTAGGGAGAAAGGAATCCTTAAACAATAGACATGACCCTTAATGCTTGCAGCTGAGAGTACTTTGCTAAAGAACAACAATGTCCAGGTGGTGGTATTAAAATTGACGTCAGATAAAGTCTATTGACACTCCCATTGTTAGGGTTTCTGAAATACATTTTACAAAACGGAACAAGACTGTTTCAACCCACACTGACATTCAAGATAACCGAGATGATTTTTTAAATGTGGAAGAGGCGTCAGATATTCACGGCCTCTTCCTTGGTCTCCTTAGACCTGAACCATTTTATCGGATTAAGATTCCTCATATAGGACGTGTCCACTGCTCTGCAATTTGCCTTGGACACTCCACACACATGCACGCACACATACACACACACACACACACACACACACACACACACACACACACACACACACACACACACACACACACACATATATATATATATATGGGGAAGAGGAACCCATATGGGATATTCATATCAACACTACATCATGTTCTAATGCATGTATATATATATATATATATATATATATATATATATATATATATATATATATATATATATATATATATATATATATATGTATATATATATATATATATATTTATATATATATATATTTATATATATATATATATATATATATATATATATATATATATATATATATATATGTATATATATATATATATATATATATATATGTATATATATATATATATATATATATATATGTATATATATATATATATATATATAAATATATATATATATGTATATATATATATATATATATATATATATATATATATATATATATATATATATATATAAATATATATGTATATATATATATATATATATATATATATATATATATATATATAAATATATATATATATATATATATATATATATATATTATATATATTATATATATATATATATATATATATATATATATATATATATATATATATATATATATATATATATATAAATATATATGTGTGTGTGTGTCTATATATACATATACATACAAAAATACATACATGTGCGTATGTGTGTGTGCGTGTCATATGAACTACAATGGAACATCTGCAAAATTCTTGATTGAAAAATGTACAGAAATCTCTGTAGAAATAAAGATTTCTCATTGTGCTTGAGGTTAGTTTATTTTGAAATATAATAAAGATTCTCTTTCTTTATTTAGATGTTTGTTAATTATATTAAACTTATGTAATGTACTTAATCCATATGTAAACTCCATAACTCCACTGTTACAATGGACAAACGATTAGCACACTTTCTCATCAGTTTATGAAGCTGCTACTATGAGCTTGTAGCCGGAGGCATTCGGACTTACTTTGCGTCTCTCTATCGCTGGTTCCAACCTTCCACGTGGGGTACTTCCACTAGCGTCTGTCTTCGCACACCCGTCACCTTGCAGGGCCAACAGCTAAGAGAGGGCTGTTCACGGCCTGATGTTTCGAGTCGCCCCCGTCCACCTGCTTTTGGTCAGGCGTCCCCCAGCTTCCGGTAATCCTCCTCCCACGGTAGCTCTATATCCCCCTCAGCTAAGAGAGGGCTTTTCACGATCACCCCCGTTTCCCTGCTTCCGGTCAGGCGTCCCCCAACTTCCCGCAATCCCCCTCCCACGGCAGCCCTACAGAGCTATTTCAAGGAACTATATTACAAAATACAAAATTAAACTAGTCAGCAGGTAAGAAATCGTTAATTGATAAGACAAATATCTTTAACTTCTATCCTTTCACTATTTTTAACTATTAGACTGCGGTCATATGGTCCATTATCAAAGTGGGTAAGATGATTATATTGACGCTGTATTTTGACTGGTTTTATCAACTCCAAAAGGCAAGCTTAACTTTTCTTAATTGCCATCACACAAATATCTGTACACACATATACATACATATTTCTCTCACTCTCTTTCACATCATCTGCAGCAACACACACCTCATATACATATATAGGGAAAGAGTCAGAACCCCGACGGCTGAGCTCTGGACTATAACAAAATTGGAGCGTAGAAATCAATCATATATATATATATATATATATATATATATATATATATATATATATATATATCGTAATTGTGGTGAGGCTGATAAAGTTGTTAAAATTCAATGTGTCCTTGGAAGGAAGGTCGCAGCGAAGTGTGACCAATAGTTTTTATGGTAGGTGATCACCGCTTAGGGTATCCTCGAAGAAAATTCGTTCAGGTTACAGAGTCATTTACATCTATGTGTTTGCGCATAGAACAATAAAAAAAACAGATGTCAGACTTAGATTGTTCTACCTACGCCTGTGTTTTTTATTGTTCTATGCACAGACACATATATATCTATGTATGTATTTAAGGGTGTATTGTCTAATGTCCGTTTATATATATATATATAAAAGTTAAAACAGAAAACAAAAACAATAACGAAGATTGCAATACAAAGTGTTAGTATTAGGTTCACGCTTGAGAGTGGGGGGGGGGGGGGGGGGCAGTAAAATATAAACAGAAAAATCATAAACAAAAAAATCATAAACAAAAAAAATCATTAACAAAAAAATAAATAAAAAATCGGAGACTGAAAGAGAAAAAGTTTTGGGAAAAGTCAAGAGGTTGGTCACGGCGAATTGAATCGGGGTTGAGCCGGTGGTAGAAATCCTACAGAAGAAGACTGGTGGATATATATATATATATATATATATATATATATATATATATATATACTATATTATAATTTGAGATTAAACTCTCAGTCGTTTACAATAAATCAGCTCCAAGAAAGGGGCATTTCCGAGCAGTTAAATACATTAAAATATATGATAAACACAAAACGTGTTTGCATTGTAACAGACAAAGTTAGCTATTAATGAAATAAACTAATTAAAGTGAATACAATTTGTCTGTCTCGATATAAGTCAATAAAGACAAGCTTATATATATATATATATAGGAACGAGTAAGACCCCGACGGCTGAGCTCAAGCCGTTTCGACGGCTAATTCTGGACTAAATGAAAATTTATCCTGGTATTTGAATAGCCGAGCTTCTCAAAGGGTAATTCCATATATGGTCAAAGTGTTTGTCACAGGGATTGGTCAAAGTTAGTAGTTGAGACATAATAATTCTATGATGGCAAATTAGTGGGGGAAAGGGGTAGCTAAACCTGCCAGTAGGAGAAAGAGGGAGAGGGGGTGGAGTAGACCCATTCATGCGTTGGTAGTGCCTGGTTACAGCTGGGCGTGAGGTCAAAGAAGATACTAGGGAGGAGGAGGGGGAGGAAGTCGAAACAGTAGGTAGAACAATGAAGGGTAAAAATATAAAGAAAATATTGAGAGTGTTAAAAAGGTCGTAGTAACCAGAAATTGTTTATTTTTTTTTTTTTACATTTATTCGCTTTTTAACACTCTCAGTATTTTCTTTATATTTTTACCCTTCATTGTTCTACCTACTGTTTCGACTTCCTCCCCCTCCCACTCCCTAGTATCTTCTTTGACCTCACGTCCAGCTGTAGCCGGCACTACCAACGCATGAATGGGTCTACTCCACCCCATCTCCCTCTTTCTCCTACTGGCAGGTTTAGCTACCTCTTCCCCCCACTAATTTGTCATCATAGAATTATTATGTCTCAACTACTAACTTTGACCAATCCCTGTGACAAACACTTTGACCATATATGGAATTACCCCTTGAGAAGCTCGGCTATTCAAATACCAGGATAAATTTCCATTTAGTCCAGAATTAGCCGTCGAAGCGGCTTGAGCTCAGCCGTCGGGGTCTTACTCGTTCCTATTACCCACTCTACTACCCTAAGTATTGAGTACTTTGGTGCGTTATGGTCCACCTGGTTCTTTACCACATTTCCTTCGTTATATATATATATATATACATACATATTCAATTTTATCAAAGCTTTTACCAAAAATGTATCACTCAAAATAAAGGTCAAGCGACACATGAAGCTGTACTACAATAGGATTGATTCCAAAATCACGTGATTGAAAGACAAACCTCTTAACCAAACTGTTATGACTGACGTTTCCCTGGAGTTACAGAAGTGTCGTTATAGGAATCATATTTATAGCAAACTAATACCATACACACAAAAAAGTGTGCCTCATAGCAACTATCAATATATTTTGTCTCTTTGTAACATTCCACTCACAAATAGTACAACAACACCCTAGCAACTAACTAATAATAATACTGCATTGTTTTGTAAACATTGCACGCACACAAGTAGCGGATACCCTAGCAGATTAATAATACCAGACACAATGGCGAAACTATTTCCTCAAAACCGAATGAATTTTGACGTGAACGATTAAAGAAATTTCAAGCAGGAAGATAAAGCATTAGAAAAACACGCATCATTTATTGTTTTTTTTTTCTCTTAAAAATAAACAAAAAAATAAAAGCAACGAAAAGATACAAGATAAACAACAACAAAAATGGTTCAACGTATTCACTCGAACTGCGAGAAGTAGTAGTCAAATCTTCCCCAAATTACACCCTGCATTCTTGAAATAAGTAGGAAGTGATATAGGAAAATGATAGCAGCGGGACGATTCTGGCTAGGAACATTTTGCATGTCTGCTCGAACCAAGTTTACGTTGAGTCTAAAATACAACAGAAACGACAGTAATAAAAAATAAACGCACACGGACGCACACAGACACTCTCTCTCTCTCAAGCACACACACGAACACACACACACAAACACATACACACGCACACACACAAATACACAGACAAATGCACCCCCCCTCCACACACACACATATATATATATATATATATATATATATAGTAATAATAATAAATTTGAAGACTAAAATCCAAAGAGGGTTCGATAAGGATAAATATATATCCAATATATAAGAACCGTAGAGCAAATATGTGATTCTATTTGTTTTATAATAAAGTGAAGTGAAAGCCAACAGGTGAGTGTGCTTTTATTGGCAGCATGACGAAAGTATAACAATATATATATAAGTATATATATATGTGTGTGTGTGTATATATATATATATATATATATATATATATATATATATATATATATATATATATATATATATATATATATATATATATATATATTAGTGTTAAAGTATCGTAAGAAACAGAGAGGTACAAAGAGGAGCGATACAGAATACTAAATGCCCAAAGCCGAAGCGTGGTGCGCTCGATGCTTGGGTTAGCAGGGTTAAATATAATTGATTTGCTTATATATATATGCATGTAGAGAAGGATAAATAGATAGATAGAAAGATCGATAAATAAATACATAGATATATTGATAGATTTAAATGAAATATAATTGAAAATAAATGAATATATATATATATATATATATATATATATATATATATATATATATATATATATATATATATATATATATATATATATATATAAGTATGTATACATACATACATATATGTATACAGACGTACAATAGTATGTATATAGATACATACATGCACACACATATATATATGTACGTATGGATTTACCGAGCATTTATTATAATGCTCGGTTTGTTTGAAAACAAACATCCCGAATTAAGCCGTACAGTGTTTAGCAAACATCGTTGCCCTTTTGTTCAACACTGACAAAGGAACGATGTACTAGTTTCAAGCTTATTAGCTATCGTCATCACCGTATAGCTTCCTGCCAGATGATTGAACGTCTGAAAGTATATACTTTCCTTATGCATATTAACGGCTGAGCAGCCTAATTTGCATATCGAGTGAGTTAATCGGCCGGGCGCACCGAAAACGATAAATGGAAAAAATGAAACGAGATTTCATTTCTCACTCTTAGTACGGCTGTTACTTAAATATAAGTATGTATACGTACATACATATATGTATACAGACGTACACTAGTATGTATATATATACATACATGCACACATATATATATGTACGTATGGATTTACCGAGCATTTATTATAATGCTCAGTTTGCTTGTAAACAAACATCCCGAATTAAGCCGTACAGTGTTTAGCAACCATCGTTGCCCTTTTGTTCAACACTGACAAACAAACCGAGCATTATAATAAATGCTTGGTAAATCCATACGTACATATATATATGTGTGCATGTATGTATATATATACATACTACTGTACGTCTGTATACATATATTTATGTACGTATACATACTTATATTTAAGTAACAGCCGTGCTAAGAGTGAGAAATGAAATTTCGTTTCATTTTTTCCATTTATATATATATATATATTAGACGATTGCAGGAAGGAATAGATCCTAGATTGATGGAACAGTTGATGTGCAGCCAAGAACGAGGAGGTGGCTTATTTTGAAGAATATATTACAGCCAAACACTTGTTTGAACACCAGAAGCGAAAACTTGAAAGCTTGCTGTATAGTTCAAAATGTGTCTTGAGTTTCTGGTTATCACAGGAGGCCACAAGTTGAAACCACTTCACATCCCATGGATCTTATTAAGTTAACAAGACCTCCAATATGGTAGCATAACATTTGTAACAAATAATAATTGTTTCTACAAGAGGCACAAGGCCAGCAATTATCCCAGTGTATTACTGGTACTTTATTATATCGACCCCCGTTAGGATGAAAGGCAAAGTTAATCTCGACGGGATTTGTAACAAATAATAATAATTATTATTTCTACTTTTGGCACAAGGCCAGCAATTATTTCAGTGCATTACTGGTACTTTATTTTATCGACCCTGTAAGGATGAAAGGCAAAGTTAACCTCGGCGGGATTTGAACTCAGAACATAAAGGGACGAAACTCTTTGCTGCAAAGCATGGCGTCTCTACCGATACTACCAAATAATAATAATAAATAAATAAATAGGAAAATATCCTCAAGCTTATGTAAAATATTTAACCCTTCTTAACACCTCCCTATACCCTCCACTCCACCTAACATACTGCTGTATTTAGACCTATATACTTCCTGTCTATTGTGTTACTTGGCGTTTATATACTCATCTTTATCGTAATTAAAAATCTGTGTTGAAGCAGTTAACGTTAAGCTAACATATATTCAACATTCATAATTCGGCCAACACAACTTATAAATATAATGGGTTATTATATTGCTAAATATACTATACATACATTCATATATATATATATATATATATATATATATATATATATATATATATATATATATATATATATGTAAATATATATATATATATGTATATATATGTATATATATGTATATATATATATATGTATATATATGTATATATATGTATATATATATATATGTATATATATATATATATATATATATATATATATATATATATATATATATATATATATACATTATGAAGAGAGAAGAAACATTTAGATATAATTAGTAATAAAATGTATCATACCTAAACTGCTCCTAAATTCCTCGACTACGTAGTTTCGTGGCATAAACAAAAACAATATATCATAAAGATATAGAGTCCTTGCGAGGTCTGCCGACTTATCAAGAGGATACCTCATTTTACTAGTCTCAAGAATATATATATATATATATATATATATATATATATATATATGCATATATGTATATATATATGCATATATATACGAACACATATCTACATTCTCACACACATAAACATATACAAAACTGTACACATATCTCTTAAACATTTATATAAGAAAAAGAAACACGTACCACGCATACACACTATACTTTACGGAAAATAAAAAAATAGTCTATGCGTGTATATTTAATAGATGTATGCAAATGACAATCGTTGAAAAGCTATTTCTTTTCCAAATTATAAATATACCCAGGTACCACTCCTTTCACATGACTTTTCAATTCCAATATGCATAAAACTTCATTCTCTCTCAATACATACACACGCACGCACGCACGCACGCACGCACGCACGCACGCACGCACGCACGCACGCACGCACGCACGCACGCACGCACGCACGCACGCACGCACGCACACACGCACACACGCACACACACACACACACATATATATATAATTTTACAATCACATTTTTCAATCATATTCTTTTTATTTTATTTGACTCGAATTACTTAGTCGTTTCTATGGCTGTGCGGATAATGGTTTAACCATCGTCTCAGTGTGTTTGGCCTTTTAACGTATGTTGTAGCTCTGGTTCGTTAGAATCTATTGAGCGCTTGCCACACATCTCGGAAGTTGTTTTTCGCTAATTTCCAATAGCCGAAATACGATTCTCGCTAATTTATATTTGTATTAATCTCCAGACTCTAGCTATTGACCAGTTAATTTTCTTGATTTTTCTAGTTGATTCTATTGACTGATGAATAGCTTTTGTTAATTTAAAACCATTCTGTTGAGAACTTAATTCGTTTTGTGATATTTTGCAATTTTGCAATAATAAAACACTTACTGAATTCATCCGCCAAAATAAGGGTTGTCTCCCTTGTCGAGCCCCACGTGGGTATTGGTAACGGTCAATCCTTGGCCTGGTACTTGAACTAAAAGCCTGTTGAAAAAGTGACGCCCTTGTTCAATCATCTTACCAAAAGCTTAACATTATTTGTCTAAGCGGACAGTACTTGATTTAGGAGTCGCAGAAACCCAAATGCTGGATTTTCACCAACCATCCAGGGGTTCGGGTAAATTTTTCAATCATATTTTTTTAATTTTGTTTGGCCCGAATTACTTGGTCGTTTCTCTGGCTGTGCGCATAATGGTTTAACCATCGTCTCACTGTGTTTGGCCTTTTAACGTATGTTGTAGCTCTGGTTCGTTAGAATCTATTGAGCGCTTGCCACACATCTCGGGAGTTGTTTTTCGCTAATTTCCAATAGCCGAAATACGATTCTCGCTAATTTATATTTGTATAAATATATATAAATATTGGATCGATCGACTTTCGTCAAATCGGACCGAGGAAACAATGTTTTCGTCGGTCTTTCCAGCTAATACTATCTATCGGTCGCAACTGCAGGTAGAAGGAGCAACGTGAAATAACGTGTCTTGCTCGAAGACATAACGCATCACCCGGTCGAGTAATCGGACTCACAACCTCAAGATTGTGTATCCAATTCTCTAACCACTCAATCATACATAGGCCACCATATATATATATATATATATATAATTGGAAATTTAGTAAAATCGAATCTCTGGCGGTTTGCAAGTAAATTCGGCCTTCTTATGAAATGATGAGTTACCAAAGCACTCGTAAGGTAGGTCCTTAGAGTAATAACATACGTTTAAATAGCTTGACAAATCGAACATTGTGGTAGGCAAAATCTAACACACAATAATATACCAAAGTAACGATAGAACTAATCAGGTTGAGAAAAATACACCTGGACAAATCAAACAATTATACGTTTAGAGTGTTTCTTTGAATCCGAAATCAAATATCAGACTTACGTGACTGGCAAGCTCGTAGTATTCATGATCGAACAGAGGATTCAGTTTTTCAACAGGTTTTCGTTCTACCCAGAACAGGGGTGATAGGCTAAATGTTGCTGCTAGATGCAGCGTATCGTATCTATAGCTGTCACGTGTTAATTCCAGTAAGGGAAATAACCCCCGGTTTTTGGCGGGTCATTCAAAATGTTAGACAAAGGAAATATTTTAATTTCCGCTAATCATCATGATAAGCTCTCGACTAGATGTTATAAAACAAACACAAATAATTAACCAATCAACAGAATTGTCTAATTAAATTACTTAGTTAATTATTAAATCTAGGAGAATAATATAATTGGAAATTTAGTAAAATCGAATCTCTGGCGGTTTGCAAGCAAATTCGGCCTCCCTCGGTTGAGTATTTTACTGACTTATAAAGATTGACTTTGTTAGTTTCAGAAGATCCCGTTAAGGGTGAAAGCAGCAATTCTTTGCTTAAACTTTAATCTGTTATTTTAATAAATAATTGCTCTACGGTTCTTATATATTTGATATATATTTATCCTTATCGAGCCCTCTTTGGATTTTAGTCTTCAAATTTATTATTATTACTATTTGGCTCCCTCGGTTGAGCACTCTACTGACTTATACAGATTGACTTTGTTAGTTTCAGAAGATCCCGTTAAGGGTGAAAGCAGCGATTCTTTGCTTAAACTTTAATCTGTTATTATAATAAATATTTGCTCTACGGTTCTTATATATTTGATATATATTTATCCTTATCGAGCCCTCTTTGGATTTTAGTCTTCAAATTCATTATTATTAATATATATATATATATATATATATATATATATATATATATTTAATACAATAACAGAGAAAGCTTTAAGCTAAACTCCGACTGGTAACCATCTCACTCAACAAACATTAGGTCATACGTCAGTATAATCCCAATTTAGTGTTTGGGGTGCTAACTATATGTATTTTGTGGAAAGCCAGTTGTATTATTTTATATGAGATATAATTAAAGTTAAAATATATATATATATAATATATATATATATATATATATATATATATATATATATTATATATAGTAATAATAATAAATTTGAAGACTAAAATCCAAAGAGGGCTCGATAAGGATAAATATATATCAAATATACAAGAACCGTTGAGCAAATATTTATTAAAATAACAGAATAAAGTTTAAGCAAAGAATCGCTGCTTTCACCCTTAACGGGATCTTCTGAAGCAGCGATTCTTTGCTTAAACTTTAATGTTATTTTAATAATTAATATATATATTATATATATATATATTATATATATATATATATATACAATACATAAACAGAGAAAGCCTTAAGCGATACTCCGACCAACTCCATCTAACTCAACAAACATTAGGATATACTTAAGTATTATCCCAATTTAGTGTTTGGGGTGCTAACTAATCAGTATTTCGTGGATAATTGGTTGTATTATTTTATATGAGACATTATTAAATAAATATCTCATTTCTTCCAGAAATCTTATAACTAATCTGCCGATTAGTTATAAGATTTCTACAATTTGGGATAAATAAATTCCAGGTTATGTAGAAACTTGTATATAATCCATAGTTTTATACACAAGCGGGCTCTTATAAACTCATCAGTGGATGCCCAGTCAATAACGATATAAGAATTATATCGACATTAACAGAAAAGTGATGGTCTCCCTCAGCGCTAAGAAGAGACTGGTAGATTAGAATCCATCAGTTCTCTCAAAGAAAAAATACACGCTGCCCCCAAAGGGTAAAGGGAAGTCATCTTAAAATAAAACAATATACACGCTGGTCTATATATATATATATATATATATATATATATATATATATATATATATATATATATATGTGTGTGTATGTGTGTGTGTGTGTGTGTGTGTGTGCTTGTATGTATCTTTCTTTGTGCAATTATTCTATGAAGTTGGTTTTTTGATAAAGTGACAAAGCTTTGTTTGAGGTAATATTGACCCAGAATTTCGGGAATATGTGATTGCAACTCAATATATGCATATATATATATATAGGTGTACGTATAAAAGATGCTAGCACTCATATGTATATATTATGGGATGTACACGTCTTTTTATACACCAGTGGAGGTGTGTATGTCATATGCACATATATGATTCTGTGAATATGTTTATTCTTGTGAACTGAAATGAAGAATCTTTAGAATATTCTACAAATCTTCACTCTACCATTAATTGATTGGATTTGAAAGGTGTGAGTCGGTTTCCTTTATTCATTTTACAAAACCAACAAAATTTACAAGCATTTGTGCAAATTTATAGTCGAGTGCTTCGAGACAAATAGGCACAAATGGTAATCTAAAGCCACGATAGAAGAGCTGTAAGTTCCGTGTTAGTTCACCATACATATTCTCTTCAAGCCTTTCCAACTTCACCATCTTTTGAATGTCACCAGATAATTGTGGAATGGAGAATCTGCAGCATTGATGGTACAACATGTTATGCTGTGATACACAGTTTGTGGGTTTAATGCAAGCTGCTGATGATAGTCCAACATTCTTAAAATTTCTTAAGATAACAATGCCTTTGACTTACTGCTCGTAGTTTGCATTTGATTAGTTTACCATTAAGCGTCTTTGGTCAGCAGCTCCCACATATTTTAGATAGTCTCTTATCAATCCGCAGCAGGTGGTTCATGAATTTCTTAATAACTTTGCATATAATAATAGCTTCAAACTTTCCGATTCTTCCATAGTATGTCAATGTTTTTGTTAGAAAGAAAGAGGAAATCTATTTTGGTTGTGTGTTACCATTTCGATCGATCTGTTGGTGATTGGTAATTGCAATACAATATAATAAGGCATTCAATATTCACCGAAACTGGGAGCTTCTGACCCTGCTAGATGCTCCTTAATAACTGGATCAACCACGGATAGCATCAAGTTAATAAGTTTTCTATCATGTCCTAATTGTTCTTTTATTTATTGACTTGTTGATGTAGAAATAATGAAGTTGTATGATTTTATTATGAACTGTTCTGTTTTGAGTTTTTTGTATCCTTCACTAATTTTTATTTTGTAGGTTTATGCTGTATGTCCCTATAATGGCGACAGTCCTATATCAGTATTATTGCTTTCGCTTTTGATTAGTTCGTGATTTATGTTTTTAGCAATTTTCCCTAAGTCACAATCTACTAGGTTCTTGATAATGTTATTTATCGTGCATTGTTTATGGTGTATGTACGAGTATTTATGTGTATATACTAACAAATATATCTTTTTGCCTGTCTGAATGGGAAAACATGTATGTACGCATGCAAGAATGTATATGTGTATGCACGCACATATATGTGTATGTATGCCTTTATGTATAGTTAAAAATAGTTCTTAATGAATTTCCTTCATCTTTTTATGAAGCTTTTCTTACATCTCTATATGTATATATACCAATCTCCCTTCCTACATACCAACCTGGCTAACTAGCTATTTATTTACCTACCCACAGACCTATCAATGCAGCTAACACCAATATATCTAATTACTAGCTAGCGGCTAGTTAGCCAGCAATCATTATCTGTACCTAATTTATGCTAGAAAATCAAAGGTATTTTTAATGTTGGTTCATAAGCCTCGCTGTGAAAACGTAAACAAACGTGAAAATTATTCTATTATTCATAGGATATTGTTTTATTCGTTTCACGGCTATTTGGACAGTCATGAGAAGGTAAACATCCTGTATCAGTCATTTTATGGAGAGTATTGATACTCGAATGCTATTCATATCGATACATAATCCTTTTGGTACCAAACTGCTTGAAACTGCCCGAAACTACCTTAAACTGCCTCAGGTCCAACTGTAGAAAATTGTTTATTTTCATGTGTTTATATTTATCTAAAACCAGTCATCCTAATTTTATGTAGGACCTTTGTTATCTTCCCAACAGTTAAATATCGAGAAAGATATATTACTAAATCCTTCAAATTATTGATTATTTGAAAATTATAGGTAGTTTTTCATTAGAAATATGGTGAAGAAAGGGTAAATCCTGTGGTATATGATTTAAATAAAAATTGTCTGCAATTTCTAGCAGGTTGAGCGATTACATAGAGGTCCACTTTATTGGCCTCTACGGGACCTTTGTTTTTCTTCCCGTGTGCTCATTATATTTTATAAGATATAACGTGACTGACTGTAAGGCATTTTTTTAGTGTAGATTATCATCTGGTGTTTTCTCATCATAATCAATGAACCAAAAATTTCACCAGTTAGGTCTATTTATATAACGAAGAAAAAAATATTTGTAAAAGAATGTTCAACTATCGATATTGAATCACATTATTTATTTGTTTATTTATTTATTTATTTATTTATTTATTTATTATTCAGCAGGGACGAACTGAATGGGAATATACAGATTTAAACGCATTTCTATCTTGACCGATGAGGAAATCAAGTATTTTTTATGTAAATTTGATTATGTGGGTTGGATCTCCATCAGTTCTGACGGCGTGTTCCAGTTCTTTGATCAATGGAACAGTTCGCACGTGTGGTTAACATGCATGGGGTTAACCA
Source organism: Eledone cirrhosa (assembly GCA_964016885.1). Lineage (NCBI taxonomy): Eukaryota > Metazoa > Mollusca > Cephalopoda > Octopoda > Eledonidae > Eledone > Eledone cirrhosa. The sequence goes on along the minus strand of OZ024742.1, from coordinate 34,674,186 downwards.
TGCCATACACGGGTGTACCCTTAACGTGATCCTCAGAGCGATTCAGTGGCAAGACTAAACTTTTGATTCACAGGTATAAGGTATATTTTCTAGCTCAGTGTACTAAAGCAACGTAGAATTAGGTGAACTGCTCAAGGTTGTAACCCGTTACCTGGAATCGAACTCACAAATGCTAACCACTAAACCACTCTCCTTCACAATGGTCATTTAGTATAACAATATATTGTTGGGGGCGATAAAAGGTAATTAGAGATACTGGTTGCCAATTTAGACACGAGGTCAGCAAATTGGTGCGGTGGAGTATTAAGTCGATTATATCGACACAGTCCTTCGCTTGTACTTTATTTTATTGACCCCTAGAAAATTAAAAGACAAAGGTGATCTAGATAGCATTTGAGCACAATACATAAAGAGTCGGAACAAATACTGAAAAACATTTTGTCAGACGCTCTAACAATTCTACCAATCCACCACTCTGATCAGACGAGATAAGACTAAGACTACCTAGCACTTAAATGTGTGCCAAAACACCCGACTCTATGTATATTAGATTTTCCCTCGTTCTTGGATGCTGGTACGATAGTGAATGGAAGGCATGGCAACGGTAAATTGGGATGTTAGGGAATTTCATTTTATCGACTATCTATTTGATGGTATATATAGGCAGCGAATTATCAGAGTCGTTACAACGTCGGACAGCCGTCCGGCTGTCTGCACTTTAAGTTCAAATCCCACCAATATCAACTTTGCATTTCATCCATTCGAGGTCGCTGTGATCGGCTCTTTCGCTATATCTCTTTCTCATTTCCCCTCTCCACTTCTCTGTAAGATATCTATTATGTGTTACGGGTCCATACATACAAATGTTTGATTGTGTACTTTCTTCAATAATGATCTCTTATTTTGCTTGTAAGAATTCACAGAAAATTACACTGCATAATAAATTACATTGCAGACATTGCATAAAATACAATACCTTCCATTACATTACATAAAATTACGTTCCATGTATTACAAATATTACACACATTCACATACAGATATAAACATACCTAACATAGGTTTCAATACAAATTGTAGAGTATATTGTATCAATCGAATATAACGAGAAAAACTCCAAGAAGCGATGAAGGGAATCATCATGTGATCATAAAACTTAACTCCGGTTTATATTGTTACATTGTGCAAATGAACATTTATAAATATTCCTTTTTTAGAAATTGAATCTGACGAATCTAACGTTGTGGAGTATAGCTTCATATTCATATAAGCCACAAGTTTTGATTCAGATGATAAAATTCAAGTGGCAGTACTGTGTGGTGATCATGACACTGGCTCTATATTATATAACAGGCTACGCAGTCGCACTACTGATTTTTCGGCAACTGATGTTCCGATAGTTCTGGTAATCTATACATAACTATGGGCGGGCTCTTGAATTTCCCGCAACCACTATATTAGTAAATTCAAGCAAGGAGATTAGTGCATGATGTTGGATTAAATTTTAAACATTTCTGCCTTCATATCATTATAGTTTGGGGTTAAGGAGACTGTGTTTGGCTTCATAATTGTTTCTACTTTTGGCACAAGGCCAGCATTTACACAGTGTATTACTGGTACTTTATTTTATCGACCCCGTAAGGATGAAAGGCAAAGTTAACCTCGGCGGGATTTGAACTCAGATCATAAAGGGACCAAAGCATGGTGTCCGACTCTCTACCGATACTGCCATTGGCTTCATAATGTTTCCAGTCAATTAGTATCTAGTCCAGAAAGAGGATAATATGACATGGGTCTGGAAGCAAGAGTACCAGAAATGGTGATGTACCTGCATATATCACTAACTTGTTTTGTAATCTTGGTAATATCAATCTATGCGCATGACTTAGTGGTTAGAGCATTGGGATTGCAATCAAAAGGTTGTGAGTTCAATTCTCGGACCGGGTGATGTGTTGTTTCCTTAAGCAAGACACTTTATTTCACGTTGCTCCAGTTTACTCAGCTGTAGAAATGAGATGATAGGACTCCCTATCATTAAATAGATGATAGAACTCCCTATCATTAAATTACCCAAGTCACCTCCAACGAGATATACCTTGAAGGAGGCCAGCTAAACCTGCATAGGCGTGAGCTGTCACACACACACACACATGCCAATTAAAATATTGTGTAGTGACTGAAAAATATCCTTATGATTTTTCTGTTCCATTTCACAAATGCTAAACTGAACAGAACCTAAAAATATATTTCAGCATCTAATTAGCTTATTTTAAAGTTCTGAATAGTTGCAATATTCATTTTACAAGTTCAGTCTGGTGGCCTCACATTAAACCCAATTCCATTTTGATCTGGAATAAGATTGAATATAATCAATCAACACAAAGCGGAAATCTATAAACTATTTGAAAGTTTAGAATAGAGTATCAAATGTCAAGACGTGAACTGATTGAATAGCGACTAGAAGAGGAATTATCAAATAAAAAGCAAACAAACAAGCAAAAAAACAACAACAAGGAACCAGGAAAACTGCTGAGCTGGCAATTTATAATCTTCAACAAAACATTGCAATATATCAAAACCAGAAAATGTAAAATTGGAATAGAGTGTCTTGGCACACATTTCTTACAAAGTTCTAGGTTATCTTATTATTTTGGAAGACGTCTTATTATGCCCACCAATATATTATTATATTACATAACCAAATCTACATCTATGTACTGTCGAGTCTGAAAATACATCTAAATTGTTATCTCCTCGTACATGGCGTTACTGCTGATAAACAACAACAAAAACGATAATAATAATAATTATGATTTCTAGTATAGGCACAAGGCCAGCAATTTCAAGGTGAGGGGAAGTCGATTTTTTCGACCCAGCGTAGCTCTATGCGTCAAAGCATGGCGTCCGACCCTCTACCGATACTGACAATCCACCGCGGAAATAATAATACTAATAATGTGATTAATGTCAATATTTGTAAAATATCTTGCAAATATTTTCTTCGTTATACAAACAAATTTAACTGACGAAGTTTCTGCTTGATTAATTTTTGAGGAAAATTAAACTAAACAAGAAAAAAATATAACAACGACTATTCACTGCAGAAATATTTTCATTATATAAACAAGTGTAAAATAATATTGAGTTAATGGATGAATAATTTAAAAAGTAACGCCTCTGATTTTGTTTCTTATTTCACAAATTTTCCTACAAATGTAATATACATAATAATACAAGAAAGGACTAAAATAAATATATTTCGGATATCCTACAACTTAACTCAAGTATTATATAGACTCAAACAATAATGAAGAGCTTCATTTTTTCAAATTCATATCTAGGTGTAAACATTTACAGTATATTAAAGTAAGAATTGCAAGAGAAAAATACATTTTGAAATAGAAATATAATTCCACATACACATTCGTGCTTATACAGCGGTTTCGTTTCAACATATATATTAATATATATTAATTAAGATGATTAGATAATATATTAAGACGCCAAAACTTCATCAGTAAACAATGTCTTAAAACATATTAAGGCTTTTGAAAAAATATATATACATCTATACATATATATATATATATATTATATATATATATATATATATATATTATATATATATATATATATATATATATATATAACACACACATATATATGTATATATATATATACATACATGTATCTATCTCTCTATCTCTCTCTCTCTCTCTCTCTCTCTATATATATATATATATATATATATATATATATATGCATATATATATATATATACATACATATATGTATGTATATATATACATACATGTATATATATACATACATATATGTATGTATATATATATATATATGCATATATATATATATATATATATATATATATATATATATATATATATATATATATATATATATATATATATAGAGAGAGAGAGAGAGAGAGAGAGAGAGATAGAGAGATAGATAGAGAGAGATAGAGGGGGAGAGACACAATATATACATAAATATATATATATATATATAAGCAAGAAAGAGTAAGTGTTGGTAAAATCCAGTACTTCAGTTTGCGGATAGGGAGCACTCAACGAAGATATAAGTTCCGGAGATATAATAGTGACGAAACATAAGTCAATTACATGAACTCATAATCCTTTATTTACTGCTATATATATTTCGATGATAGCCATTGAATGGCTATCATCGAAATATATATACAGTAAATAAAGGATTATGAGTTCATGTAATTGACTTATGTTTCGTCACTATATATATATATATATATGAATAAAATTAGTCCTTCATCAGTGATTTTCCAAGTTTCATTGGTATTTCATCGCTTTAAAGCAATGAAATACCAATAAAGGTTGGAAAATCACTGATGAAGGACTAATTTTATTCATATGTAACCCATGTGCAACCACGCAGCACTCAATTCTTCTCATATATATATATATATATATATATATATATATATATATATATATATATATGTATATATAAGCCTTGTCGATTCAATTTGGATTGCCTTGGGAACATAACCTTATTATGTAAGAAGCTGTTTGATGATGTCACAGCACTGAGTACACGGAAATGCATGGGCACTATCGTCATTGAAATATGTATCACACCATTATCATTAAAGAACTTTAACATCTGAAACTACTTCGCATTTTCTTATTCTATACATATGATTTTTAAAGCGATGAAATACCAATGAAGGTTGGAAGATCACTGATGAAGGACTAATTTTATATATATATATATATATATATATATATATATATATATATATATATATATATATATATATATATATATATATATATATATATATAAAGATTCAGGACCCGACTGCTTATTTCTTCTTCTTGCCTTTTTTCTTACTTTCCTTCGTTTCGTTCATGAGACTCTCGTGCTGTAAAAAGAACCACACTTTCTCCCTGAGGTCATATGACATTCTATGTGAACATTCTTTTACTTAATTGCTAAAAATTAATGTTTTGTCTGTCCTCTTTTGTTTGTATTTTTATTTTATTTAAATAACTTTTAAGGTTTCTCCATGAAAGAATTGTTTTTCGTTTTGTCTTCCTTTCGTTCATTGTCTTGTCCACTCTTTGTTAATTTTTTTAAGTTATATATATATATATATATATATATATATATATATATATATATATATATATATATATATATAGACATATATATATATATACATATATATACATATATATATAT
>OZ024742.1:34643945-34658945 GCA_964016885.1 Eledone cirrhosa | reverse complement strand
ATAGATTAATTTCACGAACAGCTTGGTCCGTTGATCAATAAACTAGTACAATCGTCCTTGGCAAGGAAGTTATTCCTATACGCACATATACACATACACACACTCGCTGCGTAATAGGTGTGCAATGTATTTTCTAAATGATATGTGTAAGCGTATGACGCGTATAAGCCCCGAGCATAGTCTTTTAATACAGCCAATGCGTGGTTTGACTCCCGTAGTCGGCTGTGTTATAAGTTGGCGGAGAGCCGGAATCGTTAGAGCGTGGAAAAAATACCTCGCAGTATTGTCTTCCCACTCTTTAAGCTTTGATTGCCAGCTTCGCTGAGCTCAATTTGGCCTTTCATTCATCTGGGGTCGATAAAATAAAGTACCCGTACAACCCTCCCTCTGAATTTCTGACGTTGTACTTATATGAGAAACAGCTTTTGCTATTTTCATAAGAATAAATATTTACGTAGCAGTCTTTTGACTTTATTTCCCGTACATTAGTTTTCTTTTGCTTGTTTTAGTTGTTACAATCTGGCCATACTTCATTGATGGGGATTAGTCATCATATCGATCTCACTACTTATTTTGTGGAGCCACTAAGATACGTAATATAAACAATCAATAAACACAAATGAACGCGCACTCACACATATGCTCACAAACACACACACACATATATATAGGGTGTTCACAAATATGTATAATCACTTACCTGTACAGGTAAGTGAATGCTATTGAAGTGTGTACACATGTTTGTATATATATATATATATATATATATATATATATAACAAAGAAAGTGTGGTAAGAAACCAAGTGGACCATAACGCACCAGATTCCTCGATATTTAGGGTAGTAGAGTGGGTAATATTGGAAAGGAGTCAAACGGTCGGAGCTCAGCCGTCGGGGTCCTGACTCTTTTACTATGTATATATATATATATATATATATATATATATATATATATATATATATATATATATATATATATATATATATATATATATATATACTGGCCATCACCACTGTTTTTGTCAACCAAACGTTACTCACAATGCATTGGGCAAATCGAAGCACTTGCCTAAAGTGACAACTAGTAGTAATGAACCGCTTAGTTGCGAAGCGAGATCTCTTAACCACACACCCATAACCAATATTTTATACGAAAGTGGAGCAAGATCTAACCTTATATTTTCTACGCAATAATAAAAATCCTAAATATCGTCATGATATAAATTTGAAACAAGCCCTTTTTCACTTATATCGGCCAGCTTTGTTATATTACATCGATATCACATTTCCACTTGTAAAAAATTAAACCAACTTCACTCGAAAAACTATATTAACCTTAACTATATTAACCATAACTATATTAACCTTACTGCCTATTGTAACTTACCGTTACAATAGGCAGTAAATAGTTTTTGAACTTTGAATGTCACTTCGTTCGTCAAATAACGAAGTATCAGAAAGCGTGTCAACCATAGCACCGGGGAAAATATCAATAAGGGGAAGCTGAGAGAGAGGGAGAATGAGGGAGAGAAAGATAATTGAAATCGGATGACAGGGGAAAATAGTAAATATATTCGTGCAAGATACAGTAAAAATTTCAAGTGCAAGGGTTTGAAATCGTGCAGCGATAACTGCATTGAAATGAACCAACCTCAGTAATTGCAACTACTACTACTTTCAGGAAATCTTCAAGTAGTTTTTAGATCTGCTATTAGTCCCTGATTTACAAAACGGCGGGATGGTTAATGCTTGGGCACCTTTAATCATAGTTCTACTCAATCAAAGCTGACCTATTTATAAATAGTAACAATGATGCTTGAACAACAGGAATGAATAACAGTAGCAGTAAAAACATCTACAGAGGCAGAATTAACGCGTTCTAGTTTCAGCACAAGGCCAGCAATTTTGAGGGAAGGCGAAATACGACAACAACAATAATTGTTTCTACTTTAGGCACAAGGCCAGCAATTACCCAGTGCATTACTGGTACTTTATTTTATCTACCCCGTAAGGATGAAAGGCAAAGTCAACCTCGGCGGGATTTGAGCTCAGATCGTGAAGGGACGTAGCTATGCTGGAAAGCATGGCGTCCGACCCTCTACCGATACTGCCAATCCAATGACAGTAGAAATGATTTCTAATTTAGGCACAAGGCCAGCAATTCTTGGGTATGAGAAAGTCGATTAAATCGACCCCAGTGCGTGACTGTAAGTTAGAGGTACTTTATTTTATCGACCCCGTAAGGATGTAAGGCAAAGTTAACCTCGGCGGGATTTGAACTCAGATCATAAAGGGCCGTAACTCTATGCTGCAAAGCATGGTTTTCGACCCTCTACCAATACTGCCAATCCACTGCCCTAACAATGGCAGTAATAACGACGAAAAAATGAGTAATCATGGTGATAACAACAGCAGCAGCAGCAATATGATGATAACTATAACAACATCATCAACGACAGCAACGAGGATTTTGACAAAATATCCACCAGAATCGAATTCCCAAATGACGTCATTGACGCCTTTGTCAGTTTCATTCTGATGAAGTAAGGCGAAACAGTACAAGGTAGAATACACCATGGGAAAACGGTGGGATGGGGAATGATAAATCTTGTGGAAACAAACTTACAATAGAAATTCAATTAAATATCTCAGCCCCTCCCTCCCCCATTATGCCACGGTTCTTTAAATTCTGATGAATCTCTAAAGGTATGTTTAAACTTTACAGATTCCATCCCTCTCCAGGATGTCTTCAAGAGAGTGAGGGGGTGGGAGTGAAAAAGAGCTACACAATGAAAATCAACTCCTGTACTGGACTAGAAATTCATTTATTGACTACAAAATTATGAAAAGTAAAGCTGACATCAGACGGATTTGAATTCAGAGCGCAGGGACCCGTAATGAAAACTAATACCGCAAGAGCATTCTACCCAAATTCGGTTCTGCGAATTTGTCAAATTCATAGCAAAGATTTTGATTAAAGGTTTCAGCTGGAGAAAAATAGGGTCAGTATGTTAGATCAGAGGTCTCAAAACCTTTGTTATGGTACGAAAATAAAAGAAGGAAAGGAGCTGATCATCAGATCGGACAAAGAAAATAATGTTATGTTACCGATATTGTGTTCCTTAATGTCATATTCAAACCATTGCTTCGACAAGTAGAAGCTTTAAAATATCATGAAGACTATCATGAAGAACTGTCAAATTTTATTGACAGACCTCTTGTTTTCACTAACCCCGAAAATATTTTACTGAACTCGTGACTTCGTATAAACCCAAGCTGGAGACAAATGAATGACAAGAGGAAGAAACCGCAAGCCAATATCAAATGAAAAAATGGATAACTAAAAAAGACATAAAATAGATAAAACGTAAATACACCCCTGCGAATAAATGGAACTGACAGACGAGATGATGAATTAACTACGCATAACCGATGTTTTTTAGAATAATTGATCAATTTATCTATAAAAATTAATGACTGAAATTTGATGGATCAAGCACATACTTATGGTTTTCAGATTCTATTCATTATTGAGAAAAATATTTCATTAAAACTGTTAAATAGTTTTCTCTCTAATGCTTTGTCCAAATTCCCATACAAAAAATTAAACAACTACAAAAAAAGAAACGAAAAATCAATGTTTTCTTTCATTAGTTTAACATTTATGGAATATTAATGCGAGTAGTTTAACATACGTAATATAAGCAATTTCTTACCAGCTGTTCAGTGCATCTAGAGTATCTTGGACTACATTGTGACAATGTGACCAATTTTTGAAGACGTAGTGCTTCTCAAAGGAGGTTGTAAAATCAGCCTAGAGTTTGATTTTAACTCAGAATACAAAACGCTGGTACAAATACTAAAAGGCCAATCGATCACTCTGGACTGATACATTATTTTATCGATACCGAAAGGATGAGAAGCAAATTTGACTTCGGCGCGTATTAATCTCGAAACACAAAGAGCTGCAATAAACATAGCAAAGTATTTTCTCGACGCTTTAACGACCCCAGGCATAATTACTACAAACTTACCATGAAATCGTCACAAAGAAACAGATCATCTATTAATAAATGGAATAAATCACAAGGTCATCAGTAGCTTAGGTACGACTCTAAGACAATGAAATATCTATAACAGAACTACAATTCAAAAGAAAAGTAACATTAAAGGAGTTTTAAAATGCGATAATGAACGCAAATTAATTTCTACAAGTAACAATGTAAAAGCACAAAATTATTCCTACAGATATAAACTTCACCTTCCATTCATCTCTTCTGTAATTAGATTCATGGGAACATTGCAGACAACGAGCACAAAGAAACGGTAACAGAAGTAACAAAGAAACACTCTTACAACACAAGGAACAAACATTGCTCAGGAAAATATAGAATAACATTGAAAATCATTAAATTAAGAAATGTGTTTGAAATAATTCAGTGAACTTAAAGAGAAATAGGTAAACCTGTGTGCTAGAAGAAAGGAGATAAATACTAGAGTATCACAGCAAGAAAGAGATGAGATGACACAAGATGAACTGCAGGAAATGCTGCAACAAAAGAGCCAAGGAAAAGGATCAAAGGTTACGAGAATATGAGAAAATGGTTAACGTTTATAGCCACAGGACATGAAGATATTCTGCTGCTAGCTTAATCAAAAGCATCAGTCTAAGTATTTCAATTTAAAAAAAGAACTACCCAAAGAAAGTAGAAAACGACACAATAAAGAAATAGATAGGATAAGTGAAGAGAGATAGAAGTGAAAACAAATAACAAACAAATGTGAGAAAAATTGGAATATGAAACAAGGGAGATAAAGCATCAGAAACAACGAATCCTTCAATCCTTCCAATTGTGTCGGTAATCTTTAATTGGAAGACAGCTACAGTTCTTCTAATTGAAACCACTAACATCATAGCCCCTGTAATGACAAGGTTATTTGGAAAGGTAGTCAGATAATTAGATAAAGAAAAGGGTTTTTGTAATTCAATCATTTGAGGCATGCAGATAATTTAATGTATTAGTTATCAACTTGTAAATATAGCCAATCTCAAAAACTGCTGATCAATCACATTTTAACCTACATGTGCAAAAATTTTACATTCATTCAAGCAAAAAGAAAATAGAATATAATATTTAAGAAAGAAATATTTGAATAAAATAAGAATTTTTTAATGCTGTAAGGCTCAAATATTGATTAATAAAATGATTACAAAGCATACAGCTAAGTACAAATATGGGGTATCTAGAGCATGGATCAGCTACATTTCGGTATTAAATAGAATCCCACTCTCTTAGCTACCGTAGATAATCTAGCTGTCTGACGTTAACAAGAACATAGTAATAGTGAATTGGAAATTAGAAGTCACCTAATCTTTTGCAAAGATAGCATCAGAGTGATTGAAATTTGTGTCAAAACTCACATAACACGAAATATATTTTTAGATTTGTAATGTAATACAAGGTTAGGAACTCAAGCAAAAAGTCCACTAAATTGTATGTTATTACACACACACACACACACACACACACACATATATATATATATATATATATATATATATATATATATATATATATATATATATGTATGTGTGTGTGTGTGTGTGTGTGTGTATGTGTGTGTGTGGATGTGTGTGTGTGTGTGTGTGTCGATCTTCCGATAAATAAATAAAAGTAGGGAGGGATAAAGACAAAGGGAAAAATCGGAAACTTGACTGATACTTTATATACCAATACCGAAAGAAGGAAATACACATATAACCCACAAGCAATAGGAACAAATACCGCAAGGTAATCTCTCGTATGGCTGTGTTTTGATGGCGTTTTATTGTGTTACTTCACATCATCATGTGAAGGCGCTTTGTTCAGCTGACGATGGTAAAGTCGTCGGTTCTATTTGATGCGGCACATTGCTTCCTTCACCTATAGACTATTTCACGATGCTGCAGGTCACCCAGCTACTAAAAAGGATTTGCACCTGTATTTCAAAGGGGCCAGTTTTGGTATATCCTGTGTCATACTGAATCCCCATGACAACTAGGTTACGGGTACACCTGTCCATGTAATGATCAGGCAATTGCACTCTAATTTCTCGTGTAGGCTGTTCTCTTGATCCAATCAACTAGAATACTCTATTCGTCGTCGAAATTGCCGGACGCCCAAAACACATTTCACACCATGAAAAATACACGCACCCAACGAAATACAAGTTAAATACATATTACAATACAATACATATTACAATACAAGTTAAATACCTATTACAAAACAATACATATTACAATACAATACAAGTTAACTTTGCCTTTCATCCTTACGGGGTCGATAAAAGAAAGTACCAGTAATGCACTGGGATAATTGCTGGCCTTGTGCCAAAAAGTAGAAACAATTTATATTTTTATGTTAAATTTTGTCAGTGATCAGGTCGCAAAAAGGGCGACGAAAAAATACGATGAATGAATAACTATAGCAGTTTTTGTGTGGCTTGAATAGCTAAAATAATTCTCCCACCATAAAATTACTGAAGTCACTTGCCAGACAAGTACATCTCTATTGTTAGATTATATTTTATAGCATTAACGAACGGAATTTGAAATTTCCAGCCTTCTATTTTTAAGAATTCCAACTAAAATTCATTGACAAATGAACGTTTCTGATGGAATTCGCTATTTTCTTTTCTCTTTGATGTTTTCTTTTAGAAAAGCGATGCCCCCACCATCTCCATCATACACATAAATCAAAACAATACACAATATAACGGTTTCTCCTCTCTTTGTATTTTTTTTTATTTACATTTTTGGAAACATTAATGTGAGTACTTGTATGTACGTACATACATATACACATATGCATACATACAAACACATAGCATCAAATATACACGGGATTTTCACACACACAACCCCCCCCCCCCAACACACACACATACACATACACACACACATACATATCAGACGTTATTGGAAAACGTTTAAACTGACAGATATCTTGCTTTAAGTTGATCTTTCCTTTGATTATTCTTTCTTTTCTTCTTTTTCGTTCTTCCTATTCCTCACGAAAGGGTGTTAGATCAAAACAAATGCAATTAAATTTCTATATCACAAGTAATTGCCAGCAAGTAAAACGCGTACTTGGTCATTGGAGCTGCTAGAAATAACAGGCACATCTCCTTCAACCAGACCATACTGTCTCAAGGAAGAACACTCGGCCTGAATCTGAAACCAAGTCGCTGCCTGCGCCTATATATATTGTTTTTATTATTTTACTGGTTTCAGTCATTAGACTGCAGTCATTCTGAGGCAACGCCTTATTTAGTTGATCACATCGATCCCAGTACTTTGGTATTTATTTTATCGATACACTTTTGTGAAACTGCAGCGGGACTGAAACCGAAATCATATGGTTCTTAAGCAAACTTCATAAACACAGACAGTCACACACACACAATATATATATATATATTGTTATACTAGGGGAGGGTCATATTGTTGTAATAATATTGAATATTGCCAGAAATAATAACAGAACACACTCACTGTTTGGTTATGACCCTCCCCGAGTATAACAATATTTGTTTCGACACACAATTTCATATCAAAAACCTTGCAAAACAAATATATATACATATATATATGCAAAAGTTTTATTTATAATTGTTGGGTTACAACGAGTAAATATTTTATAACTGATATAAAAGCACTCAACAGTTTTTGGAGTAGGTTTACGATATTAAACAAATGGAAACTATATTTATAAGACCATATTTATTTCGTTATATATATTTCTGGGATATCATATTAAAAATATGGTATGCCTTCCTCAGACAAAATACAATATATAAGCTGTTTTATAAATAATTTTGACATACCTTACAATAATGCAACTTCCATTTAAAAAGTTGATTTGGTAGTGAAACTGTTAGGACAGTTATATAGAAAGAAAGACGAAGAAAAACGAAGATGAAAAGAAGAAGATGAAGAGATGTATGTAAATAAAAAAGAAGATGAAGAGATGTATGTAAATAAAAAAGAAGAAGAAGATGAAGAGATGCATGCAAAGAAAAACAACAGAGCGAGACAGAGAGAGAAAAGGAGATATGGGAGAGAGAAACACATCGAGGAAGTGAAAAAATATAGTAGGCAGCTTGGGGACAGATGATCATCGTATATGTGAGAGGTTAAGGAGGGAAGGGATACAGTTAAAACAGCCGACACATAAATCACGTCCAGTGTAGAGGAGAAAAAGAAAGAAAGATGATATATTCGTGAATACTGATGTTTACATTATGGTACCTAATTCATAAAAATTGATGGTTCAAATGGATGAGACATAATATATTTTTAATATATTTTAAATATATCATCTTTCTTTCTTTTTCTCCTCTACACTGGACGTGATTTATGTGTCGGCTGTTTTAACTGTATCCCTTCCCTCCTTAACCTCTCACATATACGATGATCATCTGTCCCCAAGCTGCCTACTATATTTTTTCACTTCCTCAATGTGTTTCTCTCTCCCATATCTCCTTTTCTCTCTCTGTCTCGCTCTGTTGTTTTTCTTTGCATGCATCTCTTCATCTTCTTCTTCTTTTTTATTTACATACATCTCTTCATCTTCTTTTTTATTTACATACATCTCTTCATCTTCTTCTTTTCATCTTCGTTTTTCTTCGTCTTTCTTTCTATATAACTGTCCTAACAGTTTCACTACCAAATCAACTTTTTAAATGGAAGTTGCATTATTGTAAGGTATGTCAAAATTATTTATAAAACAGCTTATATATTGTATTTTGTCTGAGGAAGGCATACCATATTTTTAATATGATATCCCAGAAATATATATTTATAAATATAGTTTCCATTTGTTTAATATCGTATATATATATATATATATATATATATATATATATTATAGTTAAAACAGAAAACAAAAACAAAGCGAAGAGTGCAGTACAAAGTGTTAATATTAGGTTCACACTTGAGAGTGGAGGTAGGGGGCCGACGTTTCGGGCATAAACCCTTCATCAGGAGAAAAGTGGGCAGGAAAAGAGTTCCGAGGGTGTGAGGGGGAGTGATGGAAAGGCATTAAAAGGGGCGGGGATATATATATTGTAAAGTTGTGTGATTTAGTGGTTAGGATATTCGGCTCATACTTGCAGGGCGTTGTCCTTGAACAAAACAGTTTATTTCACGTTACTCCAGTTAGTTCACAAAACATGAATCTCCCTATGTTAAGGCTCTCACCACATGAACGTAAATTTCCTGTCAAGCCATTTAATTTATCGAAGAACGAAAACATTCGTCGTCAGAAGCTACGGAGACTCTACTACGCTTATATGAATGGGAACACGTTAGTGCGTACAGAGCCGAGAAAAAATACCCTATACGAACCGCTGATTAATGTACATTTCAATAGAAGCTGATATTTCCTTAATTTGACTTTAGTGATTTAACAAGGAATACACAGTCCGAGTTTCGTTCGGAACTTATGTTATACTAGTTGAGGTACCCGGTAATACCCAGGAGCGGGGATATTCCCATTTCCCATTAAAATGCCCGATGCCTCTCAGATCAAAAATGAAATCAAAATATAGGACAAATAATCAAAAGCGAAGACAAATTCATTTACGAAACAATAATACAAACAAATATTGTTGATTGATTAGGCGAAAAAATGTTTGTCAGAGAAGTTGAGTGTTGCTATAAGGGAAAAAATAGAACCCCCATTAGGGGGTTTCATTGCTGAAATTTTGTGAATAGGCATCATATCTTGTCATTTACCTATGGTTTAAATTTCATATAAACCGAAGGGAAAATTTTTCAGCGGGGCTTTGAGCCCCGGAGGAACCGTTTGATTAAAATGAAATATACGTAGGAAATGAATTAGGCATGAGCCCCCACACGCGTGTCAAGTTTCATCAAGATCGGTTTGGTAGATTTTGAGTTTAGTTTTAGGTTCACAAACAAACAAACAGACAGAAATTGCCATTTATGTCTATAGACAAGAAGTAAACACGTAGAGTTATTAGTTGTTGGAAATTGATAGTGTTATTGGTGAAAACAGTTACATATTGGAACTTTGAAGACTGAAGTATAAAGAATAATAAAAAAAAAAAATATGACAAAATAATGAAAAGAGAAAATCAAACGCGGAAAACAAAAGAAAAGGAAGAAAAGACAAGATTGGTAGGAAGAAGAAAAAAAGATAATAATTTAAGAAAATTAAATTAAAAATTCTAAAATAGCTATCGATTAAATATTTTTAAAATGTCTATTTAGACAATGATGAAGGAGATTGAAAGTGGAAGAGTTAAAGAAAAAGCATAAAGAGGAAAACATTATTATATATGTTATATTAAAGAATATATATCTAGCGATTTGTTTATTAAGGATAATAACAGACGTTAGGAATGGAGCGAAGAAGAATTAAAACGATAATTGTGAAGTATTAAAGGTGACAGCATAAATTAATTATGAAAAGTTACAAACATTTATAAAAAAATTGATCGCATACTGCAATTGTAGTAAGTCTATTGTGTTTTTGTATAATAGTTACAAGTGTTTTCCTGTAAAATATAAGCTGGAAATACATATATATAATATATGTATATTATCAATATGTAATAACATTTCTCAAAACCATAAAATATTTCGGCAAATTAGTCTCAGCTTTACTGGGTTAATTCATGAAAATGAAATTATCGAGTACTACCTCAATATTAACAGATTCACCGTTACAGGCCTGCCAACCTCTAAAATACGAAACGAGGGGTACCAGGAAAAAAATGTGCCGCCAAAACGGGGAGAAATAAAGCAAAATCGGGAGATTATATATAAAGAATTCTTATATAGGCACAAGGCCAGGAATTTGGGGGGAAGGAAAAGAGATTAAATCGACCCCAATGCGTGACTGGTACTTTATTTTATCGACCACGTGAAGATGAAAGGCAAAGTTAACCTCGGCGCGATTTGAACTCAGATAATAAAGGACCGTAACTCTATGTTGCAAAGCATGGTGTCCGACTCTCTAAGGATACTGCCAATCCACCGCCCTGGGAGAGTATATATAATGAAAGCTATACCCATTTTCCCAAGAGAAGATATCTCTCACCCACTCCCAAAGGGGGTGGGAGATCACCCCGTCGGAGGAGGAGAGTTGAAAGGTTAACCTTTAATACGATCGATGCATTAACAATCGGTAGATCTACGGGTGGCACGTGTGTGCAATATATTGTAAAGGTTACCGTTTATAAGATATAACATATGGTTTACAACTGAGTAGTATTATGAATAGCAGGCCTTGTGCCTAAAGTAGAAACAATTATGAATAGCAGAATACTGCCAGTGGATATTCGACAGAAAAAGTTACCAGTAGTAAACTAACCGACCTTAGTATTGTGGTTTTTAAACGCTCTACTGACTATAAAATTGTTATGTCTAAAGATTAGAAACTTTCTATCTATCCATCTCTCTCTCTCTCTCTCTCTCTCTCTCTCTCTCTCTCTCTCTATATATATATATATATATATATATATATATATATATATATATATATATATATATATATACCAAATAAATATATATATATTTTTTTAAATAAGACTCCAGTTGCATTTTCGATTTCATCTTTTTTTCTTTATACTTTCACTCGAGTAGGACACCTCGGTTATTTTTCATTTTGTAAAAAAAATCTCACTTTCTTATATATATATATATGTGTGTGTGTGTGTGTGTGTGTGTGTGTGTGTGTGTGTGTGTGTGTGTGTGTGTGTGTGTGTGTCCAGGGAGTGTAATGTGGAGTTACTGTTGGTTCAACGGGGTGAGCATTCAATGTTTAGGTTCACGTCAGTATCAAGGTGTAGAGCTAGACAGAGTGTAATATAATAATTGTTTCTACTTTTGGCACAAGGCCAGCAATTACCTAGTACATTACTGGTACTTCATTTCATCGACCCCTTACGGATGAAAGGTAAAGTTAACCTCGAGGACGAATGGTTACTCCTTCATTAGGTTTATTGGTTGGTGACGTGCGTTTCGCTAGTGATCAGCTCAATGTTCGATCTGTATCGATCTAGCCCGACTTTGGCATCAAAAGCTCGTCGGACCTCAAGCTTTTGATTCCATAGTCGGGCTAGATCGATACAGATCGAACCTTAAGATGATCAGTTGCGAAACGCGCATCACCAACCAATAAACGCAATGTAGGAGAAACCACTAGTCCCTGTATTATATATATATATATATATATATAAAAGAAATGAATACAAAGGAGTATATACCGTTAAAACATGTTTATATAACAATGCACCTACGTACGTTTCGCCCAGAACGGGCTTCTCAAGGGCATAGAAACCAAATAAAATGGGTCCCCCTGCCTAAACCATAACACTCCAGTGGACAGGCGGCGCAAACAAACATCTGTGAACTAAATATGCACCCCAGACCCGGCTCGAACCGGCATTAGTAAAGCAGCACCCACAAAATAATAACGCAAAACACCACCTTGTGAACGGGTAAAAAAACCAGTGGGACAAGATTATTCAAGCACCGGCCGGAGTTACTCCCCCTGTTCTGTGCCAATAACAACACGTACTTAAACGAAGAATGGACTCTGATGTGAATTTAACCTTAAAACCCCTCCTGGGTTGCGTACTGATCATTTTTTTGGTTTCTATGCCCTTGAAAAGGCCGTTCTGGGCGAAACATACGTAGGTGCATTGTTATATAAACATGTTTTAACTGTATTTACTCCTTTGTATTCATTTCACTTGTAACCGCTCTGCTTATTTTCTCGCCCACTAAATATTGACGCTTCTAATATTTAACCCTGTAGGCACAAGTATTGAGCACATTTGCCAAAACTATTGGCAACTAAATATATATATCGCCTATCTTTCCTTTTTTTTCTCTCTCGATACTTAAACACACACTCTCTCTCTCTCTCTCTCTCTCTCTCTCTCTCTCTCTCTCTCTCTCTCTCTCTATATATATATATATATATATATATATATATATATATATATACTTATCTCAAGATTATAAGGAGGATTATGCGATAATATGCTGTACTTCAATTTTTTAGTTTAGGGGTGTTATCACTATTTCTAACGGATCGATCCAATCAGCATAAATCTTTATTAGAGTCATCTGCTACAATAACGAAGTTGCATGATATTTTATGTGTTTGGATAAATCTTTCAGGTAGCTGGTGGATGGTTCAAATGTTTTGGAATGTAACGTAACATTTCATAAAATCTTTTATAGGGGTCGTTATTGCCAAGTATCAAAGATTAGGGCAAACGAGTTTATTTTACCGTATTACAACACATGTACGCATTTAGAAATATGGATGGTGAGATATCCATACAGCATAGTTATGCACTTAGTGTCTATGAGGAAAAGCAGGCTTGTTTTACATTCATTAACCTTTTAGAGTAGTTAGACACGTTAATAAAAATACAAAATGCGTATATGTGCATGTATACACTTATACAAATGATCTTTATATGGAATATATGCACATATATATTTAAACATCTGTTAATATGCATATGCAGTTCAAGCGTCGCATGGTCGTTAGAGCGATGGCCAAAATACCTTTCCTTTTACATTCTGACCGAGTAGAAATCACCCTAAAATCAATATTGCCTTTTATCTTTCTGCAGTCGATAAAGTATAGTAGCTCTCTAGTAATGAAGTTAATTTATTCGACTATTCCCTTTCCTGAAAATTGTTGACATGTTGTCTGAATTAAAATTCTACTTGTTATTATTGAAATTTGAAATGTGCTCCAAACGCAAATAACCATTATAATTGTCGATTTCTATAAATGATAGTTGAGAAAATTTGGTAAAGTACCCCGGAAAAGGAAAATATATAAGCAAAAATGCCTGCGAGGAATCGAACTCTGTATCTTTCGGATGCCGGGTGAGTGTATTAACATCTACGCTAAAGAGCCGCTGGTCACAGGTTCCGTCTATTTTTAAAGATTTTAAGCGTGTAACTTTCTAGTTACACGCTTAAAATTACACGTGTAAATAACGATTGACAAAAGAAATGTTGGGGAAATTTGAAACATATGCGTCCTAATGCAAATGACCATGAAAATAAACAGTCAATCACGATGCACAATAGATGAGAAAATCAGTCAAAGTAACACCTGCTGAGGGGAATATATGGACCAGGGTATCTGCAAGAAATTGGACATCGTATCCAGGGTTACTTGATCCGTTTCTCTTCACTGTTATTTATAGAGATCAGCTATTAGTACTGTGGGTTTATTTCTCCCTTTCTTTGACAGGTATATTATCATATTGGAACAGATCCATCGATCAGACAGCATTTCTTTTTCTACCCCTTTGACTACAATGTCAGGTCGATTAAATTTGATCTCATTCTCCGTCTGTATTGATATATCATATATGGTTGTTATGTAATTCTCAGAGATATTTTCATTATATGCGTTGTGAGATGGGGAGAGCGGGAGAGACGGAGGCAATGGCAATGGAAGTTTGGTTCCATTGTGTTGTGGCCTGATATATATGTATATATTTATTAACCATGCCTTTTGATGACACTGGATTCTAACTGTTACTTACCGTGTTAGGGTCACGAAGCGCATTCGTGCCTCTCAAAATGTGTTGCCCAAACCATGCCAGCTTGGAAACATTGACGTAAAAACGATGATAACGATGATAACGCTGCTGCTGATGATGATGACTGAAATGTAGTGTTGACGGTATTGGAAAACGATGCTGGGAAGATGACAATTCATCATCAGTCAATACCATGTATTGTCGAAACAAAGATCTAAATAATATATAGACATCAACTATTTCTGGTAGGTTTACAAGTTAGAGCTATGCTATATATAACAGTAAAAATACATGCTTTTTCCCCATCAATATAACGAAAGTTATTTTTCCTGAGTAAATTTCTTCAACTAGAATCTGAGATATATTGGTTTCTTTGAATAGCTGCAGGAAGAGGAACAAAGCTTT
>OZ024742.1:34621445-34641445 GCA_964016885.1 Eledone cirrhosa | reverse complement strand
CCAATAGCGGGGGAGGACTACCTAGGGGTGACTTAGGAACTCCACAAATCCTAAACCACCCGAGGCTCCAAGAGTATTTCCCTCTTTCCATTCGAAGTGAAATTTGAAAAGGTTGATGAGTGATTGGTCGAAGAGGAAAGTGTCTGTCTTCAGCCCTTTCAGCCTCGTCCACCACAGTCATTAGACAGAGGATAAAGGCTTGCCTTTTCCAGCCAAATGAGGGCGGTGGGACGATATTGACGATGGACTCATAGTTGAATCCAACTTCCTACATGGGATAACAGCTGTTCGGAATAACTCCACAAGTCAGTAATACATGGACGCTGGACGAGTGCGAGCAGAACGGTTTCGTTGTTCTACGCGCATCAAGAACAGGTCCGTCTGACTTCACTTCCGTGCCTGAGTTTAACTCAAGCTGGCAGCCCCCCCCCCCACCAGTACCACTGAAAATCGAGGGATTTCTGGAGATTATTTATCGTCCTCGGCTCGAAAGTCCTCCAGAACAAACTGGTCAGTTCGATTTCGCCGACACCCAGAACTTCTCAGAGACCGTCGTCGCACTTTCCCATCACTATTCATCTATAGAACTCTAGACTGGAATTTCCACTGATTGCATTGCCCGGGAAGGGCATGCAGTTTTCCTCTGCCTCGTGACTGAAACGAAAGAGGTTGTGTGGTGGACGTGGCTGAAAGGACTGATTACAGAAACCTTTCTCTTCGGCTAACCTTCATCAACTTTTTCAAGTTTCACTTGGAAAGGAAGGTGAAGGTGGAGAGGAAATTACTGTACCCAGTACATTTGCTAAAACGTGGATGAAAGTTGTGAGGATGATCCATGTGAATGGGCCTCCTCTGACCATGCGCCTGTAGGAGAGGAGAAGGACGCCCTAGTCGGGAGGTCTTGGGTCGTCGAGGGGTTCGGGATTGCTGAAGTTCCTGAGTCATCCCTGAGTACTCCTCACCCCTATTGGGAAATTTTCCTTTTTGTAATTTTCTTGGCATATTGCTATTTGTTAATTTGAGTTTATTCGATTTTTTTGTAAACCCCCACTCTTACTGTATTGTCCCCTACATGTCGGCGTTTGTGGCCAATAAAAAATATTATTATTATCATACAAAAACACCGTGCTTTGCAGCATGGAGTTATGGCCCTTTACATTCTGAATTCAAATCCCACCAGGTTAACTTTGCCTTACGGGGGTCGATAAAATAATGTACCAGTAATGCACTGGGCTAATTGCTGGCCTTGTGCCAAAAGTAGAAACATTATTATACAAAAATGTGTTACCTTTATATTCAAAGGACCAGTCTTGTTACACTCACTGTCACTCTGAATCTCCCTGAGAGCGACGTTAAGATTACATGTCTCTGTAAGATTTTTAGTCAACTGCACATTAATTACCGGAGCAAACTGTTCCGTTGTTCTAAAAACTGGAACACTCGACAGAAGTAGAATCACCGACTCATGTATATTTATTGCTCGCTAAGCCTGAAAATTCCATCCAAATTATAAACAATCTTAAAATGTTTATGGAATTTTCATAAGATGAACTGTAGGACCTCAAATATATCTACAGAACACTGGAACATGTTGTCATTATATGTATTTGAGTCTCACTAATGACATTCTTAGTTCAATACCTTCTAAGGTATAAGAGAACTATTTACTTGCATTTGAATATTTGCTCTGAAATTTGACGATTCTGCATCTTTTGTACATATATGTGTCGTTATAAGGCTCCATTGAATTCTATATGGTATTTGTGCCAGCGCTCTGAGCTCATATCCCACTGAAGAAAATTATGCTTTTCATCCTTTTGAGATCGATAAATAAAGTAGATGTCTAGCACTGGACCAAGTATTCTTTTATATCTCTATCTCTCGCGTGCCTTTTCTCTCTATCAAGAGTTTAAGGCCCATGGATACATACACATCCATACATACATGCATACATACATTCATGCATGCATACATGATGGCCGCAATTCGATTTCGAGTAAGGCTATTGCTTGACGCTCTTCTTAAGCATGAGCAGCACGGATGAAGCATTTTAGTCTTGTTAGGGACCCACACACTTTACAGAGGTGGGGCGACGATGGGGGCCTCTCGCAATAGACATTGGAGTGCTGCTTTTGTGTACTTTCGTTTGACGTTTCAGTCCTCTAACTGAGGCACATTCTTTTCTACATTTCCTGCAAATAAAAATGACGTACAATGCATAATTAGTTGACAGAATCCTTGTCCTTATAGCTTCTCTGATAACTTGTAAGGCCTGCCTCACTTAGATATAATGGGCCACATTCTTTAAAATTTAAATCAATCTGCATTTAAAGATTCTTAGGCAACCTGAACTCAAGGCCCTTACGAGCACACCGCTTGGGCTGCTCACGCCGAACGCGGTTTCTTTCAAATTTTCCCATCTCCTCGTGCACTGCCTTCCGCCAGGAAAGGCGATATAGAGAGAGAGGTTCTACCAGTCATTCTCCGATATTTTCATCATCATAAATGTGCATTTAATGCAATCCTT
Organism: Eledone cirrhosa; assembly: GCA_964016885.1. Classification (NCBI taxonomy): domain Eukaryota; kingdom Metazoa; phylum Mollusca; class Cephalopoda; order Octopoda; family Eledonidae; genus Eledone; species Eledone cirrhosa. The sequence continues at coordinate 34,638,918 of OZ024742.1, read as the reverse complement.
GTTTCTTAATTTCGGTTTGGGCGCTGGTCGTTTACCTACGTCTAACGTACTGTACAGGAACTGCTTAAGGATGCGATCACCATCCATTCTCACCACATGATCACTCCATCGTAATCGATACTGAAATATGAGAGACTCTATTCTGATTTTCTGAATGCATTCGATGACTTCAGTATCACTCTTACATTTTCCAGTGGATACTCTGTCTTAGTCGAAGACACTGTTGGTGAGAGCGCTCCTACCTTTAGAGATGCCTCCGGTAAGTTCCCCATGTGTGTGTGTGTGTGTGTGACAGCTCACACCTATGCAGGTTTAGCTGGCCTCCTCCAAGGTATATCTCGTTGGAGGTGTCTTGGCTAATTTAATGATAGGGATCCCAGTCCTATCATCTCAGTTTTACAACTGAGTAAACTGGAGCAACGTGAAATAAAGTGTCTTGCTCAAGGAAACAACACATCACCTGGTCCGAGAATTGAACTCACAACCATTCGATTGCAAGCCCAATGCTCTAACCACTAAGCCATGCACCTTCACATACAGCAAAGGAGACAGACCACAGGCATTATATACTTTCAACTTTGTCTCCATGGAAATCAAATGCTGAAACTAAAGTTGATTCGGAGGGAAATGTCATCATCCAGAATATTGGTCCTATTTACAGTACTGCCTAAATATACAAACTTGTTCATGACTTTCAATATCTGGCCATACACAAATATGCTTGGCGTAGTGTAAGCTTTGCCTGGTGCTGGTTGTTACATCACCACGGCTTTTTCAGACTGATTGATAGGTCCATTGTGCTGCATTCCTTTCAAGAAAGAATCAACGAGATGAGTTGCATATCACTCTTGGAGTGAGCAACAAGATTGCAATCGTCAGTACCCAGGAATTCTCGTATCTACATTCATACATGCAAACATAAATTCATACATACATACATGGTGGCTGCCAACTCGTTTTCGAGTACGGCCACTACTTTATATCCATGTAGGAGAACCCCTACCGATGCGCTGAACGAGTGTGACTTTTTAGTCCAGCCAGCGACTTGAAAACTCTGGTACAAACACTACACTTGTGACAATTATTGACACATAGTGCTGGGCCCATGGTACCATGTGAGGACAAGTGCAGAGAGATCTCCAGATATAAAGCAATGCCTGTGCCGTGAAGCTTTTATAGTGAGCAAAGGCACTGCACAAAGATACATACATACATACCTACATACATACATATGGCTGCCCCGCTCGTTATTGAGTATGGCCATTGCATGATATACCATTATTAATGTAATGCCTGTAAGGGAAGTTTTTTTTTTTGAAGTGAAGAAAGACTGTGCACATACATACGTACATACATTCATACATACATACATCATAGTCTACAAATGGCTGCGATAGCTGGCACCTTCAAAATTTGCAAAACATTCTTGCGATTCAAGGGATGACAATTTCTTTTCTTTTACAACCTTGCCACCAGGAAGGTGGCCGGTCAAAAAAATATACTCGGAATTAAGAGAAAGAGATAAAACATACATACATACATACATACATACATACATACATACATACATACATACATACATACATACATACATACATACATACATACATGTTGAACCTTTCTCAATCTGGTCTGCTCCTGAAACTAACGCGGAAGTGTCTGAATATTTTACAGACACGTGCACTGTTAACGTAGTTCTCGGAAACATTCAATATGGTTGTATATTGACATGGTTAGCCCGTTGAATTACAGGTACATTCATTTTTGCAAGGTGGGTGACATGGAGCAACGTGAAATAAAAAACTGAAATAAAATGTCGTTGATCTGCCTTCACAGATATAATAAATTATACATACCTCTACTCATGTATTGAGTTTTGTTTCTCCTATTTGCTCAGTCATGCCTGTGTATGTATAACGGCAAATAGTAACAGCAATGGGAAGACCAATGCAGACATAGTTTTCTTGGTCCGACCTGACAAGTGGCTTCATCCCCTCTCTCTCCCTCTTCATTTTATATATATATATATATATATATATATATATATATATATATATATATATATATATATATATATATATATATATATTTATATATATATATATGTATGTATATTTTTATATATATATATATATATATATATATATATATGGGTATATATATACGCACACAGATATACTCACACGCTCATACACAGCTCGATCAGAGCTAACATGAAGTTAAATGAACATCAACAAGGAACAACGACAGTTTGTCGTTTACTTTGCTTTTCATCATTCTGAGAGTCGCTAAATAAATAAGCAGTGGTCGATTAAATCTACTACATACCTTGTCCTATAAATAAATGTGGCATTTTCACCATGTTAACAGAGATCGATATATATATATATCTACATACAGAGATTATGAAAGTGGTGGTGGTGTTAATGGTAGTGTTGGTGAAGGATAGCAATATCTATAGAACAACTAGTATTTACTTTCATTGCATCTACATGGTCCTTCAACTGCCGTCTACCTATAACAACTTGACCGACGCATCAATGACACTTTGTATGATTAAAGTGAGTATTTCTGGCTGCTTTAGAGAATTTCAATTGCAATCATTTGTTAGTGGGAACGCCGCCAGCGTTATGGTTTACTTCAAGAACGCTTCTTTATAGATTAAAATATCTATCAACTATAATAATAACCAATGTGTCTATTTTTATATATTTGTCCATAACACGCTGAAAGGGAGATGACTGAGGAAGGAAGGGGTGGTGACAAACTATAGAAAACAGCGACTAGTGTTCTACGTTTCGCTACACTTGTGTTAGTATATGTAGCGAATTGACTACACACATTGGTTTTTATTATTGTTACTGTTTGTGTGTTTATGTCACTAGTCCGAATATATTTATACTTATGTGAGTCTATGTGTGTTTCTGATATTATCCTGGTTATGTATGTTAGTTGCGGATACTCTATCCACAAAAATGTTTGTAATAAAAGAATTATTAAACTAAAAATTTAGTTTTCTACCCTTTTTATATATAAAATGCTATAATAAGGCGTCATTTTGTACGGCGCAGGGCCAGCTATAGATCATAAGACGGCGAATTAGTAGGGTTGTTATGACGTTGGATAGAACGATTTGCGGTATTCGTTCCAGCTCTTTGCAGACTTTGCCTTTTAACCTTTCCAGATCGATAAATAAATTACAAGTTCAACACTGGGGTAGATTCTCCTGATACACTGTTTCTTATTTTCTTTCGCCCACACTCTCTTTCTTCTGAATACGCCAACAGTGAGATACGGGCTCCGCCGGGCTGGGCGCCCATACAACTCAACAAGGTGTAAAGAGTCCATACCAAGTCATTATAGACACATATGAAGTCTTGCTGTATTTTAAGCTGCAAACAATTCACAGTTATCTCCCTATCGATGTAAGAGCTCTGCATGCATGTATATCAGAATTATGATTCATCACCAGGAGGTGTTTCACAGCTCCAATTAAATATCTAACGAAAGATTTGAAAGTCTTAATGATTTTGTAAACGAAATATTTCTGTGGAAAGCTTATTTACACACAGTACAAGTTTAAGTTGCTAATATTAATTACTGATAGTACTAGCACAGCTAGGACCTATATAGACTTATATACAATACATTTAGGTATAGTATACATACATTTGGTCTCCTTGTGAGTATTTTATGCTGTGATAAGCTGCACTTTTGATGATTTTCAAATGATTTTGAAAGTAGTCATGAGAGTTTAGTAATGAAACCAGTTTTCTAATTATCAAATTAGTGATAGGAATATAGCTTAACAAAGGTTCTTGCATAAAAATCAAATTCTAAGTTTGGTCTTAAATGTTCGGCAAAGTCAGCCGTAACATCACTCGGTATGCACATTAGGTTAATCAGCCGATATAGACTTTAGAGAAAACTATATAATCTCAAGATTCCTAATATGTGAGAGAAGAGACGCACACAATCTTGATAAAGGGCAGTAACCCAGAAACAATATTGCCGGTTGTTTTTCTCTGTTACCGCTAGAACAAAAGGATGGCGATGGTCATCTACAAAACACAGCGGGATGAGGCTGTTTGCGGGCAAAATAATCGAATGTAATTATTATTTGATATAGAACGTACGAATAAATCTTACTTATCCGCTATGTTAGAGCGAAAAATCAAATTCTAATTTTGTTTTTAAGATGGAATGATTTAGACGAATTAAAACATTTCATAACAAACAGTTTTGTATCATAGAACCAGGGAAAACTTCAGGCAGTTTCCTATCAGAGTGGCGTTACTAAGTTTCTAGTATAGACAATGACTATGATGGCCACCATCACCAGTAATACCACTAACACTACCAACACCACCACCACCAACACTACAGAACCACTACCACCGTAACCACAACTACCACCATCACCACCAGTAATACCACTAACACACTACCAACACCACCATTAGCACCATCACCAACACTACAGAACCACCACCAACACCACCACCACCAGTAATACTACTAACACACTACCAACACCACCATTAGCACCATCACCAACACTACAGAACCACCACCACCACCACCACCTGTAATACCACTAACACACTACCAACACCACCATTAGCACCATCACCAACACTACAGAACCTCCACCACCACCACCACCAGTAATACCACTAACACACTACCAACACCACCATTAGCACCATCACCAACACTACAGAACCACCACCACCACCACCAGTAATACCACTAACACACTACCAACACCACCATTAGCAGCATCACCAACACTACAGAACCTCCACCACCACCACCACCAGTAATACCACTAACACACTACCAACACCACCATTAGCACCATCACCAACACTACAGAACCTCCACCACCACCACCACCAGTAATACCACTAACACACTACCAACACCACCATTAGCACCATCACCAACACTACAGAACCACCACCACCACCACCAGTAATACCACTAACACACTACCAACACCACCATTAGCACCATCACCAACACTACAGAACCACCACCACCACCACCAGTAATACCACTAACACACTACCAACAACACCATTAGCACCATCACCAACACTACAGAACCTCCACCACCACCACCAGTAATACCTCTAACACACTACCAACACCACCATTAGCACCATCACCAACACTACAGAACCTCCACCACCACCACCACCAGTAATACCACTAACACACTACCAACAACACCATTAGCACCATCACCAACACTACAGAACCACCACCACCACCACCAGTAATACCACTAACACACTACCAACACCACCATTAGCACCATCACCAACACTACAGAACCTCCACCAACACCACCAGTAATACCACTAACACACTACCAACACCACCATTAGCACCATCACCAACACTACAGAACCTCCACCACCACCACCACCACCAGTAATACCTCTAACACACTACCAACACCACCATTAGCACCATCACCAACACTACAGAACCACCACCACCACCACCAGTAATACCACTAACACACTACCAACACCACCATTAGCACCATCACCAACACTACAAAACCTCCACCACCACCACCACCAGTAATACCTCTAACACACTACCAACACCACCATTAGCACCATCACCAACACTACAGAACCTCCACCACCACCACCACCACCACCAGTAATACCACTAACACACTACCAACACCACCATTAGCACCATCACCAACACTACAGAACCACCACCACCACCACCAGTAATACCACTAACACACTACCAACACCACCATTAGCACCATCACCAACACTACAGAACCTCCACCACCACCACCAGTAATACCTCTAACACACTACCAACACCACCATTAGCACCATCACCAACACTACAGAACCACCACCACCACCACCAGTAATACCACTAACACACTACCAACACCACCATTAGCACCATCACCAACACTACAGAACCTCCACCACCACCACCAGTAATACCTCTAACACACTACCAACACCACCATTAGCACCATCACCAACACTACAGAACCACCACCACCACCACCAGTAATACCACTAACACACTACCAACACCACCATTAGCACCATCACCAACACTACAGAACCTCCACCACCACCACCACCAGTAATACCACTAACACACTACCAACACCACCATTAGCACCATCACCAACACTACAGAACCTCCACCACCACCACCACCAGTAATACCTCTAACACACTACCAACACCACCATTAGCACCATCACCAACACTACAGAACCTCCACCACCACCACCACCACCACCAGTAATACCACTAACACACTACCAACACCACCATTAGCACCATCACCAACACTACAGAACCACCACCACCACCACCAGTAATACCACTAACACACTACCAACACCACCATTAGCACCATCACCAACACTACAGAACCTCCACCACCACCACCACCAGTAATACCTCTAACACACTACCAACACCACCATTAGCACCATCACCAACACTACAGAACCACCACCACCACCACCACCGGTAATACCTCTAACACACTACCAACACCACCATTAGCACCATCACCAACACTACAGAGCCACCAACACCACCACCACCAGTAATACCACTAACACACTACCAACACCACCATTAGCACCATCACCAACACTACAGACCCTCCACCACCACCACCACCAGTAATACCTCTAACACACTACCAACACCACCATTAGCACCATCACCAACACTACAGAGCCACCAACACCACCACCACCGGTAATACCACTAACACACTACCAACACCACCATTAGCACCATCACCAACACTACAGAACCTCCACCACCACCACCACCAGTAATACCTCTAACACACTACCAACACCACCATTAGCACCATCACCAACACTACAGAACCACCACCACCACCACCACCAGTAATACCACTAACACACTACCAACACCACCATTAGCACCATCACCAACACTACAGAACCACCACCACCACCACCAGTAATACCTCTAACACACTACCAACACCACCATTAGCACCATCACCAACACTACAGAACCTCCACCACCACCACCACCAGTAATACCACTAACACACTACCAACACCACCATTAGCACCATCACCAATACTACAGAACCTCCACCACCACCACCAGTAACACCACTAACACACTACCAACACCACCATTAGCACCATCACCAACACTACAGAACCACCACCACCACCACCACCAGTAATACCACTAACACACTACCAACACCACCATTAGCACCATCACCAACACTACAGAACCACCACCACCACCACCACCAGTAATACCACTAACACACTACCAACACCACCATTAGCACCATCACCAACACTACAGAACCACCACCACCACCACCACCTGTAATACCACTAACACACTACCAACACCACCATTAGCACCATCACCAACACTACAGAGCCACCAACACCACCACCACCAGTAATACCACTAACACACTACCAACACCACCATTAGCACCATCACCAACACTACAGAACCACCACCACCACCACCACCAGTAATACCACTAACACTCTACCAACACCACCATTAGCACCATCACCAACACTACAGAACCACCACCACCACCACCACCACCAGTAATACCACTAACACACTACCAACACCACCATTAGCACCATCACCAACACTACAGAACCACCACCACCACCACCACCTGTAATACCACTAACACACTACCAACACCACCATTAGCACCATCACCAACACTACAGAGCCACCAACACCACCACCACCAGTAATACCACTAACACACTACCAACACCACCATTAGCACCATCACCAACACTACAGAACCACCACCACCACCACCAACAGTAATACCACTAACACACTACCAACACCACCATTAGCACCATCACCAACACTACAGAACCACCACCACCACCACCACCTGTAATACCACTAACACACTACCAACACCACCATTAGCACCATCACCAACACTACAGAACCTCCACCACCACCAACAGTAATACCTCTAACACACTACCAACACCACCATTAGCACCATCACCAACACTACAGAACCACCACCACCACCACCACCAGTAATACCACTAACACACTACCAACACCACCATTAGCACCATCACCAACACTACAGAACCTCCACCACCAACACCACCAGTAATACCACTAACACACTACCAACACCACCATTAGCACCATCACCAACACTACAGAACCTCCACAACCACCACCACCAGTAATACCACTAACACAATACCAACACCACCATTAGCACCATCACCAACACTACAGAACCTCCACCACCACCACCAGTAATACCACTAACACACTACCAACACCACCATTAGCACCATCACCAACACTACAGAACCACCACCACCACCACCACCACCTGTAATACCTCTAACACACTACCAACACCACCATTAGCACCATCACCAACACTACAGAACCACCACCACCACCACCACCAGTAATACCACTAACACACTACCAACACCACCATTAGCACCATCACCAACACTACAGAACCTCCACCACCACCACCAGTAATACCACTAACACACTACCAACACCACCATTAGCACCATCACCAACACTACAGAACCACCACCACCACCACCACCAGTAATACCACTAACACACTACCAACACCACCATTAGCACCATCACCAACACTACAGAGCCACCAACACCACCACCACCAGTAATACCACTAACACACTACCAACACCACCATTAGCACCATCACCAACACTACAGAACCTCCACCACCACCACCACCAGTAATACCTCTAACACACTACCAACACCACCATTAGCACCATCACCAACACTACAGAACCTCCACCACCACCACCAGTAATACCACTAACACACTACCAACACCACCATTAGCACCATCACCAACACTACAGAACCTCCACCACCACCAGTAATACCACTAACACACTACCAACACCACCATTAGCACCATCACCAACACTACAGAACCTCCACCACCACCACCAGTAATACCACTAACACACTACCAACACCACCATTAGCACCATCACCAACACTACAGAACCTCCACCACCACCACCACCACCAGTAATACCACTAACACACTACCAACACCACCATTAGCACCATCACCAACACTACAGAACCTCCACCACCACCACCAGTAATACCACTAACACACTACCAACACCAACATTAGCACCATCACCAACACTACAGAACCTCCACCACCACCACCACCAGTAATACCACTAACACACTACCAACACCACCATTAGCACCATCACCAACACTACAGAACCTCCACCACCACCACCACCAGTAATACCACTAACACACTACCAACACCACCATTAGCACCATCACCAACACTACAGAACCTCCACCACCACCACCACCAGTAATACCTCTAACACACTACCAACACCACCATTAGCACCATCACCAACACTACAGAACCTCCACCACCACCACCTGTAATACCACTAATACACTACCAACACCACCATTAGCACCATCACCAACACTACAGAACCTCCACCACCACCACCAGTAATACCACTAACACACTACCAACACCACCATTAGCACCATCACCAACACTACAGAACCTCCACCACCACCACCAGTAATACCACTAACACACTACCAACACCACCATTAGCACCATCACCAACACTACAGAACCTCCACCACCACCACCACCACCAGTAATACCACTAACACACTACCAACACCACCATTAGCACCATCACCAACACTACAGAACCTCCACCACCACCACAACCAGTAATACCACTAACACACTACCAACACCACCATTAGCACCATCACCAACACTACAGAACCTCCACCACCACCACCAGTAATACCACTAACACACTACCAACACCACCATTAGCACCATCACCAACACTACAGAACCTGCACCACCACCACCGCCACCAGTAATACCACTAACACACTACCAACACCACCATTAGCACCATCACCAACACTACAGAACCTCCACCACCACCACAACCAGTAATACCACTAACACACTACCAACACCACCATTAGCACCATCACCAACACTACAGAACCTCCACCACCACCACAACCAGTAATACCACTAACACACTACCAACACCACCATTAGCACCATCACCAACACTACAGAACCTCCACCACCACCACCAGTAATACCACTAACACACTACCAACACCACCATTAGCACCATCACCAACACTACAGAACCTCCACCACCACCACCTGTAATACCACTAACAACACTACCAAAACCACCATTAGCACCATCACCAACACTACAGAACCTCCACCACCACCACCAGTAATACCACTAACACACTACCAACACCACCATTAGCACCATCACCAACACTACAGAACCTCCACCACCACCACCACCACCAGTAATACCACTAACACACTACCAACACCACCATTAGCACCATCACCAACACTACAGAACCTCCACCACCACCACAACCAGTAATACCACTAACACACTACCAACACCACCATTAGCACCATCACCAACACTACAGAACCTCCACCACCACCACCACCAGTAATACCACTAACACACTACCAACACCACCATTAGCACCATCACCAACACTACAGAACCTCCACCACCACCACCACCAGTAATACCTCTAACACACTTCCAACACCACCATTAGCACCATCACCAACACTACAGAACCACCACCACCACCACCACCAGTAATACCACTAACACACTACCAACACCACCATTAGCACCATCACCAACACTACAGAACCACCACCACCACCACCACCAGTAATACCACTAACACACTACCAACACCACCATTAGCACCATCACCAACACTACAGAACCTCCACCACCACCACCACCAGTAATACCTCTAACACACTTCCAACACCACCATTAGCACCATCACCAACACTACAGAACCACCACCACCACCACCACCAGTAATACCACTAACACACTACCAACACCACCATTAGCACCATCACCAACACTACAGAACCACCACCACCACCACCACCAGTAATACCACTAACACACTACCAACACCACCATTAGCACCATCACCAACACTACAGAACCACTACCACCACCACCACCAGTAATACCACTAACACACTACCAACACCACCATTAGCACCATCACCAACACTACAGAACCACCACCACCACCACCACCTGTAATACCACTAACACACTACCAACACCACCATTAGCACCATCACCAACACTACAGAGCCACCAACACCACCACCACCAGTAATACCACTAACACACTACCAACACCACCATTAGCACCATCACCAACACTACAGAACCTCCACCACCACCACCACCACCAGTAATACCTCTAACACACTACCAACACCACCATTAGCACCATCACCAACACTACAGAACCTCCACCACCACCACCACCAGTAATACCACTAACACACTACCAAAACCACCATTAGCACCATCACCAACACTACAGAACCTCCACCACCACCACCACCACCTGTAATACCACTAACACACTACCAACACCACCATTAGCACCATCACCAACACTACAGAGCCACCAACACCACCACCACCAGTAATACCACTAACACACTACCAACACCACCATTAGCACCATCACCAACACTACAGAACCTCCACCACCACCACCACCAGTAATACCTCTAACACACTACCAACACCACCATTAGCACCATCACCAACACTACAGAACCTCCACCACCACCACCACCAGTAATACCACTAACACACTACCAACACCACCATTAGCACCATCACCAACACTACAGAACCTCCACCACCAACACCACCAGTAATACCACTAACACACTACCAACACCACCATTAGCACCATCACCAACACTACAGAACCTCCACCACCACCACCACCAGTAATACCTCTAACACACTACCAACACCACCATTAGCACCATCACCAACACTACAGAACCTCCACCACCACCACCACCAGTAATACCTCTAACACACTTCCAACACCACCATTAGCACCATCACCAACACTACAGAACCACCACCACCACCACCAGTAATACCACTAACACACTACCAACACCACCATTAGCACCATCACCAACACTACAGAACCACCACCACCACCACCACCAGTAATACCACTAACACACTACCAACACCACCATTAGCACCATCACCAACACTACAGAGCCACCAACACCACCACCACCAGTAATACCACTAACACACTACCAACACCACCATTAGCACCATCACCAACACTACAGAACCACCACCACCACCACCACCAGTAATACCACTAACACACTACCAACACCACCATTAGCACCATCACCAACACTACAGAACCTCCACCACCACCACCACCAGTAATACCACTAACACACTACCAACACCACCAATAGCACCATCACCAACACTACAGAACCTCTACCACCACCACCTGTAATACCACTAACACACTACCAACACCACCATTAGCACCATCACCAACACTACAGAACTTCCACCACCACCACCACCAGTAATACCTCTAACACACTACCAACACCACCATTAGCACCATCACCAACACTACAGAACCACCACCACCACCACCAGTAATACCACTAACACACTACCAACACCACCATTAGCACCATCACCAACACTACAGAACCACCACCACCACCACCACCAGTAATACCACTAACACACTACCAACACCACCATTAGCACCATCACCAACACTACAGAACCTCCACCACCACCACCACCATTAATACCACTAACACACTACCAACACCACCATTAGCACCATCACCAACACTACAGAAACCTCCACCACCACCACCACCAGTAATACCACTAACACACTACCAACACCACCATTAGCACCATCACCAACACTACAGAACCTCCACAACCACCACCACCAGTAATACCACTAACACAATACCAACACCACCATTAGCACCATCACCAACACTACAGAACCTCCACCACCACCACCAGTAATACCACTAACACACTACCAACACCACCATTAGCACCATCACCAACACTACAGAACCTCCACCACCACCACCAGTAATACCACTAACACACTACCAACACCACCATTAGCACCATCACCAACACTACAGAACCACCACCACCACCACCACCAGTAATACCACTAACACACTACCAACACCACCATTAGCACCATCACCAACACTACAGAGCCACCAACACCACCACCACCAGTAATACCACTAACACACTACCAACACCACCATTAGCACCATCACCAACACTACAGAACCTCCACCACCACCACCACCAGTAATACCTCTAACACACTACCAACACCACCATTAGCACCATCACCAACACTACAGAACCTCCACCACCACCACCAGTAATACCACTAACACACTACCAACACCACCATTAGCACCATCACCAACACTACAGAACCTCCACCACCACCAGTAATACCACTAACACACTACCAACACCACCATTAGCACCATCACCAACACTACAGAACCTCCACCACCACCACCAGTAATACCACTAACACACTACCAACACCACCATTAGCACCATCACCAACACTACAGAACCTCCACCACCACCACCACCAGTAATACCACTAACACACTACCAACACCACCATTAGCACCATCACCAACACTACAGAACCTCCACCACCACCACCAGTAATACCACTAACACACTACCAACACCACCATTAGCACCATCACCAACACTACAGAACCTCCACCACCACCACCAGTAATACCACTAACACACTACCAACACCACCATTAGCACCATCACCAACACTACAGAACCTCCACCACCACCACCACCAGTAATACCACTAACACACTACCAACACCACCATTAGCACCATCACCAACACTACAGAACCTCCACCACCACCACCACCAGTAATACCTCTAACACACTACCAACACCACCATTAGCACCATCACCAACACTACAGAACCTCCACCACCACCACCTGTAATACCACTAACACACTACCAACACCACCATTAGCACCATCACCAACACTACAGAACCTCCACCACCACCACCAGTAATACCACTAACACACTACCAACACCACCATTAGCACCATCACCAACACTACAGAACCACCACCACCACCACCACCAGTAATACCACTAACACACTACCAACACCACCATTAACACCATCACCAACACTACAGAACCTCCACCACCACCACCACCAGTAATACCACTAACACACTACCAAAACCACCATTAGCACCATCACCAACACTACAGAACCTCCACCACCACCACCACCACCTGTAATACCACTAACACACTACCAACACCACCATTAGCACCATCACCAACACTACAGAGCCACCAACACCACCACCACCAGTAATACCACTAACACACTACCAACACCACCATTAGCACCATCACCAACACTACAGAACCTCCACCACCACCACCACCAGTAATACCTCTAACACACTACCAACACCACCATTAGCACCATCACCAACACTACAGAACCTCCACCACCACCACCACCAGTAATACCACTAACACACTACCAACACCACCATTAGCACCATCACCAACACTACAGAACCTCCACCACCAACACCACCAGTAATACCACTAACACACTACCAACACCACCATTAGCACCATCACCAACACTACAGAACCTCCACCACCACCACCACCAGTAATACCTCTAACACACTACCAACACCACCATTAGCACCATCACCAACACTACAGAACCTCCACCACCACCACCACCAGTAATACCTCTAACACACTTCCAACACCACCATTAGCACCATCACCAACACTACAGAACCACCACCACCACCACCAGTAATACCACTAACACACTACCAACACCACCATTAGCACCATCACCAACACTACAGAACCACCACCACCACCACCACCAGTAATACCACTAACACACTACCAACACCACCATTAGCACCATCACCAACACTACAGAGCCACCAACACCACCACCACCAGTAATACCACTAACACACTACCAACACCACCATTAGCACCATCACCAACACTACAGAACCACCACCACCACCACCAGTAATACCACTAACACACTACCAACACCACCATTAGCACCATCACCAACACTACAGAACCTCCACCACCACCACCACCAGTAATACCACTAACACACTACCAACACCACCAATAGCACCATCACCAACACTACAGAACCTCCACCACCACCACCTGTAATACCACTAACACACTACCAACACCACCATTAGCACCATCACCAACACTACAGAACCTCCACCACCACCACCACCAGTAATACCTCTAACACACTACCAACACCACCATTAGCACCATCACCAACACTACAGAACCACCACCACCACCACCAGTAATACCACTAACACACTACCAACACCACCATTAGCACCATCACCAACACTACAGAACCACCACCACCACCACCACCAGTAATACCACTAACACACTACCAACACCACCATTAGCACCATCACCAACACTACAGAACCTCCACCACCACCACCACCATTAATACCACTAACACACTACCAACACCACCATTAGCACCATCACCAACACTACAGAAACCTCCACCACCACCACCACCACCAGTAATACCACTAACACACTACCAACACCACCATTAGCACCATCACCAACACTACAGAACCTCCACCACCACCACCAGTAATACCACTAACACACTACCAACACCACCATTAGCACCATCACCAACACTACAGAACCTCCACCACCACCACCACCAGTAATACCACTAACACACTACCAACACCACCATTAGCACCATCACCAACACTACAGAACCTCCACCACCACCACCACCAGTAATACCACTAACACACTACCAACACCACCATTAGCACCATCACCAACACTACAGAACCTCCACCCCCACCACCACCAGTAATACCACTAACACACTACCAACACCACCATTAGCACCATCACCAACACTACAGAACCTCCACCACCACCACCACCACCAGTAATACCACTAACACACTACCAACACCACCATTAGCACCATCACCAACACTACAGAACCTCCACCACCACCACCTGTAATACCTCTAACACACTACCAACACCACCATTAGCACCATCACCAACACTACAGAACCTCCACCACCACCACCACCACCAGTAATACAACTAACACACTACCAACACCACCATTAGCACCATCACCAACACTACAGAACCACCACCACCACCACCACCAGTATACCACTAACACACTACCAACACCACCATTAGCACCATCACCAACACTACAGAACCACCACCACCACCACCAGTAATACCTCTAACACACTACCAACACCACCATTAGCACCATCACCAACACTACAGAACCTCCACCACCACCACCACCAGTAATACCACTAACACACTACCAACACCACCATTAGCACCATCACCAACACTACAGAACCTCCACCACCACCACCACCAGTAATACCACTAACACACTACCAACACCACCATTAGCACCATCACCAACACTACAGAACCTCCACCACCACCACCTGTAATACCTCTAACACACTACCAACACCACCATTAGCACCATCACCAACACTACAGAACCTCCAACACCACCACCAGTAATACCACTAACACACTACCAACACCACCATTAGCACCATCACCAACACTACAGAACCTCCACCACCACCACCAGTAATACCTCTAACACACTACCAACACCACCATTAGCACCATCACCAACACTACAGAACCACCACCACCACCACCAGTAATACCACTAACACACTACCAACACCACCATTAGCACCACCACCAACACTACAGAACCTCCACCACCACCACCAGTAATACCTCTAACACACTACCAACACCACCATTAGCACCATCACCAACACTACAGAACCACCACCACCACCACCACCAGTAATACCACTAACACACTACCAACACCACCATTAGCACCATCACCAACACTACAGAACCACCACCACCACCACCACCTGTAATACCACTAACACACTACCAACACCACCATTAGCACCATCACCAACACTACAGAACCACCACCACCACCACCAGTAATACCACTAACACACTACCAACACCACCATTAGCACCATCACCAACACTACAGAACCTCCACCACCACCACCACCTGTAATACCACTAACACACTACCAACACCACCATTAGCACCACCACCAACACTACAGAACCTCCTCCACCACCACCACCAGTAATACCTCTAACACACTACCAACACCACCATTAGCACCA
This sequence comes from Eledone cirrhosa, assembly GCA_964016885.1. Taxonomy (NCBI): domain Eukaryota; kingdom Metazoa; phylum Mollusca; class Cephalopoda; order Octopoda; family Eledonidae; genus Eledone; species Eledone cirrhosa. Next base: position 34,621,527 of record OZ024742.1, on the reverse strand, counting down.
TCACCAACACTACAGAACCACCACCACCACCACCACCTGTAATACCACTAACACACTACCAACACCACCATTAGCACCATCA
>OZ024742.1:34593945-34616445 GCA_964016885.1 Eledone cirrhosa | reverse complement strand
TACATGTATCAAATGATACTGGTATATACGGCATACCAACAGTGGAGTATAACTGTACATGTATCAGGTGATACTGGTATATACGGCATAGTAACAGTGGAGTATAACTCTACATGTATCAGGTGATACTGGTATATACAGTATACCAACAGTGGAGTATAACTGTGCATGTATAAGGTGATACTGGTATATACAGTATACCAACAGTGGAGTATAACTGTACATGTATCAGGTGATACTGGTATATACGGTATATCAACAGTGGAGTATAACGGTACATGTATCAAATGATACTAGTATATACAGTATACCAACAGTGGAGTATAACTGTACATGTATCAGGTGATACTGGTATATACGGCATACCATCATTGGAGTATAACTGTAGATGTATCAGGTGATACTGGTATATACAGTATACCAACAGTGGAGTATAACTGTACATGTATCAGGTGATACTGGTATATACGGAATACTAACAGTGGAGTATAACTGTACATGTATCAGGTGATACTGGTATATACGGCATACTAACAGTGGAGTATAACTGTACATGTATCAAGTGATACTGGTATATACAGTATACCAACAGTGGAGTATAACTGTACATGTATCAGGTGATACTGGTATATACGGCATACTAACAGTGGAATATAACTGTACATGTATCAGGTGATACTGGTATATACGGCATACTAACAGTGGAGTATAACTGTACATGTATCAAGTGATACTGGTATATATGGTATACGAACAGTGGAGTATAACTGTAGATGTATCAGGTGATACTGGTATATACGGTATAACAACAGTGGAGTATAACTGTACATGTATCAAGTGATACTGGTATATACAGTATACCAACAGTGGAGTATAACTGTACATGTATCAGGTGATACTGGTATATACAATATACCAACAGTTGAGTATAACTGTACATGTATCAAGTGATACTGGTATATACGGCATACCAACATTGGAGTATAACTGTAGATGTATCAGGTGATACTGGTATATACGGTATAGCAACAGTGGAGTATAACTGTACATGTATCAGGTGATACTGGTATATACAGTATACCAACAGTGGAGTATAACTGTACATGTATCAGGTGATACTTGTATATACAGTATACCAACAGGTGAGTATAACTGCACATGTATCAGGTGATACTGGTATATACGGTATAGCAATAGTGGGGTATAACTGTACATGTATCAGGTGATACTGGTATATACAGTATACCAACAGTGGAGTATAACTGTACATGTATCAGGTGATACTGGTATATACAGTATACCAACAGTGGAGTATAACTGTACATGTATCAGGTGATACTGGTATATACAGCATATAAACAGTGGAGTATAACTGTACATGTATCAGGTGATACTGGTATATACGGTATACCAACAGTGAAGTATAACTGTACATGTATCAGGTGATACTGGTATATACAGTATACCAACAGTTGAGCATAACTGTACATGTATCAGGTGATACTGGTATATACAGTATACCAACAGTTGAGTATTACTGAACATGTATCAGGTGATACTGGTATATACAGTATACCAATAGTGGAGTATAACTGTACATGTATCAGGTGATACTGGTATATACAGTATATAAACAGTGGAGTATAACTGTACATGTATCAGGTGATACTGGTATATACGGTATACCAACAGTGGACTATAACTGTACATGTATCAGGTGATACTGGTATATACGGTATACCAACAGTGGAGTATAACTGTACATGTATCAGGTGATACTGGTATATACGGTATACCAACAGTGGAGTATAACTGTACATGTATCAGGTGATACTGGTATATACAGCATACCAACAGTGGAGTATAACTGTACTTGTATCAGGTGATACTGGTATATGCGGCATAGTAACAGTGGAGTATAACTGTACATGTATCAGGTGATACTGGTATATACGGCATACCAACAGTGGAGTATAACTGTACATGTATCAGGTGATACTGGTATATACGGTATACCAACAGTGGAGTATAAATGTACATGTATCAGTTGATACTGGTATATACGACATACCAACAGTGAAGTATAACTGTACATGTATCAGGTGATACTGGTATATACGGTATACCAACAGTGGAGTATAACTGTACATGTATCAGGTGATACTGGTATATACGGCATACCAATAGTGGAGTATAACTGTACATGTATCAGCTGATACTGGTATATACGGCATAGTAACAGTGGAGTATAACTGTACATGTATCAGGTGATACTGGTATATACGGTATACCAACAGTGGAGTATAACTGTACATGTATCAGGTGATACTGGTATATACGGTATACCAATAGTGGAGTATAACTGTACATGTATCAGCTGATACTGGTATATACGACATACCAACAGTGGAGTATAACTGTACATGTATAAGGTGATACTGGTATATACGGCATAGTAACAGTGGAGTATAACTCTACATGTATCAGGTGATACTGGTATATATAGTATACCAACAGTTGAGTATAGCTGTACATGTATCAGGTGATACTGGTATATACGGCATACCAACAGTGGAGTATAACTGTACATGTATCAGGTGTTACTGGTATATACGGTATACCTACAGTGGAGTATAACTTTACATTTATCAGGTGATACTGGTATATAGAGTATATCAACAGTGGAGTATAACTGTACATGTATCAGGTGATACTGGTATATACGGCATAGTAACAGTGGAGTATAACTGTACATGTATCAGGTGATACTGGTATATAAGGTATACCAACAGTGGAGTATAACTGTACATGTAAGGTGATACTGGTATATACGGCATAGCAAAAGTGGAGTATAACTGTACATGTATCAGGTGATACTGGTATATACGGCATATAAACAGTGGAGTATAACTGTACATGTATCAGGTGATACTGGTATATACAGCATATCAATAGTGGAGTATAACTGTACATGTATCAAATGATACTGGTATATACGGCATACCAACAGTGGAGTATAACTGTACATGTATCAGGTGATACTGGTATATACGGCATAGTAACAGTGGAGTATAACTGTGCATGTATAAGGTGATACTGGTATATACAGTATACCAACAGTGGAGTATAACTGTACATGTATCAGGTGATACTGGTATATACGGTATATCAACAGTGGATTATAACGGTACATGTATCAAATGATACTAGTATATACAGTATACCAACAGTGGAGTATAACTGTACATGTATCAGGTGATACTGGTATATACGGCATACCATCATTGGAGTATAACTGTAGATGTATCAGGTGATACTGGTATATACAGTATACCAACAGTGGAGTATAACTGTACATGTATCAGGTGATACTGGTATATACGGAATACTAACAGTGGAGTATAACTGTACATGTATCAGGTGATACTGGTATATACGGCATACTAACAGTGGAGTATAACTGTACATGTATCAAGTGATACTGGTATATACAGTATACCAACAGTGGAGTATAACTGTACATGTATCAGGTGATACTGGTATATACGGCATACTAACAGTGGAATATAACTGTACATGTATCAGGTGATACTGGTATATACGGCATACTAACAGTGGAGTATAACTGTACATGTATCAAGTGATACTGGTATATATGGTATACGAACAGTGGAGAATAACTGTAGATGTATCAGGTGATACTGGTATATACGGTATACCAACAGTGGAGTATAACTGTACATGTATCAAATGATACTGGTATATACAGTATACCAACAGTGGAGTATAACTGTACATGTATCAGGTGATACTGGTATATACAATATACCAACAGTTGAGTATAACTGTACATGTATCAAGTGATACTGGTATATACGGCATACCAACATTGGAGTATAACTGTAGATGTATCAGGTGATACTGGTATATACGGTATAGCAACAGTGGAGTATAACTGTACATGTATCAGGTGATACTGGTATATACAGTATACCAACAGTGGAGTATAACTGTACATGTATCAGGTGATACTTGTATATACAGTATACCAACAGGTGAGTATAACTGCACATGTATCAGGTGATACTGGTATATACGGTATAGCAACAGTGGGGTATAACTGTACATGTATCAGGTGATACTGGTATATACAGTATACCAACAGTGGAGTATAACTGTACATGTATCAGGTGATACTGGTATATACAGTATACCAACAGTGGAGTATAACTGTACATGTATCAGGTGATACTGGTATATACAGCATATAAACAGTGGAGTATAACTGTACATGTATCAGGTGATACTGGTATATACGGTATACCAACAGTGAAGTATAACTGTACATGTATCAGGTGATACTGGTATATATGGTATACCAACAGTGGAGTATAACTGTATATGTATCAGGTGATACTGGTATATACAGTATACCAACAGTTGAGCATAACTGTACATGTATCAGGTGATACTGGTATATACAGTATACCAACAGTTGAGTATTACTGAACATGTATCAGGTGATACTGGTATATACAATATACCAACAGTTGAGTATAACTGTACATGTATCAAGTGATACTGGTATATACGGCATACTAACATTGGAGTATAACTGTAGATGGATCAGGTGATACTGGTATATACGGTATAGCAACAGTGGAGTATAACTGTACATGTATCAGGTGATACTGGTATATACAGTATACCAACAGTGGAGTATAACTGTACATGTATCAGGTGATACTTGTATATATAGTATACCAACAGTGGAGTATAACTGTACATGTATCAGGTGATACTGGTATATACGGTATACCAACAGTGGACTATAACTGTACATGTATCAGGTGATACTGGTATATACGGTATACCAACAGTGGAGTATAACTGTACATGTATCAGGTGATACTGGTATATACGGTATACCAACGGTGGAGTATAACTGTACATGTATCAGGTGATACTGGTATATACAGCATACCAACAGTGGAGTATAACTGTACTTGTATCAGGTGATACTGGTATATACGGCATAGTAACAGTGGAGTATAACTGTACATGTATCAGGTGATACTGGTATATACGGCATACCAACAGTGGAGTATAACTGTACATGTATCAGGTGATACTGGTATATACGGTATACCAACAGTGGAGTATAAATGTACATGTATCAGTTGATACTGGTATATACGACATACCAACAGTGAAGTATAACTGTACATGTATCAGGTGATACTGGTATATACGGTATACCAACAGTGGAGTATAACTGTACATGTATCAGGTGATACTGGTATATACGGCATACCAATAGTGGAGTATAACTGTACATATATCAGCTGATACTGGTATATACGGCATAGTAACAGTGGAGTATAACTGTACATGTATCAGGTGATACTGGTATATACGGTATACCAACAGTGGAGTATAACTGTACATGTATCAGGTGATACTGGTATATACGGTATACCAATAGTGGAGTATAACTGTACATGTATCAGCTGATACTGGTATATACGACATACCAACAGTGGAGTATAACTGTACATGTATAAGGTGATACTGGTATATACGGCATAGTAACAGTGGAGTATAACTGTACATGTATCAGGTGATACTGGTATATAAGGTATACCAACAGTGGAGTATAACTGTACATGTAAGGTAATACTGGTATATACGGCATAGCAAAAGTGGAGTATAACTGTACATGTATCAGGTGATACTGGTATATACGGCATATAAACAGTGGAGTATAACTGTACATGTATCAGGTGATACTGGTATATACGGCATATAAACAGTGGAGTATAACTGTACATGTATCAGGTGATACTGGTATATACAGCATATCAATAGTGGAGTATAACTGTACATGTATCAAATGATACTGGTATATACGGCATACCAACAGTGGAGTATAACTGTACATGTATCAGGTGATACTGGTATATACGGCATAGTAACAGTGGAGTATAACTGTGCATGTATAAGGTGATACTGGTATATACAGTATACCAACAGTGGAGTATAACTGTACATGTATCAGGTGATACTGGTATATACGGTATATCAACAGTGGATTATAACGGTACATGTATCAAATGATACTAGTATATACAGTATACCAACAGTGGAGTATAACTGTACATGTATCAGGTGATACTGGTATATACGGCATACCATCATTGGAGTATAACTGTAGATGTATCAGGTGATACTGGTATATACAGTATACCAACAGTGGAGTATAACTGTACATGTATCAGGTGATACTGGTATATACGGAATACTAACAGTGGAGTATAACTGTACATGTATCAGGTGATACTGGTATATACGGCATACTAACAGTGGAGTATAACTGTACATGTATCAAGTGATACTGGTATATACAGTATAACAACAGTGGAGTATAACTGTACATGTATCAGGTGATACTGGTATATACGGCATACTAACAGTGGAATATAACTGTACATGTATCAGGTGATACTGGTATATACGGCATACTAACAGTGGAGTATAACTGTACATGTATCAAGTGATACTGGTATATATGGTATACGAACAGTGGAGAATAACTGTAGATGTATCAGGTGATACTGGTATATACGGTATACCAACAGTGGAGTATAACTGTACATGTATCAAATGATACTGGTATATACAGTATACCAACAGTGGAGTATAACTGTACATGTATCAGGTGATACTGGTATATACAATATACCAACAGTTGAGTATAACTGTACATGTATCAAGTGATACTGGTATATACGGCATACCAACATTGGAGTATAACTGTAGATGTATCAGGTGATACTGGTATATACGGTATAGCAACAGTGGAGTATAACTGTACATGTATCAGGTGATACTGGTATATACAGTATACCAACAGTGGAGTATAACTGTACATGTATCAGGTGATACTTGTATATACAGTATACCAACAGGTGAGTATAACTGCACATGTATCAGGTGATACTGGTATATACGGTATAGCAACAGTGGGGTATAACTGTACATGTATCAGGTGATACTGGTATATACAGTATACCAACAGTGGAGTATAACTGTACATGTATCAGGTGATACTGGTATATACAGTATACCAACAGTGGAGTATAACTGTACATGTATCAGGTGATACTGGTATATACAGCATATAAACAGTGGAGTATAACTGTACATGTATCAGGTGATACTGGTATATACGGTATACCAACAGTGAAGTATAACTGTACATGTATCAGGTGATACTGGTATATATGGTATACCAACAGTGGAGTATAACTGTATATGTATCAGGTGATACTGGTATATACAGTATACCAACAGTTGAGCATAACTGTACATGTATCAGGTGATACTGGTATATACAGTATACCAACAGTTGAGTATTACTGAACATGTATCAGGTGATACTGGTATATACAATATACCAACAGTTGAGTATAACTGTACATGTATCAAGTGATACTGGTATATACGGCATACTAACATTGGAGTATAACTGTAGATGGATCAGGTGATACTGGTATATACGGTATAGCAACAGTGGAGTATAACTGTACATGTATCAGGTGATACTGGTATATACAGTATACCAACAGTGGAGTATAACTGTACATGTATCAGGTGATACTTGTATATATAGTATACCAACAGTGGAGTATAACTGTACATGTATCAGGTGATACTGGTATATACGGTATACCAACAGTGGACTATAACTGTACATGTATCAGGTGATACTGGTATATACGGTATACCAACAGTGGAGTATAACTGTACATGTATCAGGTGATACTGGTATATACGGTATACCAACGGTGGAGTATAACTGTACATGTATCAGGTGATACTGGTATATACAGCATACCAACAGTGGAGTATAACTGTACTTGTATCAGGTGATACTGGTATATACGGCATAGTAACAGTGGAGTATAACTGTACATGTATCAGGTGATACTGGTATATACGGCATACCAACAGTGGAGTATAACTGTACATGTATCAGGTGATACTGGTATATACGGTATACCAACAGTGGAGTATAAATGTACATGTATCAGTTGATACTGGTATATACGACATACCAACAGTGAAGTATAACTGTACATGTATCAGGTGATACTGGTATATACGGTATACCAACAGTGGAGTATAACTGTACATGTATCAGGTGATACTGGTATATACGGCATACCAATAGTGGAGTATAACTGTACATATATCAGCTGATACTGGTATATACGGCATAGTAACAGTGGAGTATAACTGTACATGTATCAGGTGATACTGGTATATACGGTATACCAACAGTGGAGTATAACTGTACATGTATCAGGTGATACTGGTATATACGGTATACCAATAGTGGAGTATAACTGTACATGTATCAGCTGATACTGGTATATACGACATACCAACAGTGGAGTATAACTGTACATGTATAAGGTGATACTGGTATATACGGCATAGTAACAGTGGAGTATAACTGTACATGTATCAGGTGATACTGGTATATAAGGTATACCAACAGTGGAGTATAACTGTACATGTAAGGTAATACTGGTATATACGGCATAGCAAAAGTGGAGTATAACTGTACATGTATCAGGTGATACTGGTATATACGGCATATAAACAGTGGAGTATAACTGTACATGTATCAGGTGATACTGGTATATACAGCATATCAATAGTGGAGTATAACTGTACATGTATCAAATGATACTGGTATATAGGGCATACCAACAGTGGAGTATAACTGTACATGTATCAGGTGATACTGTTATATACGGCATAGTAACAGTGGAGTATAACTCTACATGTATCAGGTGATACTGGTATATACAGTATACCAACAGTGGAGTATAACTGTGCATGTATAAGTTGATACTGGTATATACAGTATACCAACAGTGGAGTATAACTGTACATGTATCAGGTGATACTGGTATATACGGTATATCAGCAGTGGAGTATAACGGTACATGTATCAAATGATACTAGTATATACAGTATACCAACAGTGGAGTATAACTGTACATGTATCAGGTGATACTGGTATATACGGCATACCATCATTGGAGTATAACTGTAGATGTATCAGGTGATACTGGTATATACAGTATACCAACAGTGGAGTATAACTGTACATGTATCAGGTGATACTGGTATATACGGAATACTAACAGTGGAGTATAACTGTACATGTATCAGGTGATACTGGTATATACGGCATACTAACAGTGGAGTATAACTGTACATGTATCAAGTGATACTGGTATATACAGTATACCAACAGTGGAGTATAACTGTACATGTATCAGGTGATACTGGTATATACGGCATACTAACAGTGGAATATAACTGTACATGTATCAGGTGATACTGGTATATACGGCATACTAACAGTGGAGTATAACTGTACATGTATCAAGTGATAATGGTATATATGGTATACGAACAGTGGAGTATAACTGTAGATGTATCAGGTGATACTGGTATATACGGTATACCAACAGTGGAGTATAACTGTACATGTATCAAGTGATACTGGTATATACAGTATACCAACAGTGGAGTATAACTGTACATGTATCAGGTGATACTAGTATATACAATATACCAACAGTTGAGTATAACTGTACATGTATCAAGTGATACTGGTATATACGGCATACCAACATTGGAGTATAACTGTAGATGTATCAGGTGATACTGGTATATACGGTATAGCAACAGTGGAGTATAACTGTACATGTATCAGGTGATACTGGTATATACAGTATACCAACAGTGGAGTATAACTGTACATGTATCAGGTGATACTTGTATATACAGTATACCAACAGGTGAGTATAACTGCACATGTATCAGGTGATACTGGTATATACGGTATAGCAACAGTGGGGTATAACTGTACATGTATCAGGTGATACTGGTATATACAGTATACCAACAGTGGAGTATAACTGTACATGTATCAGGTGATACTGGTATATACAGTATACCAACAGTGGAGTATAACTGTACATGTATCAGGTGATACTGGTATATACAGCATATAAACAGTGGAGTATAACTGTACATGTATCAGGTGATACTGGTATATACGGTATACCAACAGTGAAGTATAACTGTACATGTATCAGGTGATACTGGTATATATGGTATACCAACAGTGGAGTATAACTGTATATGTATCAGGTGATACTGGTATATACAGTATACCAACAGTTGAGCATAACTGTACATGTATCAGGTGATACTGGTATATACAGTATACCAACAGTTGAGTATTACTGAACATGTATCAGGTGATACTGGTATATACAGTATACCAATAGTGGAGTATAACTGTACATGTATCAGGTGATACTGGTATATACAGTATATAAACAGTGGAGTATAACTGTACATGTATCAGGTGATACTGGTATATACGGTATACCAACAGTGGACTATAACTGTACATGTATCAGGTGATACTGGTATATACGGTATACCAACAGTGGAGTATAACTGTACATGTATCAGGTGATACTGGTATATACGGTATACCAACAGTGGAGTATAACTGTACATGTATCAGGTGATACTGGTATATACAGCATACCCACAGTGGAGTATAACTGTACTTGTATCAGGTGATACTGGTATATACGGCATAGTAACAGTGGAGTATATCTGTACATGTATCAGGTGATACTGGTATATACGGCATACCAACAGTGGAGTATAACTGTACATGTATCAGGTGATACTGGTATATACGGTATACCAACAGTGGAGTATAAATGTACATGTATCAGTTGATACTGGTATATACGACATACCAACAGTGAAGTATAACTGTACATGTATCAGGTGATACTGGTATATACGGTATACTAATAGTGGAGTATAACTGTACATGTATCAGCTGATACTGGTATATACGGCATAGTAACAGTGGAGTATAACTGTACATGTATCAGGTGATACTGGTATATACGGCATACCAACAGTGTAGTATAACTGTACATGTATCAGGTGATACTGGTATATACGGTATACCAACAGTGGAGTATAAATGTACATGTATCAGTTGATACTGGTATATACGACATACCAACAGTGAAGTATAACTGTACATGTATCAGGTGATACTGGTATATACGGTATACCAACAGTGGAGTATAACTGTACATGTATCAGGTGATACTGGTATATACGGCATACCAATAGTGGAGTAAAACTGTACATATATCAGCTGATACTGGTATATACGGCATAGTAACAGTGGAGTATAACTGTACATGTATCAGGTGATACTGGTATATACGGTATACCAACAGTGGAGTATAACTGTACATGTATCAGGTGATACTGGTATATACAATATACCAACAGTTGAGTATAACTGTACATGTATCAAGTGATACTGGTATATACGGCATACCAACATTGGAGTATAACTGTAGATGTATCAGGTGATACTGGTATATACGGCATAGTAACAGTGGAGTATAACTGTACATGTATCAGGTGATACTGGTATATAAGGTATACCAACAGTGGAGTATAACTGTACATGTAAGGTAATACTGGTATATACGGCATAGCAAAAGTGGAGTATAACTGTACATGTATAAGGTGATACTGGTATATACGGCATATAAACAGTGGAGTATAACTGTACATGTATCAGGTGATACTGGTATATACAGCATATCAATAGTGGAGTATAACTGTACATGTATCAAATGATACTGGTATATAGGGCATACCAACAGTGGAGTATAACTGTACATGTATCAGGTGATACTGTTATATACGGCATAGTAACAGTGGAGTATAACTCTACATGTATCAGGTGATACTGGTATATACAGTATACCAACAGTGGAGTATAACTGTGCATGTATAAGGTGATACTGGTATATACAGTATACCAACAGTGGAGTATAACTGTACATGTATCAGGTGATACTGGTATATACGGTATATCAACAGTGGAGTATAACGGTACATGTATCAAATGATACTAGTATATACAGTATACCAACAGTGGAGTATAACTGTACATGTATCAGGTGATACTGGTATATACGGCATACCATCATTGGAGTATAACTGTAGATGTATCAGGTGATACTGGTATATACAGTATACCAACAGTGGAGTATAACTGTACATGTATCAGGTGATACTGGTATATACGGAATACTAACAGTGGAGTATAACTGTACATGTATCAGGTGATACTGGTATATACGACATACTAACAGTGGAGTATAACTGTACATGTATCAAGTGATACTGGTATATAGAGTATACCAACAGTGGAGTATAACTGTACATGTATCAGGTGATACTGGTATATACGGCATACTAACAGTGGAATATAACTGTACATGTATCAGGTGATACTGGTATATACGGCATACTAACAGTGGAGTATAACTGTACATGTATCAAGTGATACTGGTATATATGGTATACGAACAGTGGAGTATAACTGTAGATGTATCAGGTGATACTGGTATATACGGTATACCAACAGTGGAGTATAACTGTACATGTATCAAGTGATACTGGTATATACAGTATACCAACAGTGGAGTATAACTGTACATGTATCAGGTGATACTAGTATATACAATATACCAACAGTTGAGTATAACTGTACATGTATCAAGTGATACTGGTATATACGGCATACCAACATTGGAGTATAACTGTAGATGTATCAGGTGATACTGGTATATACGGTATAGCAACAGTGGAGTATAACTGTACATGTATCAGGTGATACTGGTATATACAGTATACCAACAGTGGAGTATAACTGTACATGTATCAGGTGATACTTGTATATACAGTATACCAACAGGTGAGTATAACTGCACATGTATCAGGTGATACTGGTATATACGGTATAGCAACAGTGGGGTATAACTGTACATGTATCAGGTGATACTGGTATATACAGTATACCAACAGTGGAGTATAACTGTACATGTATCAGGTGATACTGGTATATACAGTATACCAACAGTGGAGTATAACTGTACATGTATCAGGTGATACTGGTATATACAGCATATAAACAGTGGAGTATAACTGTACATGTATAAGGTGATACTGGTATATACGGTATACCAACAGTGAAGTATAACTGTACATGTATCAGGTGATACTGGTATATATGGTATACCAACAGTGGAGTATAACTGTTTATGTATCAGGTGATACTGGTATATACAGTATACCAACAGTTGAGCATAACTGTACATGTATCAGGTGATACTGGTATATACAGTATACCAACAGTTGAGTATTACTGAACATGTATCAGGTGATACTGGTATATACAGTATACCAATAGTGGAGTATAACTGTACATGTATCAGGTGATACTGGTATATACAGTATATAAACAGTGGAGTATAACTGTACATGTATCAGGTGATACTGGTATATACGGTATACCAATAGTGAACTATAACTGTACATGTATCAGGTGATACTGGTATATACGGTATACCAACAGTGGAGTATAACTGTACATGTATCAGGTGATACTGGTATATACGGTATACCAACAGTGGAGTATAACTGTACATGTATCAGGTGATACTGGTATATACAGCATACCCACAGTGGAGTATAACTGTACTTGTATCAGGTGATACTGGTATATACGGCATAGTAACAGTGGAGTATAACTGTACATGTATCAGGTGATACTGGTATATACGGCATACCAACAGTGGAGTATAACTGTACATGTATCAGGTGATACTGGTATATACGGTATACCAACAGTGGAGTAAAAATGTACATGTATCAGTTGATACTGGTATATACGACATACCAACAGTGAAGTATAACTGTACATGTATCAGGTGATACTGGTATATACGGTATACCAATAGTGGAGTATAACTGTACATGTATCAGCTGATACTGGTATATACGGCATAGTAACAGTGGAGTATAACTGTACATGTATCAGGTGATACTGGTATATACGGTATACCAACAGTGGAGTATAACTGTACATGTATCAGGTGATACTGGTATATACGGTATACCAATAGTGGAGTATAACTGTACATGTATCAGCTGATACTGGTATATACGACATACCAACAGTGGATTATAACTGTACATGTATCAGGTGATACTGGTATATACGGCATACCAACAGTGGAGTATAACTGTACATGTATCAGGTGTTACTGGTATATACGGTATACCTACAGTGGAGTATAACTTTACATTTATCAGGTGATACTGGTATATAGAGTATATCAACAGTGGAGTATAACTGTACATGTATCAGGTGATACTGGTATATACGGCATAGTAACAGTGGAGTATAACTGTACATGTATCAGGTGATACTGGTATATAAGGTATACCAACAGTGGAGTATAACTGTACATGTACAGGTGATACTGGTATATACGGCATAGCAAAAGTGGAGTATAACTGTACATGTATCAGGTGATACTGGTATATACGGTATACAAACAGTGGAGTAAAACTTTACATATATCAGCTGATACTGGTATATACAGTATACCAACACTGGAGTATAACTGTACATGTATCAGGTGATACTGGTATATACGGCATACCAACAGTGGAGTATAACTGTACATGTATCAAGTGATACTGGTATATACAGTATACCAACACTAGATTATAACTGTACATGTATCAGGTGATACTGGTATATACAGTATATCAACAGTGGAGTATATATGTACGTGTATCAGGTGATACTGGTATATACGGTATATAAACAGTGGAGTATAACTGTACATGTATCAGTTGATACTGGTATATACGGTATACCAACAGTGGAGTATAACTGTACATGTATAAGTTGATACTGGTATATACGGTATACCAACAGTGGAGTATAACTGTACATGTATCATGTGATACTGGTATATACAGTATATCAACAGTGGAGTATAACTGTACATGTATCAGGTGATACTGGTATATACAGTATACCAACAGTGGAGTGTAACTGTACATGTATCAGGTGATACTGGTATATACAGTATGCCAACAGTGGAGTATAACTGTACATGTATCAGGTGATACTGGTATATACAGCATACCAACAGTGGATTATAACTGTACATGTATCAGGTGATACTGGTATATACGGTATACCAACAGTGGAGTATAACTGTACATGTATCATGTGATACTGGTATATACAGTATATCAACAGTGGAGTATAACTGTACATGTATCAGGTGATACTGGTATATACAGTATACCAACAGTGGAGTGTAGCTGTACATGTATCAGGTGATACTGGTATATACAGTATGCCAACAGTGGAGTATAACTGTACATGTATCAGGTGATAGTGGTATATACGGTATACCAACAGTGGAGTATAACTGTACATGTATCAGGTGATACTGGTATATACGGTATACCAACAGTGGAGTATAACTGTACATGTATCATGTGATACTGGTATATACAGTATATCAACAGTGGAGTATAACTGTACATGTATCAGGTGATACTGGTATATACAGTATACCAACAGTGGAGTGTAACTGTACATGTATCAGGTGATACTGGTATATACAGTATGCCAACAGTGGAGTATAACTGTACATGTATCAGGTGATACTGGTATATACGGTATACCAACAGTGGACTATAACTGTACATGTATCAGGTGATACTGGTATATACGGTATACCAACAGTGGAGTATAACTGTACATGTATCAGGTGATACTTGTATATACGGTATACCAACAGTGGAGTATAACTGTACATGTATCAGGTGATACTGGTATATACAGCATACCAACAGTGGAGTATAACTGTACATGTATCAGGTGATACTGGTATATACGGCATAGTAACAGTGGAGTATAACTGTACATGTATCAGGTGATACTGGTATATACGGCATACCAACAGTGGAGTATAACTGTACATGTATCAGGTGATACTGGTATATACGGTATACCAACAGTGGAGTATAAATGTACATGTATCAGCTGATACTGCTATATACGACATACCAACAGTGAAGTATAACTGTACATGTATCAGGTGATACTGGTATATACAGTATACCAACAGTGGAGTGTAACTGTACATGTATCAGGTGATACTGGTATATACAGTATGCCAACAGTGGAGTATAACTGTACATGTATCAGGTGATACTGGTATATACAGCATACCAACAGTGGATTATAACTGTACATGTATCAGGTGATACTGGTATATACGGTATACCAACAGTGGAGTATAACTGTACATGTATCATGTGATACTGGTATATACAGTATATCAACAGTGGAGTATAACTGTACATGTATCAGGTGATACTGGTATATACAGTATACCAACAGTGGAGTGTAGCTGTACATGTATCAGGTGATACTGGTATATACAGTATGCCAACAGTGGAGTATAACTGTACATGTATCAGGTGATAGTGGTATATACGGTATACCAACAGTGGAGTATAACTGTACATGTATCAGGTGATACTGGTATATACGGTATACCAACAGTGGAGTATAACTGTACATGTATCATGTGATACTGGTATATACAGTATATCAACAGTGGAGTATAACTGTACATGTATCAGGTGATACTGGTATATACAGTATACCAACAGTGGAGTGTAACTGTACATGTATCAGGTGATACTGGTATATACAGTATGCCAACAGTGGAGTATAACTGTACATGTATCAGGTGATACTGGTATATACGGTATACCAACAGTGGACTATAACTGTACATGTATCAGGTGATACTGGTATATACGGTATACCAACAGTGGAGTATAACTGTACATGTATCAGGTGATACTTGTATATACGGTATACCAACAGTGGAGTATAACTGTACATGTATCAGGTGATACTGGTATATACAGCATACCAACAGTGGAGTATAACTGTACATGTATCAGGTGATACTGGTATATACGGCATAGTAACAGTGGAGTATAACTGTACATGTATCAGGTGATACTGGTATATACGGCATACCAACAGTGGAGTATAACTGTACATGTATCAGGTGATACTGGTATATACGGTATACCAACAGTGGAGTAAAACTTTACATATATCAGCTGATTCTGGTATATACAGTATACCAACACTGGAGTATAACTGTACATGTATCAGGTGATACTGGTATATACGGTATACCAACAATGGAGTATAACTGTACATGTATCAGGTGATACTGGTATATACGGCATACCAACAGTGGAGTATAACTGTACATGTATCAAGTGATACTGGTATATACAGTATACCAACACTGGATTATAACTGTACATGTATCAGGTGATACTGGTATATACAGTATATCAACAGTGGAGTATATCTGTACGTGTATCAGGTGATACTGGTATATACGGTATATCAACAGTGGAGTATAACTGTACATGTATCAGTTGATACTGGTATATACGGTATACCAACAGTGGAGTATAACTGTACATGTATCAGTTGATACTGGTATATACGGTATACCAACAGTGGAGTATAACTGTACATGTATCATGTGATACTGGTATATACAGTATATCAACAGTGGAGTATAACTGTACATGTATCAGGTGATACTGGTATATACAGTATACCAACAGTGGAGTGTAACTGTACATGTATCAGGTGATACTGGTATATACAGTATGCCAACAGTGGAGTATAACTGTACATGTATCAGGTGATACTGGTATATACAGCATACCAACAGTGGATTATAACTGTACATGTATCAGGTGATACTGGTATATACAGTATATCAACAGTGGAGTATATCTGTACGTGTATCAGGTGATACTGGTATATACGGTATATCAACAGTGGAGTATAACTGTACATGTATCAGTTGATACTGGTATATACGGTATACCAACAGTGGAGTATAACTGTACATGTATCAGTTGATACTGGTATATACGGTATACCAACAGTGGAGTATAACTGTACATGTATCATGTGATACTGGTATATACAGTATATCAACAGTGGAGTATAACTGTACATGTATCAGGTGATACTGGTATATACAGTATACCAACAGTGGAGTGTAACTGTACATGTATCAGGTGATACTGGTATATACAGTATGCCAACAGTGGAGTATAACTGTACATGTATCAGGTGATACTGGTATATACAGTATATCAACAGTGGAGTATAACTGTACATGTATCAGGTGATACTGGTATATACAGTATACCAACAGTGGAGTATAACTGTACATGTATCAGGTGATACTGGTATATACGGCATAGTAACAGTGGAGTATAACTGTACATGTATCAGGTGATACTGGTATATACGGTATACCAATAGTGGAGTATAACTGTACATGTATCAGCTGATACTGGTATATACGACATACCAACAGTGGATTATAACTGTACATGTATCAGGTGATACTGGTATATACGGCATACCAACAGTGGAGTATAACTGTACATGTATCAGGTGTTACTGGTATATACGGTATACCTACAGTGGAGTATAACTTTACATTTATCAGGTGATACTGGTATATAGAGTATATCAACAGTGGAGTATAACTGTACATGTATCAGGTGATACTGGTATATACGGCATAGTAACAGTGGAGTATAACTGTACATGTATCAGGTGATACTGGTATATAAGGTATACCAACAGTGGAGTATAACTGTACATGTACAGGTGATACTGGTATATACGGCATAGCAAAAGTGGAGTATAACTGTACATGTATCAGGTGATACTGGTATATACGGTATACAAACAGTGGAGTAAAACTTTACATATATCAGCTGATACTGGTATATACAGTATACCAACACTGGAGTATAACTGTACATGTATCAGGTGATACTGGTATATACGGCATACCAACAGTGGAGTATAACTGTACATGTATCAAGTGATACTGGTATATACAGTATACCAACACTAGATTATAACTGTACATGTATCAGGTGATACTGGTATATACAGTATATCAACAGTGGAGTATATATGTACGTGTATCAGGTGATACTGGTATATACGGTATATAAACAGTGGAGTATAACTGTACATGTATCAGTTGATACTGGTATATACGGTATACCAACAGTGGAGTATAACTGTACATGTATAAGTTGATACTGGTATATACGGTATACCAACAGTGGAGTATAACTGTACATGTATCATGTGATACTGGTATATACAGTATATCAACAGTGGAGTATAACTGTACATGTATCAGGTGATACTGGTATATACAGTATACCAACAGTGGAGTGTAACTGTACATGTATCAGGTGATACTGGTATATACAGTATGCCAACAGTGGAGTATAACTGTACATGTATCAGGTGATACTGGTATATACAGCATACCAACAGTGGATTATAACTGTACATGTATCAGGTGATACTGGTATATACGGTATACCAACAGTGGAGTATAACTGTACATGTATCATGTGATACTGGTATATACAGTATATCAACAGTGGAGTATAACTGTACATGTATCAGGTGATACTGGTATATACAGTATACCAACAGTGGAGTGTAACTGTACATGTATCAGGTGATACTGGTATATACAGTATGCCAACAGTGGAGTATAACTGTACATGTATCAGGTGATAGTGGTATATACGGTATACCAACAGTGGAGTATAACTGTACATGTATCAGGTGATACTGGTATATACGGTATACCAACAGTGGAGTATATCTGTACATGTATCATGTGATACTGGTATATACAGTATATCAACAGTGGAGTATAACTGTACATGTATCAGGTGATACTGGTATATACAGTATACCAACAGTGGAGTGTAACTGTACATGTATCAGGTGATACTGGTATATACAGTATGCCAACAGTGGAGTATAACTGTACATGTATCAGGTGATACTGGTATATACGGTATACCAACAGTGGACTATAACTGTACATGTATCAGGTGATACTGGTATATACGGTATACCAACAGTGGAGTATAACTGTACATGTATCAGGTGATACTTGTATATACGGTATACCAACAGTGGAGTATAACTGTACATGTATCAGGTGATACTGGTATATACAGCATACCAACAGTGGAGTATAACTGTACATGTATCAGGTGATACTGGTATATACGGCATAGTAACAGTGGAGTATAACTGTACATGTATCAGGTGATACTGGTATATACGGCATACCAACAGTGGAGTATAACTGTACATGTATCAGGTGATACTGGTATATACGGTATACCAACAGTGGAGTATAAATGTACATGTATCAGCTGATACTGCTATATACGACATACCAACAGTGAAGTATAACTGTACATGTATCAGGTGATACTGGTATATACGGTATACCAACAGTGGAGTATAACTGTACATGTACAGGTGATACTGGTATATACGGCATAGCAAAAGTGGAGTATAACTGTACATGTATCAGGTGATACTGGTATATACGGTATACCAACAGTGGAGTAAAACTTTACATATATCAGCTGATTCTGGTATATACAGTATACCAACACTGGAGTATAACTGTACATGTATCAGGTGATACTGGTATATACGGTATACCAACAATGGAGTATAACTGTACATGTATCAGGTGATACTGGTATATACGGCATACCAACAGTGGAGTATAACTGTACATGTATCAAGTGATACTGGTATATACAGTATACCAACACTGGATTATAACTGTACATGTATCAGGTGATACTGGTATATACAGTATATCAACAGTGGAGTATATCTGTACGTGTATCAGGTGATACTGGTATATACGGTATATCAACAGTGGAGTATAACTGTACATGTATCAGTTGATACTGGTATATACGGTATACCAACAGTGGAGTATAACTGTACATGTATCAGTTGATACTGGTATATACGGTATACCAACAGTGGAGTATAACTGTACATGTATCATGTGATACTGGTATATACAGTATATCAACAGTGGAGTATAACTGTACATGTATCAGGTGATACTGGTATATACAGTATACCAACAGTGGAGTGTAACTGTACATGTATCAGGTGATACTGGTATATACAGTATGCCAACAGTGGAGTATAACTGTACATGTATCAGGTGATACTGGTATATACAGCATACCAACAGTGGATTATAACTGTACATGTATCAGGTGATACTGGTATATACAGTATATCAACAGTGGAGTATATCTGTACGTGTATCAGGTGATACTGGTATATACGGTATATCAACAGTGGAGTATAACTGTACATGTATCAGTTGATACTGGTATATACGGTATACCAACAGTGGAGTATAACTGTACATGTATCAGTTGATACTGGTATATACGGTATACCAACAGTGGAGTATAACTGTACATGTATCATGTGATACTGGTATATACAGTATATCAACAGTGGAGTATAACTGTACATGTATCAGGTGATACTGGTATATACAGTATACCAACAGTGGAGTGTAACTGTACATGTATCAGGTGATACTGGTATATACAGTATGCCAACAGTGGAGTATAACTGTACATGTATCAGGTGATACTGGTATATACAGCATACCAACAGTGGATTATAACTGTACATGTATCAGGTGATACTGGTATATACGGCATACCAACAGTGGAGTATAACTGTACATGTATCAGGTGATACTGGTATATACGGCATAGTAACAGTGTAGTATAAGTGTACATGTATCAGGTGATACTGGTATATACAGTATATCAACAGTGGAGTATAACTGTACATGTATCAGGTGATACTGGTATATACAGTATACCAACAGTGGAGTATAACTGTACATGTATCAGGTGATACTGGTATATACGGCATAGTAACAGTGGAGTATAACTGTACATGTATCAGGTGATACTGGTATATACAGTATACCAACAGTTGACTATAACTGTACATGTATCAAGTGATACTGCTATATACAGTATACCAACAGTGGAGTATAACTGTACATGTATCAGGTGATACTGGTATATTCGGTATACCAACAGTGGAGTATAACTGTACATGTATCAAGTGATACTGGTAAATACAGTATACCAACAGTGGAGTATAACTGTACATGTATCAGGTGATACTGGTATATACGGTATACCAACAGTGGAGTATAACTGTACATGTATCAAGTGATACTGGTATATACAGTATACCAACAGTGGAGTATAACTGTACATGTATCAGGTGATACTGGTATATACGGCATACCGACAGTGGAGTATAACTGTACATGTATCAGGTGATACTGGTATATACAGCATATAAACAGTGGAGTATAACTGTACATGTATCAGGTGATACTGGTATATACAGTATACCAACAGTGGAGTATAACTGTACATGTATCAGGTGATACTGGTATATACAGTATACCAACAGTGGAGTATAACATGTTGTACATTCAACGG
>OZ024742.1:34583945-34588945 GCA_964016885.1 Eledone cirrhosa | reverse complement strand
ATATATATATATATATATATATATATATATATATAAGTTGGAATAGATTGAAACGAAATTTCATTTCTCACTCTTAGTACGGCACTTACTTAAATGTATACATACATACTTACATATAAATATATATATATATATATATATATATATATATTTATATATATATATATATATATATATATATATATATATATATATATATATATATATATATATATTTATATATATATTTAAATAGTTATATATATATACATATTTGAAGGAAATTACTTGATAGCTGTTAGCTTGTATTATATTATTTTGGAATCAGTATTTCTGGATCGAAATATATATGTATATATATATATATATATATATATATATATATATATATGTCGTTTGGAAGCCTCGACAATGCAAATGGGTAAATCTCCGGGTAACAAGATCCGGTGGCGGAGAGAGAGAGTTGTAAGTGGGTGTACGTTGAGATGCGTGGTGTGTATAAGATGTGTAGAAGAATGAAGGGAAGAGTATAAAGGATAAAATAAAAATAACAACACAAGAGAGAGTTACCTTGGGAGAGATTTAATAGTTCCTATATATTTCGGATTCACATCCATCAACTGGGGTTTTTTTCCGGGGTGGGGGGAATGTTGTCTGTCGGACAGGTGCGAAACGCGTCCTCCGCTGTTTGTTGTTTTGAATATCTAAGCTATTCGGCAGAGCGCGCGTGCGCGTGAAATGGGGTCGGTCGGGCAGAGGTCAGCGGCCGAATGAGGGAGTGGGGTGGCGCTAGCTGTCAGTCCATTCTCTGCCTGTTTGTTAAATGTTACTCTGTGTGTGTGTGCGTGTGTTGTTGTCTCGCTTGAGTGTGT
Organism: Eledone cirrhosa; assembly: GCA_964016885.1. Lineage (NCBI taxonomy): Eukaryota > Metazoa > Mollusca > Cephalopoda > Octopoda > Eledonidae > Eledone > Eledone cirrhosa. Next base: position 34,588,094 of record OZ024742.1, on the reverse strand, counting down.
GTGCGCGTGTGTTATTGCCTTGTTCCTCTGTATTGGCAGTGTAGTATGTTCGTATGGTGGAATGCTACTGTGTGTGTGTGTGTGTAGTTGTCTCGCTTGTGTGTGGACGTGTGTTGTGTGTTGCTGCATCGTTTGTTAACTTAAACCAGCCATCTCATTTCGTTTCTCTCTGATCGGTTGTTTATTTGCGGTTGCAGGCGTTTGATAAAAAGCGCTTCCTTGATACATAACGTGCCGACGTTTCTTTCAGTCGCTAGAATTGTGACAATGGGCCTTCCGTCTTTGTTTCCGCATTTGTCTATGTGTTTCCGGAAGGACGAGGCCCTGGTTTTAGTGTGTTCCTTGATCCGAATGTGCAAAGGTCGGATTGTGCTACCTATGTAGTATTGGTTGTACCTGTCACATTCTATCTTATACACGACGTATGTGCATTGTCGAGGCTTCCAAACGACTTAAAGATATTTACTTATTATTCCACAATGCTTCAAGCAAACTTCAATACTCTCTTATCCTTACACCTGAGCCGGGAATTGTTTGCATCCGTAAGGGAACTGTTTAGACTGTCGGAGAAATGGGCCAACGCTGGCTGTCAAATTATTTTCCTGAAACGCTGCCTAAAAAACGATGTCATCCCCAACACCATCAGGAACATCCGCTTACCAGTAAGCCTAGTACACCAGCTTTCCAAAACACCACTAACCGCATACATCGCACGTGTATTAAACAGATCCTGAGACATCTCAACCGCCAATTACACGTCCATAAGCGGACACTCTCAGAGCGGACACATCGATTGCCAATAGCACCCGGGAACTTGCTCCTGAAAATCACTAAAGCAATCGACCAGTGCTACCACTCCAGAGTCCAATACCAGAAAAAACGGCTCAAGCGAAAATATGAGTGGATCTTGTCGAAACGCCACAACGAGAATATCGACACTAACGAACAGACGGACCAGAACCACGTGGGAAACAACAACTCAACAACCGCCACCGCCACATCCACCAACACCGAGCCATACCTCAACGATGCGACGCACCTGGTCACCGACCTAACCGGCACTCTCACGAGCGACGAGCTGAAACTCCTACACCTCGGACCCAAGTTCATCGTCTCACAACGTCTCGGCGACAGACTCAAACTCAACATCGAGGCCAACTTTTGTCGAGCCGCTTACCAACTTAAATGGGTGACCGCCATCAACAGCGCCACAGAAAATAACAGCGCCCACGCAACCCACCCCAAGTTCCCCACTTACCACCCCGACAACCCACTCCACCCCCACCCACCAACCACGAACTCGACACTAAACTCATCAGGCTAAAACACTCCATCTCGGATATACTTCACAGACACACACACACACGCACAACACATAACCTCACCAAATCTCAACTCACCACTCTCTCCAACCTAAAATCGAAGAACCTCATCTATCTCCCCTCCGATAAGGGAAAAGAATTCTGCGTCATCAGCAGAGAGGCCTACAACACCCTGGCCCTCCAACACCTTGACGATGACAACCTCTACACCAAGGTCACGGGAATCACTCCGGCGCAGATAGAAGAGCACATCAATGCCGCCTGGACCAACATCTGCGACCGGCGGAAGCTCCCGAAGAAGCTGAGATACAACCTCCTCACGAGGAACAGCTGACTACACGCCTTCTACCAACTCGTGAAAACACACAAACAGGGACCCGACCTGAAGATCAGGCCCAACGTATCGAATACTCAAACCCATCTTAGACACCTTTCCGGGACACGTTAACAGCTCCGAGGAGGTGTTGAAGCGCCTGCATCAAATGGATCCCGACACCAGAAGGAATAACAGATATGCCTTCAGCCTTGATGTAGTCGCTCTCTACACCTCAGTCCCGGCACTCGCGGCCGTCAATATACTGATGGAACGCGTCCAATCCACCGACCTACACTGTTCGGGCTCACCACCACTGACATCCACCAACTCCTATCCATCGTCGTCGACAACACCTAATTCGGATTCCTTGACCAAACATACCACAAACTTCGGGATTGCCCATGGGATCAAGCCTATCAGGTGTGCTAGCGATCTCTTACATGGACAACCTCGAACGCAAGGCACTCAACGCCTGCCACCCCAACGCCGTAGCCTTTTTCTCAAGGTACGTGGACGATATCCTCATCCTCACATCTTCCCAAGACACGGCGAACAGAATCTATGAAACGTTCAACAACACAGACGAGAACATTGACTTCAGTGTTGAACACCCCAACGAAGACGGGTCACTTGCCCTCCTCGACTTCCGAATCAACATCACGGAACAGGGAAGGACCCACTGCAACTTCTACCGAAAGGCAGCCCGCAGGGACCTGTTCGTTCACTACAAGTCCGCCCTCCCTAACAGTGCCAAAAGAGGATACATCACGAACGAGATCGCGCGAATCCAAAACAGATGCAGCGATCCCGCGAGTGGTGTCACTCATACCAAGCGATTCCTCGAGGTGCTGGAGACGAACGGGTACCCTACCTCGATCACAGACAGAATAGCAGACACAAGAGACAGAGAGGCACCCAAGGCAAGTGCTTCCTTAAAATGCCACACCTGGGCGAGAATACCACTAACGTTATCCGCAAGGCCTCGACATCCACCGGAGAGAGGGCCTCGACATCCACCTTGCCCACTCGGGCCCCTCCCTGCGAAGATGCCTCTCCAGGAAATCCGGGAAATCTACTGACGCATGCTCCCTCAGAGACTGCCCGATACGCCATGCGAACTGTTGCCTACGCACAACGTCGTGTATAAGATAGAATGTGACAGGTGCAACCAATACTACTTAGGTAGCACAATCCGACCTTTGCACATCCGGATCAAGGAACACACTAAAACCAGGGCCTCGTCCTTCCGGAAACACATAGACAAATGCGGAAACAAAGACCGAAGGCCCATTGTCACAATTCTAGCGACTGAGAGAAACGTCGGCACGTTACGTATCAAGGAAGCGCTTTTTATCAAACGCCTGCAACCGCAAATAAACAACCGATCAGAGAGAAGCGAAATGAGATGGCTGGTTTAAGTTAACAAACGATGCAGCAACACACAATACACGCACACACACACACACAAACGAGATAACTACACACACACACACACACAGTAGCATTCCACCATACGAACATACTACACTGCCAATACACAGGAACAAGGCAATAACACACGCACACACACACACACTCAAGCGAGACAACAACACACGCACACACACACACAGTAACATTTAACAAACAGGCAGAGAATGGACTGACAGCTAGCGCCACCCCACTCCCTCATTCGGCCGCTGACCTCTGCCCGACCGACCCCATTTCACGCGCACGCGCGCTCTGCCGAATATCTCAGATATTCAAAACAACAAACAGCGGAGGACGCGTTTCGCACCTGTCCGAGAGACAACATTTCCCCCACCCCGGAAAAAAACCCCAGTTGATGGGTGTGAATCCGAAATATATAGGGACTATTAAATCTCTCCCAAGGTAACTCTCTCCTGTGTTGTTATTTTTACTTTATCCTTTATACTCTTCCCTTCATTCTTCTACACATCTTATACACACCACGCATCTCAACGTACACCCACTTACATCTCTCTCTCCACCACCAGATCTTGTTACCCGGAGATTTACCCATTTGCATTGTCGAGGCTTCCAAACGACTTAAAGATATTTACTTATTATTCCACAATGCTTCAAGCAAACTTCAATACTCTCTTATATATACACACACACACACACACACACACACACACACACACACACACACAGACACACACACACACACACACACACACATACACATATATATATATATGTATACATATATATATATATATGTTTGTTCTTAACACCGCAGATATATATTGAATATTGAATTGAGAAAATGATCGAAGTTCTATCATTTGTTTAAATGAATTCATGATACGCACACACACACACACACACACAAACACACACACATATACACATACACGTAAACACACACACACGTACACACACATATATATATATGCATGTATATATTTCTGGGTTAATAGACTTATGAATAAATATGTGAGTGAAAACATTTCAAATATAAAGACTGAGATGAAAATAAATTGTTGCAAGGAATTGATGAGCATT
>OZ024742.1:34551445-34578945 GCA_964016885.1 Eledone cirrhosa | reverse complement strand
CGCATATATCTACGCACACACACACACACACACACACACACACACACACACACACACACACACACACACATATATATATATATATATAAATATAAATACACATACACATATATGTGTACATAGACACATACATACACACTAATATACACTCGTACAAAAATATACATACATGCAAAGAGAAAAGCGTGCTAATTGTAATATGGCAAAAAGAAGGTAAAGTAACATTGTAGTAGTGAAATGAGAAAAACTAGGATCTAGGATCAAATGATTGCAGCAGCTGAGAAGGAGTAAGAGTGTTGGTAGAAGAGGTATTTACAGACTATTGTGTGGTATAGACTTGTGAAGGAAATAGTATACTTAATGAATATATTTCTGTGGGTAGTAGGTATCCTAATTTAAAGCTATGTTATGTTGGTTCGATTCACGGAGGTTTGAATCTTATGAATTTAGTGGCTATTCTATGCCTGCAGAAGATAGATCTTTCTAACTTATTATTAAGTAGTCTTTTAACATTTCTAAGGATATACAATAGCTCAAGATCACACAGCCCGCAATAAGACATACCTGTACTATAGGTTTTAGCAGCCGACAACTTCGACCAGTTGATAGTGTAGCTAGCGTTGCTGTCCTTCAATTCCCATATTTTTCTGGCGAGAGTGGTGGAACCCATAAGAGCTCGGTTTTTCATCGAGTGCCTATGCACATACCATCTTTTCTTAAAAGAACCCGCGGTGGATCCTATGTAATTCCAAGTGGAGTTACCCGAGATGACAGTGCACATGTACACCAGGCTCGAATCGAGACATCTATTCGCCAATGGGTACCTATCTGGGAGGTGACAGTTGCAGTTTGAGGCGCTATTATGTGCAGCTTTTACATTCCTATTTAGTACCCTGTTATAAGTGGGTTGTGATATATGCCCAATGGGGTTTTGCTGCTGCGCGTTTGTATGCGCTTGTGGTTGTGATGTTGTGATGAGTTTGTGCTTATGTATAGGTGCAATTGATTTACTTGAGATATTTCTGCGGTTGATCTTGCGTATGTGTGATTCTATGTTAGCTGCTGTTGAAAAAGAGAGTTTTATAGTAGATCTATTGAGTAGTTTGTGATATCTATGCGAGATAGGGAAGTGTTTATCTATTAGTTTAAAGAATATAGAGGGCAGTCTAGTTTTTATAGAGGAGTTGAATATTGGGTTGAACCATAGGTATTTCCTTTGTCTGTTTCTTCTATTGTTTCTAGGGTTTACGTTATTAGTGTTTTGGCCGTTTATTCTAGGTGTTACATGTCTAACCCTATGTCTAGTCAAGCTATTCCTATTATTATGTGAGCGGTTGGAGTAGAAATTACTAGGATTGTTTATGTTGTCCTTATTCACTATATACTGTAGTTTATCTTTATGACCGGCCCTACTTAATGCTGCATTATAATAGTCAGCATGCTCGTTAAAGATTTCTAGGTTTGAGGATAGGCGGGATATTCGGAGAGATATACTACGTGCTATGGATTTAATTATGGATTTGGGGTGATTTGAGTTGTAACTAATGTAGGCAAGATTTTCATTATTTTTGTGGAAAGGTTCTATTAATCCAGTATTTAGATTTAGAGTTACATCTAGAAAATTTACCTTCTTATGGTTGAGTTCGTAGGTAATACTTAGGCCTAGTTTTTTGAAGAATATTCTAATATTTTTCCTTAGTCTTTCCATGCTCTGGTTGTTTAGGTTCCTAGCTATAAGTAACGTGTCGTCCCTATAAATTCCTCCTTGGAGGTTACTGAATTCCTTATGTAGGTTGTGTGCTATGAATAGCCCCACGATATCTGTAATTTGCGCAGAATCATTTGAACCCATTGTAATATCGAAGCTATTTATTCTATCCTTTCTTACCCAGTAGTTATTTTCAAATTTTACGATAGTCCTTCTAGCCGCTATTATTATTTCAATTTCATCATGGGTAAGATCAGAGTTATTTTGGGCAAATATAAGCGCCTTATCTAGGGTAGCTGGGGATATGGATGCATAATAGTCGTCTATATCAAATTGTATGAAGTTACACGTATCCCTATTTTGTATTTTATTGAACCATTTAATTGCCTCGTTAGTGTTGCCCCATAGATTGATTTCTAGTTTACCCTTTATTTGTGCGATTACCCTATCTAGAATGTTTTTGCTAATTTTACCTATGTCTGACTTGGATGGGCATATTAATCTAATGGTAGGATTAGTTTCAAAGTTATTTTTGTGATCTTTCAGGTTAAATGTAGGGTTGCACGGGGTAAGCGGTTCGGTCCTATCTGAAATTCCGAGTTTATTAACTATCTTGAGGCCCTCCATGTTTATGCTGGTGAGTGTAGATTCATTTGTTTTTTTATATTTTTTATGTAGTTCACGCTGAATAAAGTTATTGTATGTGTTAATGTCCATAGAGTATACGTTTGATGTTTTGTCTGCTTTTACTATGATACCGTTAGTGTCTTTTAGTTTTTTAAGTAATGTGTTTAAGTCATTTTGCAATTTGTTGTGATTTGTTCTTTTTTTAAATTTAGTTTCACTTATCATGTTCATAAGATCCAGCTCGAAGGCATCGAGTGCGGGGTTGTTTGGCGGGTTTTTGCAGGATTTAAACCCGTAATTCTCCTTGGAAAATTCCCTTCTGTTGGTATTCGGTCCCTTATCGAAATGGTAAGCTTTCCATCGGACCCTGCGGATGAAATCATTAGTCCGTCGTATCATGCCCAGTGTATAGTCCTTTTTTGTAGGTACAGGTATGTTTTTTAGTGACATACCTATACAGTGCTTCTCCATGTTGTTGCCGTGCGTTAATGGTGTTGCTCGACCAGGTGGGAGCTAAATATACGGATTAACAAATAATAGTTAAATGCAGTCCACTTAGGTGAAGTCCAGTTATGGTATTCCAGGTAGTGGATGATATTAACGCTTGGCTTGGTTTGACTCAACAAGGCGTTTTCATAGTGATGCTGCGGGTATGCTGTAATTCCTATGTTGTAAACACTTGGAGTAATAATAAATCAGGAAAGAAGGTTTACATGGTTTGCTATACAAAAAAGTTTTTAATCACATAGCTTACATTTGTTTCACTGAACTGGTATGTCTAGAGATCGCTATCCGCCTAATTTTGCGTCACTCGATCGCCAATACAGAATTATAACCAGTCAGATCTTCGGAGCATGCGAGAATGAAGAAAATACACAGGCAAGAAAATAAAAGAAAATATGGAGTAGTTATGGCATTCAATTAGAACAATAAACAACAACAATTATTACAACAATGCTATCAATAAACTATTTAAGGAGACCCTGACATTACTTAGGTGGGGGGTATATAATGTATCTAATGTTACAGCGTGAAAACCAGCTGTCATAAGGCAAAAAGTATCGTAGTGTGTATCAATTTTAAATTATAAAGATAAGCTAGTTTTTACAGTCTTTCTCTTCATCTTCAACCGTATACATGAGTGGGACCACTGTCAAAGCTCAATAGTTGTAGAGTTAATACAGAGGTTAACGAATTAATATACGCATATATCTACGCACACACACACACACACACACACACACACACACACACACACACACACACACACATATATATATATATATATAAATATAAATACACATACACATATATGTGTACATAGACACATACATACACACTAATATACACTCGTACAAAAATATACATACCTGCAAACAGATATATACATATATGCGTTCAAATCATAAGGGACCTAAATCTCTAAGGTGAATAAGATACTACCTATGAACAAAAATACTACCTATAAGATACTACCTATGAACAAAAATTAAAAGAATAAATTAAGAAATAATACAAACCGAATCATGATAACTATCAACAGAGGCCGACTGGGTCTAAAAATATTGGTTGCCAAGAGATGAAGGTGTGTGTGTGTGGGGGGGGGGGGGGGCTACATATAGAACGCTATCATTTAATTTTTATAATGAATAAATAACATTTTCTAAAAATACATAAGTGGAAACAAAACAGTGCAATCATGTTTTTGCGGAAAAATATCTTACCATCTCTAATAAAAATATTATGTTTTGCGAAATCCAGAGACTTTCAATAACGACCAGAAGTCGACCCTAAATATTACTAATAGCTCATGGAAAGCCATGAACGACACCTCATCTTTTTAACTTTGATTTTGAAAGTAGGTTTATAATTATCAATTTTCATTATACTTTCGTAGCTGTCTCGGTGGCCGAATTGGTGGTTTCATAGGCGGTGGTGATCTTGGTCTGAAGTTCGATCCTGATCGCGAGTAGGGTTTCCAGTGAACCTTTTCAGTTTTTTTTTCTATGGGTTGTAAAATAAAAACTGAAAAAGATTATATGTACTTCTTGACCAGGATTGAACCCAAGGACAGGATTTTTACCGTCTCTAGTACCAACCGCTAGGCCACAGCGACAACTACGAATGTCTTTAAAAAATTCGTACTTATGAACTTACTTTCAAAATTTTCAAAACAAAGTGTTGTTGTGTCATTCATGTCTTTCTTAATGTTATTGTTCCTACTTAAGGTCGACTTCTAAATCATTTGGGTGTTCCATAAACTATATTTTCGTTTTGCTTCACATCTATCTAGACTATATTTTAACCTGTAATCCATGTTTCATTTCTGTTGCACCTCATCCCCCCCCCTTCTCTCTCACTTTCCCTTGGGGATATTTGAATCTACTATGATTTGGGCTTACCTTATTCCTATATATATACTTTTGCATGTCAGTTAGATTCAAACTTACAATGATTGGCATTATATATATTCTAGCCGAATTACCCGCGCCTTGCTACGTTCCACACATTTTTTTTTTTTTTTTTGTAAGAAAATGATGATTGATTTTAAATCAGTGATATAATTTATGGAGAAAAACTCTGCATTTCAATATTACTCAATGTAAAATGTAATGCATGAAAAATTGGAAAACATTATTTTTGGTAATATATCAAATCAAAATTACATTATTAAATCTTATTCTTATTTTGTTTCTTGTAAATCATTTTTTTTTTCGAAATATCAATTCAAAATTTTTGTGAATAGGCATCATATCTTATCATTTAGCTATGGTTTAAATTTCATATAAATCGGTGGATTGGCAGTATTGGTACAGGGTCGGACAGTTACGGCCCTTGCCATTCTGAGTTCAAATCCCGCCAAGGCTAACTTTGCCTTTCATCCTTACGGTCGATAAAATAAAGTACCAGTAATGCACTGGGTAATTGCTAGCCTTGTGCCTAACGTAGAAACAATTATTTTTTGTAATATATCTGGCCTTGTGCCAAAAGTAGAAACAATTATTTTTTGTAATATATCAAATCAAAATTACATTATTAAATCTTATTCTTATTTTGTTTCTTGTAAAAAACTTTTTTCAAAATATCAATTCAAAACTTTTGTGAATAGGCATCATATCTTGTCAGTTACCCATGGTTTAAATTTCATATAAATCGAAGGGAAAACATTTTCAGCGGGGGTTTGTGCCCCGGGGAACCGTTTGGGTAAAATGAAATATACTTATCCAAGTACCCTGGCAATGTAGTTTCAGAATATATGTGGTTATGGGGGTCTATTCCAAAACCATAGGAGGAGTTCGTGAACAAACAAACAAACAGACAGGAACTACAACTTTATATATATAGATATACTAGCAGTAAAGCCCGGCGTTGCTCGGGGTCGCTCAGTAGCTGTGTTAAAGTTACAATGTTAAGTTTCTTTCTTGGCTTAAAAACTGTAGTGTCTACTGTGCAGACTTGCATGTGGTGTTTTTGATTAATATTCCCTCAACCAACAATATGCCTTATGAAGTTAAGAAAACATAACGATAACCCGAATGTTATAACAAAAGAGGATGCTGGGGATAGAAACTGCACTGGTTATTTATTAACAAAGATCGAAAATGTAAACACTGCAACGCAGAGAAAAACATTAGCGTAACCAAATTATCAGTTATGTCTGTCTGCACGCCTATATCACCTCTCTGCACGACTGTCTGTCTGCACGCCTATATCACCTCTCTGCACGACTGTCTGTCTGCACGCCTATATCACCTCTCTGCACGACTGTCTGTCTGCACGCCTATATCACCTCTCTGCACGACTATCTGTCTGCACGCGTATATCACCTCTCTGCACGACTGTCTGTCTGCACGCCTAACGACGAAATATTTGCTTGTTTTACGTAGTCTTTAAATAGACTTGTTTTCAAGTAAAAATATTGTTTTAAAATGCTTTTAAATGGAAATGAAGCAAAACGGAAGCTTAGTGTTCGAACTGATGAATTTTGCAAATGTCATTTTAAACGCTGAGAAAGCCAGCGTAATTTTTTACGTAAGACGCTCAATGTAAACAGAACAAAGGGAAATAACTGATAACTTACGCTCAAAAATCGATACATTATATTCGATTTCGTCACATAGGGCGGGTCAATTTGAAATTTTTTTTTTCCGATGTCTTCGCTAGGGCTCAATGTACAAGTATAGCAATTTCGGTGCAATTCCGTGAGAGATTCTAAGAGGAGATGTGTGCCAAAAATCGATAGACAGACAGACAACCACAGTTTTATATATATAGATATACAGTGGTGGACTAGGTCCAAAAATATTGGTTGCCAGATGAAAGGGGCCCACCTACATATAGAATGCTATCATTTGATTTTTATAATGAATAAACAAAATGTTCAATAAAAACATAAGTGGTAACAAAACAGTGCAATCAACTTATTGCGGAAAAATATCTTACCTTCTCCATAAAATTTTTTTTTTTTGCGAAATCCAGAGAATTTCAATAATGACCTTTGGTCTTTCACACTCACTCAATATATATATATCTTGGTTGTCCATTGTAAACGATGATGACATCTTCTTTATTGTTGTTCCCGTCTACCGTGGGCACGAAGGTGACTGTGGAGGCCGATCCTTGACTTGCAAGTCCGGGGACAGTGGGGGCAGGGGAAGAGACCGGAGTCAGACTGGCAACTCCCAGAGGTTACCCTCACCTGTTACCTCCACCTCTCGCCCATCGCCGCAGGGCTTTGGGAGTGCTCGCTAAAGAAGAAACCTGTGCAGGAAAGGTTTATAGTGGGAGGGCCAGTGCACAGTGACGGTACAACTCACTGGGCTGCAGAAGCCAGAATCCGGTGGTACGGAGGACCGTCACGACCAGGTACTTCCTTGGATGCTGTGGATGGCCACGACGTCTGTAGTGCCTTGTCGTGCCCTAGCACTCCACACCGCTTTCTGTCGCCGTCTCTGTGACCATTGGGACGATGTTGTCCTCCTCCACTCACTCTGCTGGGTCCAGTCGTCGAATGCAGGGGCAGGCATCCCCTATCTAACTCACCGGGGGGGAGGGTCAGACCCGTCCGGCTACACACAACCTGGTTCGACCCGCCAGCCAAGGCGGTTTACCGTGGTGTGGCTGCTGTCGCATGTTACAGCTTCTTGGGGCCACAGGTGAGAGCTGAGTGTCAGGTGGGACCCAATGCAGGACGAAAAGGGCATGGCTAGCCCTCTCTACAGAGGTACATGCCCCTCCTTAACACCCCAGTCATATACACACGCATATACATACACATACATATGTATATGTGTATATACATTATTACACATTCTAGGATGGCCGTTGACTTTTATGAGTTCTTCCGCCCTTTGTCAGGTTTTGTTTTTTGTCCTGCATGGTGTCCAAAATCACCATTCTCACCAAGTAAACTTGGTATGGTTTCCAGTTTAGTCGCCGACGACCCGACCTGACCATGCGACAGGTTGTACTGGTTTACATGTTACCAGTAGCACTCAAGAGTGACCTAACACACACACATATATATATATATGTGTGTGTGTGTGTTGTATCGAGAAAGGCTCTACAGACACGGGCGCCCGGGTAGGGACCCCTCGAAAAAGATCTGTCCCAGATGCGTGTGCGACGAGGAAACCGTTGCACACGCATTGGTACACTGCTCGGGCATTGCCGATCTGTGGGGCTATGTCGAACAACTGCTGTCAAGGGTGGGACCGATCCGGTTGACCACCGAGTCTATTGTAACGATCAAGCCGCCTCCCCTCTTCAAAAACGAAGGAGAGGCGGTGTTTCTGTGCGTAATAGCCATGGCGAAAGAGGTTGTATGGTGGACGCGTCTGAAAGGACTGAGGTCAGACACCTTTCTCTCTGGCCAACAGCTGGTCCGTTTCTTCCGATATCATTTCGGAAGAAGGATCAGGATGGAGAGAGAGGTGCTGCACCCCAGCCGTTTTTATGAAAGATGGGTGAAAGTGGCGAGAATGGCCCGTGTGAATGGGCCTTCACTCTACATCAGACTATAGGTGAGGAAGATGAAAGACCAAGGGAGCACCCCTTCTCTGTGCTCCTGAGGAAAAGGGTTGCACACTTTTTTTCGGGGGTGTGTGCGACCCCCCAAGGCGCCTCCTCTCTATTGAGGATTTTGTTATAAATTTTATTGTTATATTTTATTTTATTTTTATATTTTGTTATTGCCTCCTCCTTATTGAGGACGCCTTGTTTTGTAAACTCCCCCCATTGTACTTGTCCCACTTTTGATGCCCTGGTGGCAAATAAAAGAAACATATCTATATATATATATATATATATATATATATGCTTGTGTGTCTGTGTCTATATATATATGTTTGCATGCATGGATGAATACACAAAGCTTTAGATTTAGTAGAATGTACAACCACTGATCCCAGCTATTTGCACTACCGTATATTTTGGTTTCTAGTAATTCCCTGGTCAATTGGTTGACCAAATGCTTTGCTTAATTGTTTGATTTATTTAAACAATTTTTATTGTTTCTCTTAGATTTCAGGTAATTTTTGAAAGCAAAGCATTGGCCCCTAAAATACTACAGTGGGCCCTGCAATGCTACTGTGGGCTCTTGCAATGCCACCGTGGGCCCTCTGTGGCCCAGCTGACATTGGGCAACCAGGCAACCTGGCCAGGCCGCCACGGACTGTCAACACATCCAGACAGCCTTAGGTAGAACTGTTTCACAACAAAGTGGAGAGAGTTACAAATCCGATTGCTCTTTAGTGGACGTACAGATTAGTAAACCCTTCACCTCTAAATTTCTTAGAAGACTAAATGAAGCGCGTGTTTTAAGAGAGAAAAAAACGCACATGGCATTCAGTGGCTAGCGTGTGTTGTAAAACGTAGGTTACTAGAAATAGCAGCCAGATTTACTCGGCATGTAAAAAGCTCGACAAAATTCTATATATATAAAAATTAGCACCGATTTTTTGTTAGGAACTGTGGAATACTAAACCATATTCATTGGTGTGTAATTGAACAAAATTGAGTGTTGTAACAAAGATAAAGATTCTCCACGTCAATCCTGTCAGTCTCGGAGGGCCTATAACAGCTATAGATATAACCTCTTCATTCAGATAAATCCAATAAAAATATAAATGCACGATGAATATAATAAAACATCATTGACTTAGTGTCTGTCCGATCTTTATTCAATATAACCCGTTCAGATAATGTATAATCCTTAAACAGACAATGAGTCGTCGTTTACGACTTAAATGTTATTTGAGAAATTTTGAGTGTCTTAGAGAGATTTTACATGTCGATCAAGTATCGTTCAAGTATCCTGCAAGGCAGGTAAACTTACTGGATAATCACTGAGCGGAAAATGTGCATACATCCACAGAAAATACCAGTGTGGTTGAGAAGTTCATGTCGAAACTACGCGTTTCACTGTTCGATCCCACTACGTGGCACTTTGCTTCAGGCATGTGTATTCTACCATAAACTCGTACTGACCAATATATTGTGAGTGAAATTTGGTTGACGTGAACTGGACAAAAACCTGTCGATTGTGTCTATGTGTTTGAGTGTGTATGTGTTTGGTTGTGTATGTGTTTGGGTGTGTATATGTTTGGGTGTGTATGTGTTTGTGTGCACCGTCGTGTATTTATTCCGCCTCCTTGCGTTTTGAGTTTAAACCCCGCCAAAGCCAACCTCATCGTTCATTCCTTCCGGGTTAATAAATAAATATTTCTTTACAGTGGTAGACTGGTAAAATCGTTAGAGCGTCAAATAGAATATGTGTTATTTTTTTCTGTCTCTTTGCATACTTTATGTAGCCTCCTTAGCTGGCGGATTTCAACTGTTACCTGGTTTAACCGTTGTGCCTTTAGCGGTATCAATGGTCTAAGCATGCTCATCGATACTTAGGGTCAATTCCATTTCGTATCACATTGGCTTGAAAGTTTCACATTGAAAGACACTTGTCTTGTGCAACCAAATTGAAGCCCTTACTCTCGGGCTTTAGCCAATAAATCCATAGGGCCTGATGAGTAAGAGTTCGACCTACATCAGGATCTTTGCTACGGAAAAGATACTGCACATACATTGATATTTGCTCCCATTTATGAACAGTTTCCGTTGACCATATTTTACCAACATTTCGAACTTTAGTTACAGAACCGCCATCATTTAAAAAATGTATTCCGTTTTCTTCCGCAAACTTCCTACTTACCTTTGTGATTGAATGTAACCTCGTTTCCCTTTCAGGATCTGCAATCATTTTCATCCTGTCATCTGTAGTTTTAAGGTATTGTTCAAGTCCAATGGTTGATATTTTGCATGACAGCTTAAGCTGGATCATTCCTCTACCTCCGTTTTGTCTAGGGCGATAGAAACGACCCGCATCTTCTTTGAGTGTTGTAGTTTATTAAATATCAGGAGTTTCATGATTCTGATGTCCATTTTGTAACTCTATCCCTAACGCTCCAGTTTATGATACTGAAACTGTAGGTGGCAACTGTGATTGAAAGCGCATTTAAGGCAGATATTTTATTTTGGAGTTGAGCTCAGTTCTTGTGACAGTACGTACTCTCCGGTAGCATTCCTTGCTAATTCTGCCTTTCATGCTAGCGTGGTGATTACCTTTACAATCATTCAACCCTAGATACCTGTATATGTGTTGCTCTTCTAATTCCTTACTTATTGGATTCACATCTATTTTCATTGGCTTTGTGCTTGTTAATCTGACTTTTTTTTACTGTTACTGTTGCACATATTTCAATAAAAACTCCACCCCTACAGCATCGCTGAATACTTTAACTGTCTTCAACAGCTATCATTTAGGGGATACAGTTTCAAGCCAAACAGGTGATTTATAGAGTCACTGTATATTTTATAGCCATATTTTGTTTTGTTGAGTGTTAGAGACACTGGTATGAGTGCAATGCAAACATTCAGAGGAGAAAACGAATCATTTTGAAATATACCACAGTTAATGCCTATGCTGCTGGAGTTCATAGTTCAATGAGTGTGACACTGATAGATTTGTATTCCATACTGACATGTCATATTTCATTTTGAGGAATTTCTTAAATGTTTATTTTCTTAGTCTCTGTTATAAATCTTAATTTACAAACACCCATACCGTATCGTCCTTTGCCGTTTTTAATGTTTTCTTAATGTGAACCCCGTGTGGCTAATAAAAGGAATCCACATTATATTATTATTATTATTTCAAATATAGGCTTGTTAGAACTTTGTGGAGTGATGTCAATCTATTAAGTGGCCTCTCATAATTGACTGCTGTTTTATTTTAACGGCTCCCGGGGGACAAAAGGCGAGATTAATCACATGATGAGTAGTAACATAAAACATAATTGTTTCTACTTTTGGCACAAGGCTAGCAATTACTCAGTGCATTACTGGTACTTTATTTTATCGACCCCGTAAGGATGAAAGGCAAAGTTAACATAAAAAATAATAATGTCTATTAATTTAGACACAATTCCACAACGTGAAATAAAGCGTCTTGTTCAATAACACAGTGTTGCTTTTCACTAAAGGAATCGAATGTTTGACCTTATGATCGTGGGTTCAACATTCTTACCACTAGGCTTCACGCTTTCACTCAGTGTTTGACTAGTACTTCATTATGTTGAAATTGATCTCTTAAGTATTTAAACATCACAAGGCAATTAGTCTCAACCGATGATGAATTTCTCCCTTCACTAATCATAAGACTTAAAGAATGTGTGTTGTTCTTCGAGTGAAATAGTTACAATGGGGTATCCAAATACAAAATACCATACTACTACGACTACTACTACTGCATATCCCCGCCACTATCACCACCACCATCACCATTACTACCATCAGCAGCAGCACCACCACCACGACCACCACCTACCTTCACCATCACCACCACAATCATCATCATCGCCATCACCACCACTACCACTACCGCCACCACCACCACCATCACCACCACCATCATCACTATTACCACCATCAATAATAACAACATATCATTTCCTCTTTATTTCCTTAGTTCTATTCACATTTTTCTTTCTTTCACCATTTCTGTCAGCGCCTCCGTCTCCCTCTCTGTATCTTCATCCCCCTCTCTATCCCAATATCTTTCTCTCATACATCTCTCTATATATCTCTCCGTCTCTCTACCTGATTCCCCCTCTCTCTTTCCCTCTCTCCCTCACAGTTTCGCTGTTTCGTTTTATACCATTAAAAAATTACTTCATCTCCTCATTCCTTCTTCCTTCTATTCTATTTCATTCATTGTTTCTTTCTTTCTTTTTACTTTATTACCTCTTTTTCTCATCTTATTTCAACAGTAGCCGTCAGGTTTTCTCGGTCAAAAATATTCCATGACACCTGCATAACTCCGAGAATAATGTAATATAATGTGATGTGATATAAGATGATATAATATAATATAAAGAAAACTAAATGCCAAATAAAATGAAAACAAAGTTGATATACAAACGAATTGAAACGCTCATTATCTTATTAAAAAGTGTTCTTGTTGCAAATATTTCTTAATACTTCATTACACACTCAATGTTTTAAACGGCGCCATTTTTAGTTAGTTGATTAGCAATATAATATATAATATAAAAGGATACAATTGCTTGTTCAATACTCAGCAACTTACAAGTTAATTTAATGAGTCGGATATTCAGTTAATCAAACATGGAGGTTCCATCATCATCAACATGATACTCTACATGAATTAAGTAGAGTTAAACAGACTCTGATGTTGGTATATTTTAATACCGTTACCATAGACACAATGCAGGGATATTTCTTCCTTATTTCGTTAACAGTTGAAAATAACAGAGATGAATCTCTCTTTAAATAGATAAGATACTTCAGTGTTGTTTTACGGAAATCATTGCCGATGATATTACTGGTTAATCCCAGGCCAATCCTGAGTTGGAGGCGATGAATTGGCCGTTAGGGCGTTGGATAAAAAATAGTTCCGTATGTTTTCTGGCTATCTACAATCTGACTTAAAATCCCGTTGCCTTTCATTCCTTCGAGGTCGATAATTAAAGTACAATTCCTGTATTGCGTAGATTCTGTCCTGTTTCTTTCTCAGAGATAAATCGGTTTTATTCTGACTTGAAGAGAGGTGGGCTTTGTCGGATTTAAAATGCCCAAGACATATGTGTCTGGAAAGTGCACTTACGATTTAAACAGAAGCTAAAGGCCTTTTACCTTACTTACCAATCCTGATCGACTAAATCCATGATCAATAACATACCAGCTGTCAATATCCCCACTGTCTAACCTTTTGTTTTTGCAATATTTTTGATTTTCACTTAATTTTGAAAATAATAAAAAAATTCGAGCAATTTAGTAAAATAACTAAATTTCTTGTCATTAAGCTGTTGTTTGGCTGCAAAGGAAAGATTCTTTGAAAAAATTATAATGAAGTATTGCAATAGTATGAACTTTTCAAAACGCTCTTTAAACCATAGTCTCTGGGGGATTTCAGCTGGGTTAGTATGAATAAGTTTAAGGAATACATAGAACAACATTATCATGCTTGCCCAGTCATATACCAAAAGATAGAGAATGACTGGAGAATGCTTTGGCTCATAATTCTTGCAGGGCCCGGTTCCTTCATGTAACCTTCACACAAGGGGTATCTATGTCAGTTTATTGCGTGTTACAATTGTTTCGCCGGCAGATAGCTCGAGACATGATCATTGTATGGATCTGCCTGATTCTATAACTGCGGGTTGCTCGAACACATGCAATGCTTTCGGAGCAAATTTTCTCACTGGGGTGTTAGCTTAAAAAAACCCTTCAAAAAACATCTTCCACTCTTGTCTTGCCATTGGCTGTTGTTTTTCTACGTCATCATAAATTATGGTCAATATTTTCTGCCACACTGGTCATCAGCTACTCTCCGTCCGACACACTTAAATGGAGTCATGCTGGGTTTGGTATCTCACACGTCCGCTCATATTCACAAATATATACCCACGCATACACACACACATATAAATACACATACACATACACACAGACACATACATATATATGCATACACATATGCACGCACACATGTGTCGACATACACACCCATATACATATACACACACACTCCCTCTCTTACACACATCCACACACACACACAACCATATACACACCAACACATACGTCCACTGGCACCTGCCTATATACCCCCATACATCCGGTTTCACACGCACACACGCACAAGGACACACACGCACACGCACAAGGACACATATAAGCGTTCGCGTATATCTCCACATATACACAAACACGCACAGACATATACATATACACACACACGCACACATACTCGCCTGTCCTTATTGATAGGCACAAGGACAGACACACTTCCAAAGACACAAAGATACATACATACATGTATATATATCTACACATATGTATATGTACACGCACATAAACATACAAACAAACCCTGCTCTATATAGGTGCACACACACACACACACACACACACACACTCACTGGCTCATGTGCAATTCAACAAATACGCGCCCAATTACCTCCGTGTCTACGTACATCCACAAAGAAGATATGCGCACGCATGTATATATCTATGTCCGTACCCCAATGTGATATACTCACAGTCATATAAATCTGCACAAAAGGTCATACAGGGTCATCCATGGAAGGATGCATCCTGTTATACATGCACAAATATAAACAATGTAACCATACACGTATGTCCATACACATACATGCAAGCATACATACACACATATAAATAAATAAGTAAGCAAATAGAAAAATAGAAAAAAAGTGTATATATATATATATATATAAGAGAGTATTGAAGTTTGCTTGAAGCATTGTGGAACAATAAGTAAATATCTTTAAGTCGTTTGGAAGCCTCGACAATGCAACTGGGTAAATCTCCGGGTAACAAGGTCCGGTGGTGGAGAGAGAGATGTAAGTGGGTGTACGTTGAGATGCGTGGTGTGTATAAGATGTGTGAGATGTGTAGAATGAAGGGAAGAGTATAAAGGATAAAATAGAAATAACAACACAAGAGAGAGTTACCTTGGGAGAGATTTAATAGTCCCTATATATTTTCCCCCACCCCGGAAAAAACTCCAGTTGATGGATGTGAATCCGAAATATATAGGGACTATTAAATCTCTCCCAAGGTAACTCTCTCTTGTGTTGTTATTTTTATTTTATCCGTTATACTCTTCCCTTCATTCTACACATCTCACACATCTTATACACACCACGCATCTCAACGTACACCCACTTACATCTCTCTCTCCACCACCGGACCTTGTTACCCGGAGATTTACCCATTTGCATTGTCGAGGCTTCCAAACGACTTAAAGATATATATATATATATATATATATATATATATATATATATATATATATATATATATATATATATATATAAGAGGGCTATAAATTATTATTTTTTTAATTATTTGTTCATATATTATATTAAATCACTACCTTAGTTCTACCTTCTAGGGAAGACCGAACTCTAATTACGATTATGTTATTATACTATATAAATATATTTGCACAAACTATATATAGAGTTATACCGAACTATAATTATGATTTATTTAATTATACATTGTAAACATATTTGCACAAAACTATATACAGAGATATACCGAAGTATAATCATGATTATTTCATTATATAATATAAACATATTTGCACAAACAATATATAGAGAGATATACTAAGTATTAATGAGACGGTATACATTTAGTAAAGAATAACGATTAAGGTCTTTGATAGTAGTTTCATACATGCATAACTACGCTTATGTTATTAGACTAGGTAAAGGTATTTGCACAAACCATACATTGATATACTAGAAATAAATAAGACAGCATATATCCAATAAAACATATTGATTAAAAACACTGTTAGCTGTCTAACTTCCAGTTTAGTGGAGATATAAACCAATATTTGACTGCCAACTTTGTTTACTAAAAATACGTAAAATACATAAAAAAAATAGATAAAAAACAAAGCCAATTTTCTAAGTCTTCAAAACCCATCCGCAAATGAGTAAAATACACACATATATATAAAATACATATATATAAAAAATGTAAACGCATGAATGATCCACAGTTCAAATTAAGGTCAGTAAAATTTACAAGTTAGATATCTAAACTATATTTAAATCAGAGATAGAAAAATAAAGGTCTTAATCAAAGTTAAGAATATCCCAAAAGCTATAGATTATGTATATCAACTTGCCAACATGTTATTAAACAAATGTTATTCAGTCAAACATTATTTCCATTATAAATGATTAGAAGATAAAGCATTATTAAAGTTTTATAAGCAATTAAATTTATATTTTCAACAGCTGATGATGTACGTCTAAGAACCAGGCTTGGTTGCTTACTGCTTTTCCTGAACTTATGCGAAGCATAACTATACATACGGAAAATGCTGTCACAGTTACAAGTAATTTTGTTAAAGATTACCTTTGTGAGAATATTGAACAGTATATATATTTCGTTTGCGGGCTTAGTAAATCCTTTAAATTCGTTTTCATAAAACTTTGAATTTTAGAAATTCAACACATTTATAAAATTTATAAAATTTATAAAAGTAATACAAATAACCATCAACTTTTAAAACCTAAAATTTTGATTTTTACCCTAAAATAACATAAATTAAATATTTTGAAATTTAACCGCGACGGCTATATATGTTTATATGTGTCCGATGAAAATTCGAGCATAAATTACTCCCCTTTATCTCTCCCCCTCTTTAATTATCTAACAGTTGCATTCTCAAGCTAAAGACTAAATAAATTATAACTCCAAATACGTCTTCCTCTATAGTCCTATAGTAGTATTTCAGGCTTTAAAAACTCTCTAACTGTTGCATTAAGGCGATGTTTTTCTTACTCACACCCTCTCTATTGATTCTATTACGTTTTCGCATGTTCTCAATATTAGGGTATAAATATTGAGTTTTTGTCATAAGTTAATCACTACCTTGATTAAATCTTAACCATCTAACATGTCAGGGTATGTCATGTATCATTTTATTTTATCTGATGAGGACGTACTGTGGAACCTGATTCAAGTACCTCTGAAATATGTATAATAAAATTTAATTGATCACAAGAATATCTATTTTGTTAATATTTGAATTAATATTAATAACTCTGGGAAATATTCTTTTTCGGTAGAGTGCTTCCAATCTACTGTAAAACTCATTCTTTGATGTAAACACTGAATCTTGTTTAACTCTTTAATATATATATACATATATATATATATATATATATATATATATATATATATATATATACACACACACGTACATACATATATGTACATACGTACACATAAAAACACCCACATATAAACGTACACACACACATCCATACATACCTTAAAAGAAGTAACTTGTATTACACATGCACGGATATAAACATTATAATCATATACATGTGTAATACAAGTTCTTTTAAGCTATGATGTTAAATGCATATTTAGTATATTGTAGGTTTTTTTTATAGATGTGTATCTATGTGTGTATGTACATTTATATGTGGGTGTGTATGTGTGCGCGTGTACAGATGTGTATGTGCGTGTGTA
This sequence comes from Eledone cirrhosa, assembly GCA_964016885.1. Lineage (NCBI taxonomy): Eukaryota > Metazoa > Mollusca > Cephalopoda > Octopoda > Eledonidae > Eledone > Eledone cirrhosa. Next base: position 34,561,004 of record OZ024742.1, on the reverse strand, counting down.
TATATATATATATATATGTATATATATATATGTGTGTATATATGTATGTGTATGTATGTTATGGGTATGTGTGTGTGTGTGTATATGTATATATGTGTTATGCATATGTATATATGTATATATATATATATATATGTATATATGTATATAGATATGTGTGTGTATATATATATGTGTATGTATGTTATGGGTATGTGTGTGTGTATATGTATATGTGTGTTATGTATATGTATATATGTATATATATATATATATATATATATATATATGTGTGTGTGTGTGTGTGTGTGTGTGTGTGTGTGTGTGTGTGTGTGTGTGTGTGTGTGTGTGTGTGTGTGTGTGTGTGTGTCTGCGTGTGTGTATGTGTATGTGTATTTATATGTGTGTGTGTATGTGTGGGTATATATTTGTGAGTGTGAGCGGACTTGTGAGATACCTAACCCACCATGAGTTCATTGAAGTGTGTCGGACGGAGAGTAGCTGATGACCAGTGTGGCAGCAAATATTGACCAGAATTTATGATGACGTAGACAAACAACAGCCAATGGCAAGACAAGAGTGGAAGAGGGTTTTTAAAGGTGTTTTTTAAGCTAACATCCCAGTTAGAAAATTTGCTCCGAAAGCATTGCATGTGTCCGAAGAACCCGCAGTTATAGAATCAGGCAGATCCATACAATGATCATGTCTCGAGCCGAGCTATCTGCCGGCGAAACAATTGTAACACGCAATAAACTGAGTCTAGATGCATCACTGATTTTTCGTTTTTTTAATATTATATCACACTCTGTTCTGTAAGAACATAGAGTGCTCAACTGGCATACCGCCTATGGAAGCACCATAGCTACCATTAAACACACACACACACACACACACACACACACACACACACACACACACACACACACACACACACATATATATATATATATATATATAGTTTTTATATAGATGAGCTTCTACAGGACTAGAACTGTTTCATTCTTTAGAAATCATCAGGAATCTGGGTATCAAAAAATAAGTATGGTATTTATAGGTCTCTTCAAGTGGTAGGAGGGTGGGGAGTCGGATGGGTGTAGGTCATTGGTTGAAAGAAAAGGGAATTCATTAAAAGCTAATTCTACAAAGCTATAGTTTATTTTTATTTTTAGAGTAACAAAGGCAGAAAGAATTCTATAAACAGGTTCAGGATGGGGTGCCACTCCTTATTATTAAGTTTCTCTTAAGCTAACAGGTGTCTATAAGATCAGTGGGGGTCAGTCATGGTTGATAGATTTAAAGGAAAGGGAGATTCTTTAAAAGCTAAATTCTTTAAGGTTCTACTAAGTGACAAAGGTTTAGAAAATTCTGTAGACAAATTCAAAATATTGAGTGCATATCATACAAATATCTTCTAATTTCTCTTAAACTATTCAACTATATGCCAAAAATCAACAGACACATTCACAAACACACTCACTCACACACTCCCGCGCACCCATAAACACACACACATACACATATACATATATATAACACCCCACTCTCCAGAGCGTGAAATTAATAAACATTCGTTGTACTGCCTCTCTGTTTTGTCCCTGTTCAAATTTTTCCATTATATATAATACACGCTCACACGGCTTCCATTCCTTGGAACATAACTTAACTACCGGCTCAACCCCGATCTAATCCGCCGTGACCTTTCTCCGAACTTTACACACCTTCCCTCACTTGGTCTTTCCTTCCACGCATTACCTGTGTTTGATTTTGTTACTGTACTTGTTTATTTCCGTATATGATTCTTTGCCTCATGCTTTTATATTTAAATTTATTTCATTCCTTGTATTTTGATCATGCTTTATTTTTAATTTTATTTTTATTTTTTTATTTTTTTATTTTTTTATTTTTTTATTTTTTTATTTTTTTATTTTTTTATTTTTTTATTTTTTTCATTCGCACCGTTTCCTTTCGCTATATGTCTCTCCACCACTCCCCTACACACCCTTTGAACTCTGTTCCCACACACTTCTCACCTGAGGAAGGGCTTATGCCCGAAACGTTGTCCCCCACCAACACCTCACTCTCCAGAGCGTGAAATTAATAAACATTCGTTGTACTGCATCTCTGTTTTGTCCCTGTTCAAATTTTTCCATTATATATATATATATATATACATACACACACATACATACACACACACATATATATACACACACACACACACACATATATATACACACACACACATATACACATATATACATATATACACACATACACACACATATATATACACACATACACCATACATACATATATATATATACATACATACATATATAAAACTTTTATACTCTGCAATGTATTGAGTACCTTACTTACTGTGGTTACCTCCGATTCAACCCGGAATAACGTATATATATATATATATATATATATATATATATATATATATATATATATATATATATATAAGAAAATATATATATGCCTATGTATATAATTACATGCATACATTTATTTTTTTAAATTAATTGAGTTCTTTACACGAGGAATTGATATTAGTTTTGAAATAACTAATTAACCAGCGTGTGTTTTATATTTTACTCTCAATTCGGCCGGAGATTTACATTCCCATTTGCCTTTTAAAGCATAACTTTCCGTATTTACTACGGTTACGAGATGCGGTTTCTTATTCAGGTACAACCTCTGATTTTAGCCTAAGAAAATATCTATATGCGTATGTAATTTATACACGCATATATTTATTTTTTTAATTTCAATTGAGTTCTTAACACGTTGGATTGATAATGTTTTCGAAAAAACTGATTAACCCGCGTGTATATTATTATTTTTCCTCCTTTCGTGGATCGTAGTTGTCTCCCCTTCCCGCTTAGTGACGCTATGATACTTCCTCAGTCAAAAACTGCTGGAATTTCAAATTTGCCGGTCATTCGATGCGGGAAGGAGCAACTTAACAGACACGATTTTTAACTCTGGTAAGAAATGGTTTTCTTATATCAAAGTTTAATGGGCTTCCACTGATGATTTATAAACGCCCACCTAAATATATTCTTACATGAATGTATATTAGGCTTCTACATAAACTGGAAATATTCTCCGAATTTGTAGAAAACTTATAATGAAACAATTGTTTGGAAAGAGAGATATATTTTAACTTTAATTATATCTCGTAAAATAATACAACTGGCTTTTCCACATAATACATATTGTTAGCACCCCAAACACTTAAATTGGGTTTATATTAAAATATAACCTAATGTTTGTTGAGTGAGATGGTTACCAGTCAGAGATTAGCTTTAAACTATCTCTGTTATTGTATTAATTATATAGAAATATATATATATATGCCGGTTGAGCACTCTAGGCAGGCCAAAACTAGCTATCCAGCATTCACGGTGCTAGAAATAACAGCCGCTTATGCAGGATTAAGGATCAGCTCTACAATAAAGGAGCTATACATTATATTATATTTTGAGAATAAACTCTCAGTCGTTTACAATAATTAAGCTCCAGGAAGGGGCTCTTCCGAGCAGTTAAATACATTTAATTTATTGACTTATATCGAGACAGACAAATTGTATTCACTTTAATTAGTTTATTTCATTAATAGCTAACTTTGTCTGTTGCAATGTAAACACATTTCGTGTTTATCATATATTTTAAATGTATTTAACTGCTCGGAAGAGCCCCTTCCTGGAGCTTAATTATTGTAAACGACTGAGAGTTTATTCTCAAAATATAATATAATGTATAGCTCCTTTATTGTAGAGCTGATCCTTAATCCTGCATAAGCGGCTGTTATTTCTAGCACCGTGAATGCTGGATAGCTAGTTTTGGCCTGCCTTCACACGTGTAGTCAGACCTGCATAATTTTTGATGTGAGATATACTAATTTTACTGGATTCCTGTTGATAAGCACAGAAGATTTGGATATTTCACTCTTTTATTTCTATTCCATTTCGAATCTCTTTATTTTTCAATTCACATTCCACCGTTGCGAAACTTATTTAGGTTTCGAGGTTCAAATTCGTCTACAGAACAGGTTTGAATTTAAATCTGTCCAGGAATCATGGCCGTTGCCAATATAAGCTTGTCTTTATTGACTTATATCGAGACAGACAAATTGTATTCACTTTAATTAGTTTATTTCATTAATAGCTAACTTTGTCTGTTGCAATGTAAACACATTTCGTGTTTATCATATATTTTAAATGTATATATATATATATATATATATATATATATATATATATATATATATATATATATATATATATATATATATATACGGGGTAACAAATAATAGTTAGATGCAGTCCACTTAGGTATAGTCCAGTTATGGTATTCCAGGTAGTGGATGATATCAACGCTTGGCTTGGTTTGACTCAACAAGGCGTTTTCATAGTGATGCTGCGGATGTGCTGTAATTCCTATGAAAGACTGTAAACACCAGCTTATCTTTAACATTTAAAATTCATACACACTACGATACTCTGTACATGCCAAACTTTTACTTCTGCTTCATGTCAGCTAGTTTTACATGCCGAAATCTTAGATACACTATACCCCCCCCCCCCCCCCACACACACCTAAGTAATGTCAGGGTCTCCTCAAATAATTTATTCATAGCATTGTTGTAATTGTTGTTATTGTTCTAACTGAATGCCATTACTACTTCATATAGTAGCCTGTATATTCTTTTCATGCCTGTATATTCTCTTCATTCTCGCACGCTCCGAAGAACTGACTGGTTATAATTTTGTATTGGCGATCGAGTAACGTGAAAACAAGCGAATAGCGATCTCTAGACCTACCAGTTCAGAGAAACAATTGTCAGCTATGAGATTAAAAACCTTTTTTGTATAGCAAACCATGTCAACCTTCTTTCCTGATTTATATATATATATATATATATATATATATATATACAAATAAAACACAGAGTAACTAACTCATATTGATACCCTATAATTAACAAGCTCAAAGTATATAATAATATATGTAGAAATAAACACAGTAAATTGTGTGTCTAAAATTACGAGGGTAGAAGTACCACATTGGTTTGATAAATTTAACCTGAAGCAAACGGAAGATATAGAATATATATACAGACCGTCTCAGTAACTATTTCATCTCTTGGACAGATTAGAGATTTAATCTGTTTCACCCTGAAAATTGTGTGTTGTAACAGATAATCCGTAGGCTATCCTCAGCGAGAGACAAGATTATATGGAACAAGCACATACAACTAAAAGCCACACGAATGAATATCTCATCTTGTATTTCTACCCTCGTAATTTTAGACACACAATTTACTGTGTTTATTTCTACATATATTATTATATATATATATATATATATCAATAATATTAATAAATGGAAACTATCTTTATAAAACCATATTTATTTTATTATTTCAATGATACCAGTATTTTGGTACGCTATTGTCAGATAAAATACAATATTTGGTTTACAGATATTGACATATCTACATATGAACTTAATCTTATGAGTTCTATGTAAATAGTTAAGTTAACGTTTCTGTGATAACATTTCTGATAAAATTTCATCAGAGGATCTCCGATCAAGTTACTTGCCAAACAAGTAAATCTCTTCTTTTTAATTTTGTTTTAAATTCAACACCTATATATATATATATATATATATATATATATATATTTATTAAAATAACAGATTAAAGTTTAAGCAAAGAATTGCTGCTTTCACCCTTAACGGGATCTTCTGCAACTAACAAAGTCAATCTGTAAACGCAGAAGTGGATATTTCAAAAAACGTTGCAACCGGAGGAAGACAGGAAGACGATACTTTGGTTCGTGGAAACGTTCCCTGGCAAAGAACGGGAAAAAAACTTCTTTTATACCATAAACGTGGTTCTGTCTTTGCGCGTAATTGTTTTTCACCGCTTATATATATTCATTTTTTCCCGTTCTTTGCCAGGGAACGTTTCCAAGGACCAAACTATCGTCTTCCTGTCTTCTTCCGGTTGCAACGTTTTTTTTTAAATATCCACTTCTGCGTTTACAGATTGACTTTGTTAGTTTCAGAAGAACCCGTTAAGGGTGAAAGCAGCGATTCTTTGCTTAAACTTATATATTTGATATATATTTATCCTTATTATTATTACTATATATATATATATATATATGTATATATATATATATATATATATATATATATATATATATATATATATATATATATATATATATATATATATATATATATATATATATATTATATATATATAGATATATAGATATATATATGTATATAGGTGTTGAATTTAAAACAAAAGCAAAAAGAAGGGATTTACTTGTTTGGCAAGTAACTTGATCGGAGATCCTCTGATGAAATTTTATCAGTGACACCATAGAAAAGTTAACTTAACTATTTGAAAATGCACAAAACTGATACACTTTTCATATATTTATATACGAAATAATTTGAAAGATATGTACTAGCAGTATTAGTAGAGGGTCTGACGCCATGCTTTGCAGCATAGGAGTTATGGCCCTTCACGTTCTGAGTTCAAATCCCGCTGGAGTTAACTTTGCCTTTCATCCTTATGGGGTCGATAAAATAAAGTACCAGTAATGCACTGGGATAATTGCTGGCCTTGTGCCAAAAGTAGAAACAATTATTAAAATAAGAGAATTGTGATGAGGCAAAGATGGTAAATGATTTACACTGAGAGGTTCTAATTACATTTCTTCAGTTCTCGAATAATATTGAAAAATAAAGTATTTGAAGTATTGCGCATATACTATTCATACTAACCTTTAAAAAGATGTACAGATTGTAGAAGAATGAATAATGGAATGGAAAGGGCAAGAATTCTAGATCTTACCAAAGAAACAATGTTTCTGTTGGGTTTTCCCTTTCTAATAATCTGTGTCGGTCGCATCACCTGTCAGAAACATCACCTGTGACTCGAGGCAAAGAGAGTGCGAACACATATATCAAATCATGTTATCCGACGATCTAACAAGTTTAAAAATTTGCCTCTTAAAAAACAAAAAAAAACAACAACAACAACAAAAGAAATATATTAATACAAAGGCATGATAAAATATAGACCCAATCATGACTGTGTTCTGAAGCAATTCACTTAACACGTGACTCTGATTCAGTCACGATGAGGAGTGTCACCTAGAGAAAGTGTTTTCCAATATAGGTTCCGTTTCATCAATGTCTTGTGAGTGGATAAACGGCAGAAGCCCGTATATATATATATATATATATATATATATATATATATATATATATATATATATATATATATATATAATGTAGGAGGTGAGTTTTATTGTAGTACAATAAAGCAATGCAGATATCGGATAAGAAGCACTCTACAGTTTGATATGTTGATTTAAAACTGCACTATCCACAAGTGTTTTTTAGCCTTCATATCATGTTCTCCTGTTTTATCTGATGAAAACACAAATATTATTGCATGATGATGTTTGTTTTTGAAATGCGCATAATAAAATACATGGAACTCCTTTAACCATCTTTTGATCTTATATTATATATATATATATATATGTATGTATGTAAAAGATAAACAGAAATAACAACACAATCGGTACAGTATATGGAAGGGATATATTAGGTTAACGCTTGATATAGCAGGAAGAGGGTTTTAACGTTTCGGACGCTAGTCCTTCATCAGAAGAAAGAATGAGAAATAAGATAGATTGAGGAGACGGGCGGGATGGAATTGGAAAAAATGTCTTTAGTTAAAAATAACAGGTCCATTCATGTTGACATCTCTTGCAAAACTGTTGGTGGTGGTGTTTTGTGTATTATTTATTGTGTATGATTTCTTTTGGTAAAAAGAGCTATACTTGTGCATGTGCGTAAGCATGTGTGTGTGTGTGTGTGTGTGTGTGTGTGTGTGTGTGTGTGTGTGTGTGTGTGTGTGTATGTGTGTGTGTGTGTGTGTGTGTGTGTGTGTGTGTGTGCGTGTGTGTGTGTGTGCGTGCGTGCGTGTGTGTGTGATATAAGTGTAATCTTTCAGCAACTAATATACCTTATGAGACATTTGAGCAACTTGCTTTGAAGCGGAAGAACTGGAGATCTGTAAGTTATAATGGAATCGGAAACTTCCAGTCCGATTGTATCAATAGGTTACAAGAAGGGTGAAGGAAGGGAAAAACATTATAAAACATAGCAGAAACATTATCCAGTAAACCTCACATTTGCTTGCAAATCCTTGGCAGATCTAAAATTTCATGCCCGACTTAGATATCAAAATTGAATGAACTGAATATGTTGATCGGATCATCATACGTCGAAATTGACGGGGAAGGGGTGTCCATAATATATATATATATATATATATATATATATATATATATATATATATATATATATATATATATATATATATAGGAAAAATTAAATTTAGGAGAAAGAAGACATTGGAAAGTTGAACAAAATACTCCAGATTTATCAGGATGGGTGAATAGGGCGTGTATGTTTGTTTATACGTGCGTCTTTGTCCATGTTTACGTCTGTGTCTCTAATGAAGTCTCGTTACTTAGCGGTTAGGTAGAACAAGCATTGATAAAATAGGTAACAGACTTGAAAAGTACTAGGGTCAATATGATTCATTAAATCAAGTCTATGTCCCAGCATAGCCACAGTCTATTTACTGAAGCAAGTAAATCAATAGAAGAATGGAGGAAAAATCTATGTCTAGAGCCGAGAAAGTAGTATGAAGAAAACAATATATTTATGAATAAAAAATAAAATTTCAGCCACTAAATTAATTGTAGTCACGTTTTTATCATTAGTAATGCAAATAAGATGAATCAACGTCGACCATGAAATTGATACTGCATCACTAATTCGGATTGTTGAAAGGTGACCTTTATTTTATTCTATAGTGGAAACAACATGGTCAAATAGTTAATAATTCTGTTAAGGATACACGTGTTTATGAAATGCTCAGCCACTAACACGTTAATTCACGAGCAGGCTGTTCCATTGTTTAAACAACTGAAACACTTCAACATTCATTGTCGAAACCGACGATGGATCTTCCCTGTGCTTCATGGCAAAAAACGAAGAAAAGTTTATTAGATACCATCAACGAAAGAAAACTAAAATATTTCGGACATTTAATTAGAAACAAATCGTTCACAGAGATAATCGATAGAAAGCAAAATTAATGAGAGGATGTAGGGGAGGAAAATCAAGATTTACGTGAATGGATAATATCAAGAATAGGACAGACTGGCTTAAAGTGCAGTGAGTGAATAAGGACAGAACAAGAAAGAGCGAGATGCTGAGAATAGACAGCACCTGATATTGATGGTGATCTTAACCAGAAAGAAATATATATACAACAGGGGAAGTTCAATGTAACAGCGAAATAACGTTGACGAACTTAATAATCCGGAATTTTACTTGTTTAGTGACTTGATCTGAGACTGTATGTTGAAATGGAAGCAATTAAATCATACAATAACGATTTTAACCACTTTAAGAACGCAAACAATTATATTAACTTTTTATTTATTTCTAGAGGTGT
>OZ024742.1:34541445-34546445 GCA_964016885.1 Eledone cirrhosa | reverse complement strand
CTGTGGTAGACTTGGCGTCCAGTGTGGTGTCTTGTACTCTTACTTAACGACAAGTAAACCGGGATAAGCAGTGGCCTAATGAGCCTTCGAGGTTTAGTCACACTTCAGACCCTTGATTATTAGACTTTAGATTATTTGGGTGGTAAATTTAATCTGTCGTTTAGTTTAATACCTCCACCATTCACTTAGGTGCTTTTAGAGAGGTCCACTCCGCTGGAAGGATCGGACAAGACCTTCGCTTTGAGAATACTTCCCTCCCACCCTCACGCCTGTCTCGTGTACCACGAAGAGGGTCATGCGCACCAACTTTCTGTCCGAGACTAAATAGTAAAAAAACTATATATCAATGGGGTGGAGTGGATAACATAGATGGATTTAAGGAATTAAATTTCAGAAAAATTACACGGAAGCTCTCCAGTTGTTTTGACGATGAAAGATGAAAACGATAGGAAAATAGTGTTTTTAGGATTCATATTCTTTACAAAAACATTAAAATTCGATATCAGTTCTGTTATATTGTGATATATAGAGATTGTATTATGTTGATATAGTATATCAGGCGTCGTTAGACTGTCGGCTAGAATGTTTTGTAGTGTTCGTTCCGGCTCTCTGCACACTGAGATACCACCGAGGACGAATTTGCCTTTCATCAATTCGAAGTCGATGAAAACTGTAGCAGTTCATTAATATAGTTGATTATTCCTTTATATCCTTTTCCTACTTCCTTTCTACAACTCGGCCTCTCCCTTCTTTCTCAGTTGACGTACGTGAACTGTTTTTTCTTCTACATTTGTGTAATTCGCCTAACGGCATTTATGCCGTTAGGCGAATTACAATTACACAAATGTCTATCTGTTTTGTTTAGTCCCAATATGCACTGGAATAAACGGTATTAACCTATATATACTGAAACCGTAGTGATTTCCAGAGGTTGACTGAGGAGATGGTACTGTCCGTAGTTTTTTTTCCATTGTCGTTATACATGAATGAGAAATAAGATAGATTGAAGGGACGGGAGGGTTAGGGTTTTATATATATATATATTATATATATATATATGTATATATATATATATATAGTGGATCTCCACATATTTTTCGTCAATCAAATTTCCTGTGCGCCTGTTTGTATTTACCTTCAGTTTCCATCGACTACTGTTCCTGCGCATGAAATTGATGTGCATGTGGTTGAGCATTCTACAGACACGTGAACTCTTAACGAATTACTCAGATAGTATGTGTCTGAGGCTGGTACAACTCATTTTTTCAACCTCAGTGTACTGAAGTAACGTGAAGGAAACAGCATGCCGTGGATTGAACTCCCAAACATCAATAAAAGCAAAACCATAAACGAAACAGATATTGTATTACCATACCAGATTCGTCAAAACACTGAAACATCACAAACTGACATATACAAACACATGGTGGATATCTGCATATTTATGTTAGTCGTTAAGCTATAGTCAACTGAAATATGTGTAGAATACACAATGCCGTGATGGAAATTATTTTGGCAGATAGACAGTACTGTACGTCTGACTGGTTAAAGAGACATTAGTGGAAAGAAAAATAAGATGGTCATATGTGTGTGACCTGAGGCAGAAATCGAGGAAGAAGAAAACAATAAAATGGAAGGGAAAATGACAGAAGTAAAAGAAAGCGAGGTGAAAGTCGTGGCTGGGCGGAAACTTTTGAATAAAAAAAAATATGGAAGATGCTACGTGACCCTATTATTAGATTAGAATTCAAAATGCGACAAATAAAGTTGGGCAAGGAGGCAATAAACAAACAGAAAACAGAAACATCGAATGTATTCGTGAGGGAATAATAATATTATTAATATTTGGTTCGTTAGCAAGCAAACGGCCTCACAACGTCATGTGTGTTTTCTAGATAACTAACGCCATCCTGTCTTGATAAAGGGGAATAACTTCCAATCAATTGTCGACTATTTTCTCTCTGCTACCGCTGGAACAAAAGGATGACGTCATCTAGAAAACACACATGATGTTATGAGGCAGTTTGTTTGCAAACAAACCGAATATTAATGTCGATAAAATAAAGTACCAGTAATGAACTGAGTAATTGCAGGCCTTGTGCCTAAAGCAGAAACAAATATTATTATAATTTGAAGCAGAGTTACGTCCCTTTACGGACTGAGTTCAAATCCCGCCGAGGTTAACTTTGCCTTTCATCCTTACGGGGTCGATAAAATAAAGTACCAGTAATAGACTGGGATAATTGCTGGCCTTGTGGCAAAAGTAGAAACAATTATTAAAATATTGTGGATTGGCAGTATCGGTAGAAGGTCGGACGCCATGCTTTCCAGCATAGACTTGCGTCCCTTTATGATCTGAGTTCAAATCCCGCCAAGGTTAACTTTGCCTTTCATCCTTACGGGGTCGATAAAATAAAGTACCAGTCACGCACTGGGTTGATTTAATCGACTTTCCCCTTCCCTTCAAATTGCTGGCCTTGTGCCAAAAGTAGAAAGAATTATTATTATTATTGTACTTTGGCCGTATCGGTAGACGGTTGGAAGCCATGCTTTGCAGCGTAGAGCTATGGCCCTTTACAATTTGAGTTCAAATCCTACCGAGGTTAACTTTGCCTTTCATCCTTACGGGGTCGATAAAATAATGTACCAGAAATGCACTGGGGTAATTGCTGGCCTTGTGCCAGAAGTAGAAACAAGTATTAAATATGAATATGACATTTGTGTTTTGCCCATGTTCTGACGACTCCGATGTTTTATTTATAGTCTGCTTGTTTCTGTTAATATTATATGTTCTTTCGTCTATATCCTGAGTAGTATTAAAGTTAGCTATGCTTAGTTCATTGTCATCACACACAGTCTTGTCCAGGAGGGTGCGAATGTGTAATAATCAGCGGCGGGGACAGCTGATGAACAGGATTTCATGTTGTTTTCCTTGTTTCTTCTTTGTTTTGAAAAACAAAATCTGTTTTCATTCCAGCACAATAATAATAATTGTTTCTACTTTTGGCACAAGGCCAACAATTGTTTCAGCGCATCAACACTTAAATGGCCATAACTCTATGCTGCAAAGCGTGGTGTCTGACGCTCTACCGATACTGCGGAGGGATTTGAACTGAAGACGTAAATGGGCATAACTCTATGCTGCAAAGCGTGGTGTCTGACGCTCTACCGATACTGCGGAGGGATTTGAACTGAAGACGTAAATGGGCATAACTCTATGCTGCAAAGCGTGGTGTCTGACGTCTACCGATACTGCCAATACACCGCCCTTCATATTTAATATTGGTGATTGTTTCTAATTAAATTGTGAAATGTAATCCACCGGTCGGCAGATCTCTTGTTTGAACAACTGGAACACTAGATGTCTGAACTGGCGAATGTATCAAACATACACATACGTAAACACACACAAACACAGACACACACACACAGATATACACACACACACACACATATACACACACGCATACTCACAAACAAGCATATGTGCGCGCATTCGCACACATATATATGCCTGGTGAGTGAAATGTAATAGACGGAAACAGTAAAGTATTTGGTTAGATGTACGCAGCACATTAAATAGAACAGAATGACAGAATTAGTCAAATATTTACTCGTTTATGATTTGATGATAAACAATATTTTCTGTAAAGTTACTCTTTCTGACCTACTCTTAACACCCTCTTATTACTGCGAGGGATTACGGCACTCCTACCCCTACTACCACTGATGCTGTCTCTCTCTCTCTCTCTCTCTCTCTCTCTCTCTCACACACACACACACACACACAAACACACACCACTGATGCTGTCTCTCTCTCTCTCTCTCTCTCCCTCACATACACACACACACCACTGATGCTGTCTCTCTCTCTCTCTCTCTCTCCCTCACATACACACACACACCACTGATGCTGTCTCTCTCTCTCTCTCTCTCTCTCTCTCTCCCTCACATACACACACACACCACTGATGCTGTCTCTCTCTCTCTCTCTCTCTCTCTCTCTCTCTCTCTCTCATACACACACACACACCACTGATGCTGTCTCTCTCTCTCTCTATCTCTCGCACACACACACACCACTGATGCTCTCTCTCTCTCTCTCTCTCTCTCTCTCTCATACACACACACACACCACTGATGCTGTCTCTCTCCCTCTCTCTCTCACACACACACACACCACTGATGCTCCCTCCCCTCTCGCTCTCACACACACACTTACGCACACACACAGACTTACTCTCCCATTTTCACAGCTTATAGAAGGTTTTAAAATACTGCAATTCCTATTTTAGTTTCCTCGCTCTCACTTTCTCTTTCTTTCTCTTTCTCTCCCCCTCTCTCTCACTCTCTCTCTCTTTAGCCCCACCCCCTCTCTACCACTCACTCTCTCACACACATGCACACACAGTAACGTTCCCACATAAAGACGTGTAAATCACCACCACCACCACAGCCACAAGCACACACTCTGTGAAAGACATTTTACACCACAGAACCACCAGTAGATTGGCAGTATTGGTAGAAGGTCTGACGCCATGCTTTGCAGCAAAGAGTTACGTCCCTTTATGGTCTGAGTTCAAATCCCGCCGAGGTTAACTTTGCCTTTCATCCTTACGAGGTCGATAAAATAAAGTACCAGTAATACACTGGGATAATTGCTGGCCTTGTGCCAAATGTAGAAACAATTAATACAATAGATGTCTCGATGGAATTGAGGTATAATGTAACTTAGGTTACATAATTCTACCTCAGTTTATTCGATTGTTGTCTCTATTATCCGTAATAACCATGGTTTGTAAATAGATTATAAAGGGACATAGTATGTGAATTGTAATAGTTATAAGTAGCCGCATGTAGTCTATTGAATAGAAATAGCTTTTAATTGTTAAACCATAAAACAATGAGCTAGATATAGTAGATGCTGACTCGAACATAAACACACACTAAGACACAGTATGTAACACATACACACACGCACGCACACACACACATACACA
>OZ024742.1:34528945-34533945 GCA_964016885.1 Eledone cirrhosa | reverse complement strand
AACACACGCATGCACGCACACACAGACTCACACACGCACGCACACACACGTGCACACACGCACACACACGTGCACACACACACACACACACACATATATATATATATGTGTGTGTGTGTGTGTGTGTGTGTGAGTGTGTGTGTGCGTACGTGTGTGTGTGTGTGCGTGTGTGCACGTGTGTGTGCGTGTGTGCACGTGTGTGTGCGTGTGTGTGTGTGTGAGAGTGTGTGTGTGAGTGTGTGTGTGCGTGCATGCGTGTGTTTAATATATATATATACATATACATATACATATATACATATGTGTATATATAACATATACAACAAATATATATATATATATATATATATATATATATATATATACATGTATATATATTTGTATATATATATGTATGTGTATATATATATATATATATATATATATATATATATATATATATATATATATATATATATATACGTATATATACACATTGTGTAGTGTATATGTATATATTTATATATATATGTGTGTGTGTCCCTCTCTCTCTCTCTCTCTCTTTCTCTCTCTCAATATATATATATATATATATATATATATATATATATATATATGTGTGTGTATATATATATATATATATCCCTATGGTTACTTGTCTAACGAAGTGCTTGTTGTTAGAGACTGTGACAGACTCAATATTAAATTGGTCAATAGACTTGAATTTCACGACTCATGATCAGCGATGCACGCGAACACGCACAGATACAGCGTCTGCCACAAACGTAGTACACGTTGAGTTTATATCTCTATCTATATATAGATTTCTTTATTTACCATAAAGGCATAAAAAGAAGGGACAAATACAAAGGGGGAGTTTACATATAATCGAGTAAAAAGGGTGTAACATGAAAATAATCGAAAATAACCTCAAAAGGGAGGGGACGTGATGGGGGTTGCACACACCCCCGAAAAAGTGTGCAATCCTTTGCCCGGGGAGCACATGGAGAAGGTGCTCCCCTCTCCTTTACTTCTTTACCTACAGGATGGTATACAGAGAAGGCCCATTTACACGAGCCATTCTCGCCACTATCACCCACCTTTCATAAAACTGCCTGTGGCCAAGCACCTCTCTCTCCATTCTTATCCTTCTTCCGAAGTGATATCGGAAGAAGTAGACCAGACTATGGCCAGAGAGGAAGTTGCCTGACCTCAGACCTTTCAATCGTGTCCACCAAACAACCTCTTTCAACATGGCTATTACGCACAGAAAAACCGCCTTTGCTTCCTTTGTGAAGAGGGGAGGCGGTTTGATTGTCATCACGGACTCGGCGGTCAATTTAATCGGCGCTACCCGCGACAGCATTTGTTCGGCGTAGCCCCACAGATCAGCCACGCCAGGACATTGCACCAATGCGTGCGCCACGGTTTCTTCGTGACGCACGCATCTAGGGCAAATCTTTTTTGAGGGATCCCTGCCCGGGCGCCCGTGTCTGTAGAGCCTCTCTCGAACGGGTAGAACCCCTCGGTAGCACTGCCAGGCCAGTGACTTCTGGAAGTTGTCCATTGGTCCTGGGCCGAAAGTCCTACCGAACAGGCTGGCCAGTTCGTCTTCTTCCATGTCCAGCGACTCTCCAAGGGTGTCATCGCCCCTGCTAGCCACCAGCCCTCTATAGAATGATGAGGTGGATTCTCCACCGATGGCCCGGCCCGCTTGCCAGAGAGCCCTGAGCGCCTGAGCACACTCAGTGTGCCAGTCTCCCAGTTTTCCGGATCTTTGCTTGACCCAGGACTGTAGCTCGGTGAGTGAGACGAGTCTCGGAAAGGCTCGTTTCACGAACGGAGCCCACACCGGTTGACCAGTGAGGAATACCTGTAGGTGCCGTAGCCTTAATGCGTGCCTACGCATCATCAACCACGGCATCCCCAGTCCTCCTTTCGAAGGTTGGTGGCAGCAGATGGATCTTCTCACCATAGGAGGACGCTTCTTCCAAAGAAATTGGAAGAGCATGCGTTCCATGGTGGTGAGTGTTTCCTTAGGGCAAGGCACGACAGTCAGGCGGTAGTAAGTGACGGACGCTATGTAAATGTTCGCCACCTCCGCCCGGCCTTTTAGGGACAGCTTACACTTGGCCCATTTCTGGGTTAGTGCAAACACCTTGTTCGTAACCTCGTTCCAGTTCTTTTCCACCTGGAGGTCCGGTCCAAACCAGACCCCAAGCAACTTTACCGGGCCTTCCGTCCAGTGTCCGACGACACCGTCAGGAGGCATCGGTTTGCCTCTCCACGTTCCGAGTTGCAGCCCGATGGATTTTTCCCGGTTCAGTTTCGCTCCTGACAACCTTTCGTACTCCTCCAGTAGGGTACCGATCGCCTCGATCTCCGAGTCGGTTGATACCATTACTGTTACGTCATCGGCGTAGGCCGACACCGCTTTGCTCAATCCTGGTTCCAGGGGGATACCCTGCAACAACTCCAACTTCCTCAGTAAAGGCTCGAGAGTCAATACGTACAGAAGGGAGGAGAGAGGGCACCCCTGTCGAATGGATCGTGTGATTTCGAACGGCTTCGAAAGGTAGCCGTTCACCTTGATCCTAGAACAGATGTGGTTGCTATGTAGGGCAGTGATCCAGCCTCTGAAAACAGGACCGAACCCAGCCGCCGCTAGCACCGCATCCAGGTAACCATGGTCGACCCTATCGAAGGCCTTAGACTGATCCAAGTTGATCAGGGCCCCACCGAAGCCGGGTTTGTTGCCAACCCTCTCTATGATGTATCGCATGAGGTGGAGGTTATCGTGAATGGACCTGGATGGGATAGCACATGTCTGCGCATCTCCCACCAGGCCACCCACGACAAGCGCCAACCTCTTTGCTAACACCTTGGCCAAAATCTTTAACTCTGTGTTTAGCAGGGTTATGGGCCGAAAATTATTTATACTATCCCCCTTTTTCTCGTCCTTCCTCACCAGCGTGACTACGCCCTTGGCTACAGAACAAGGAATTCTCCCGTTCTGCCGCCAATTGCAGTAGACCGCTTCGAGGAGTTCGGAGAAGAAGACCGGCATTGCTAAATAAAGTTCGTAAGGTATACCATCGAGACCTGGAGATTTGCGTCTGCTGCATTGGCTCAGCGCATCTCCGATCTCATCAGCCGAGATTGGTCCCTCGCAGGACTCTGCCTCTTTGTTCGAGAGACGCGGCAGGCCGTCGAGGTATGGACCGAAATCCACGCCCCGGCCCGGACCCTCGCCTCCCCCGAACAATCGGGCAAAGTGCTTTTGAAAGGCCTCGCACATCTGCTTAGGCTCCCGGATCACTCGTCCATCTTCGTCTTGCAACGACCGGATGGTGGATCGATTTCCACTTTTAGCTTCTGTCACGCGGGCCCATCCAACGGCTTTGGCCCCCTCATTACCTAGAGCCTTCATGCTTTGCATCGAAAAACTGGTTCAAGGCCGTCCTCGATGCCAGCACTCTGGCCACATCTTCGCTCTTGATTGCCTCTTCTAATTTACCTGTTAATTCTTTCTCGTTTCTATTCCTATTGGCAGCTAACATCTTGCTATAACTTATTGATTCTGTTCTAATCTCTCTTTTGAGAGATGCCCACCATCGGTTGTTGACGATTGCACCCGTCAACCTCTCCTTAACTAATCTGCTAATCCGGTTTCTGTAAGTCTCTTTTGCCGGTAAAGACAAATTAAGTTTCCAGTAACCGGGACCCTGTCTATGTGTTTTCTCGAGATTGACCACGCAGGTCACTAATTTGTGATCCGTGTAGCCAACCGTGCGCATTTCTGGACAGCTTAATATGTCCCTATCCTTACTTCTAACTAAGAATCTATCTAAGTACGATCTAGATTGACCACTGTGGTTTCTCCAAGTCCAGGTAGGCACAGTTGGAAAATCTAGTCGATATCTATCGACCAAGTTAAAACGGTCGAGTAACCCCTTGAGGCTGTTACACCCCCCTCTATTAGGACATGCTCCTGCATAGTCCCAACGTGCATCTAGGATGTCATTCCAATCCCCCGCTAGAAGCAGGGAACGCGACGTTCCCAGAAAAGTCTCCAAACGCTGGAAGAAGTCGGGCCGTTCAGCTCCGAAAGGGGAGTAGACGGCGACCAGTCTCAAGGCCGCACTTTCACTACTGCCAACGTCTAGCACCAACAAACGACCCTCCGGGTCCGAGTGCACAACCTGTACGGCAAGACCCAGGTGTTTTTGCAGCAGCACGACAACCCCACCCCCACCTCCAGGTTGACAGAGAGATGCATGCACCTCAAAGTCATCGAAGGTGGGGGCCAGCTGCCGCACGACGCTGATTCGAGTCTCACAGATAACCATTACATTTATACTACATGACCTGAGGTCATTTAGAAGCTTTGCTTGCTTCCAAGTTGAGCCCAGGCCACGTGCATTCAAACATCCTACTCTTAACACATCCATGTGGGCGGCAGAGCCAAAGGAGAGTGTAGAGACCTACCTTTCCGCTTCCCGGGGTTCGGGTTGCACGACTTCCATGGGGTCGGGGGTGTTGGGTGAAGGGGTGTCTTGTGGTGGTGTGGGGTCGTCGGTGTGTGGTGGGGTTGGGGTGTTTGGAGTTGTGTTGGGGAGGGGAAGGGGAGGGGGAAAGCTTTTTAGTAGGACGCGGTTTATGGGTTTGACAGAGGGTGGTCCTACGTCCTCCTTAAAATCCTTTTTTAGTTTTTGGTAGAGGTTCATTGGGATTTTTATTAGTTTTAAATGTGGGTGGTTTTCTGATGAAACAAAGTTTACACCTTCGGTTTGTACCGAAGGATTATTGTATATGAGTTCATTTAATTTATTATTGTTTCTGTTGATGTAAGTATAGTGTAATGTCTTTTTTTCCGATGGTGTGAGTGTTTCGAAGAGGGGAGGGGCAGGTTTGGTTTTGTTTGTTGCTGGAGGGGTGTTTTCTGTTTTGTTAGATTGTGTTGCGATTTGGGTGGGGGTTGTTTGTCCTTGTGTGTTTTGCACATGTTTTCTTTTTTTCCT
>OZ024742.1:34511445-34521445 GCA_964016885.1 Eledone cirrhosa | reverse complement strand
GGTGTACCAAGTTTTTTCACTGGTCACTTTACTGTGAGTGGCCAGCTATTCTGTATGTAAACACACAGACAAACCGGTTTTTAGAGTCATACTGGTTTTTGAGGAAACACCTCTCCTCTATTCTCCAGAAAGCCAGACAAGGAATATTGAACTAGTTTCGTTGTTGTTACAACTCATATACATAGAGACGGAGGGAGTGACAGTGGGAGTTTGGTTCTTTGGGGTCCGGACCTGATGTATATATGTGTATATAAGAGAGATTTAAAAACTGAAACGGTAATTTTTCCAAAACAAATAATTAACAGTCACGAAATAATTGTTTCTACTTTTGGCACAAGGCCAGACAGTCACGAAATAATGAAAGGTATATTAGATGCCAGCAGGATTTGAACTCACAAAGCAGACACCCAGAAAAAAGAATCTAAATCCCTCCCTAATCTGATAAATCGATAGTCAGTAAGAAAGGGTGAGACTAAATGAAAGCTATTTGTCTTTTATATGAGGTGGTTTGGGAAACATGAGAAATTAAAATAGATACAAAATCTGGAACTGGGATTGAGTAAAGCTCAATAGTACAGAAGTCTGCTAATTGTACAACACACACACACACACACACACACACACACACACACACACACACACACACACACACACACACACACACACACACACACACACACACACACACACACACACACACACTCACACACATACATATATATTCATTTATGTTTAGTGGTTCACCATCGAATAGAACTGGTTATTCCGTTTAGTCAACCAAGATTTAATGGTTGCACAAGCTCTTTTCATATATATATATATATGAAAAGAGCCAGGACCCCGACGGCTGTCGAAACAGCCAGAGCTCAGCCGTCGGGCCCTGCCTCTTTTCACATTACCCACTCTACTACTCTAATTATTGAGTACTCTGGTGCGTTAGGCCCACCTGGTCTCTTACCACACCCTCTTTGTTCTCTCTCTCTCTCTCTCTCTCTCTCTCTCTCTCCACACACACACACACACACACACACACACACACACACACATATATATATATATATGTGTGTGTGTGTGTGCGTGCGTGTATGTGTGTGTGCGCGGTGTGTGCGTTGTGTATGTAATTTAAGGGATGTGCTGCCGTTATTTCTAATAGATGAAATCAACAGGGAGCTCTTGACTGTCTATTGACCTTTTACGTTTTGTTGTCAATAGTACATTACAAATATGATAGATACGCCATTGGTTTAGACAAGAGCATTCAGTTATCATTCACTTTTTCCTTCAAGTGAATATCCCGGTCATGAATTAACGAGTAACAAGTAGAGTATTCCATGTACATCAAGCTAATTACCCGATCTGAACCAACGTGACAAAACATGTAACTATGATGAAACGTTGAATTACAGGTACAATCCATCGGTTGGATTTCTACACATACTTTAAAAAACAAGGCTTGGATCTACCTAGGACTATTGGCTCTTCATGATTGCGAGGCAAACACCATATCCATGCAGCCAACCATTCAGCTATTCGACACGAGACGAAATATTTCTCAAAAGCAGGATATTAAGAGCTTTACATATGCAAGATTTACCTGGAAGTTTTTCGTTAATCGATTTTCGTTACATCACACTTCACTGCTCCTAACGCTGTTAAACCTTCAGGGAATCTTCTTATCTTCATATTCGGCTCCATAGGTATATTTATACTTCCAGCTCTTGTATACATGCATACATACATACATACATATATATATATATCTTTTTATCTCCCCCCTTTCTCTCTCCCTCTCTATCATCCCTCCCACTATGATCACTACATTCCACGACATGAAGTCTGCTAACAAAACTGACCAAGGAATCCTTCCACCTCTACCCCTCCCTCCATCTCAGTTTGTCATTCTACTTCCTAACTCTTCCCCCTTCCACTCTCTCTATACTATTCCGTTTGTCCCCTCACCTTCTGATTCCTCTCTCTATATACTAGTAAATACAATTCTAAAATAAATGTTTTTCTCTATATATTAACAATTATTTCAAGAGTAACTTACTCACTATTTTGAAAATGTGGACTGTGAACAACAATTATAATTGAGTGGCTGCTATTTGCAGTATAGCAATATAAGGTTGCACTTACCAATGAAACAGTCGTAAATACCTGGATAAAATCCTTCTCTTAATGCTTACCTGTGTTTTCTCTTTTATACTTTATACTCCAAGATTGAACGGAATTCTTACAAACTTGTGGAGTTACCCCTAACCGTACGTTGAAACCATCCATGAAACTGGCTTTCTTAACCAAGAACTGGATCACAATAAGCAAATTTTGCTTCTCTAACTATATATATATATATATATATATATATATATATATATATATATATATATATATATATATATATATATATATATATGAGGATGAATCATTAGCCAGAAATAGAAGCAATTACACCCCATCAAAAGGTAGAATTAAAATCCTGGACGAATTCTGTGAACACATCACAAACTTCCCTTACCAACACTTGCACAGACTAAAATACAAGCCAAACCTCAACAAGAAAGAATGGGAAGAATTAAATAGATTAAAAACCGACAGAACCATTACAATTAAAGAGGCTGATAAAGGGAGTACAGTAGTCCTAATGGAGACAGAATTCTATATCAACTTAGCGCTCTCCACTTTGGAAAACGAAACATACTACGAAAAGGCTGAAGACTACAATCAACAGAAAATCATGAGAAACCTAAAAACTCTAATCAACCAATACAAAGAAGGACTCACTAACAAGGAATTCAGCTTCATCACAGACTTCACAAGTAAATCCACCCTTTTCTACGGTATCCCTAAAGTACATAAAAGCGAATTAATAAGTAAGGCATGCAAGGAAGCCACAGACATAGTCATCAATGTCCCCTCACCCAATGATCTCAAATTAAGACCTATAATAGCAGGCCCCGCTTGCGAAACCCACCGCCTTAGCAACTTCATTGATACCCTTCTCAAGCCTTTTCTCAAACACATCAAAAGCTATATAAGGGACGACCTAGATATGCTCAATCACCTCCCTAATATGCCACTTTCTGAACAAACCCTACTAGTGACGTTCGATGTAGTCAACCTATACTCCAACATCCCTCACAACCTAGGAATAGAAGCTATCCAATTCTGGCTGGATAATTACCACAATGAACTCCCACAACGCATCAAAAAAGAATTCGTGATAGAGGGACTCAAATTTATCTTGGAGAACAATTACTTCGTTTTCAATAACAAATCCTACAGGCAGAAATCTAGGACCGCTATGGGAACGAAAACAGCCCCCACTTATGGCAACCTAGTCATGGGATACCTGGAAATCACTCTCTACACTAAAGTCCTAAACAAATTTGGAAACACTCTCCACTTACACATAGAAAGGAACTGGAAGCGATATCTAGATGACTGCTTCATCCTTTGGCACGAAAACATCGAGAAACTTAAAGAATTTCACACCCTTATAAATGGGCTCAACACGAATATTAACTTCACGATGGAATACAGCCATCAACAACTCCCCTTCCTCGACATCCTCATTAAGATCCATAACAAAAAAATAGAAACAAACATATACTACAAGCCCACAGACTCCAAGCAATATCTTCCTTTCAACTCTTGCCACCCTAGACACGTTAAAATTAATATTCCCTACAACTTAGCAAAGAGAATCTGTACTATAGTCTCCAATAAAAACACCTGCTACTTACGGCTACAAGAACTAAAGGACACACTCATAGACAGGGACTATCCTGCATCACTAATTGACAATGGAATCCAACGTGCCCTAAAACTCAGTACCCAGGACCTTAGACACCCTAAAGTAAATCAACCGAAACTAAAAGCTCTTCCATACATCTCCACACACAATCCCCTCAACAATGAGGCCTTTGACACCATCCTCCAGAACATCCCTGTGTTGAAAAAGGACCATAGAATGAACCAAATCCTGCGAACACACGATATCATAAAGAGCAAAAGACAATCTAAGTCAATGAAAAACATCCTAACACATGCCAAAGTACTGCCAACCACAACAACGAAACCCACAGTAATAAAATGCGATAGACCCAACTGTGGCATTTGCATCAACCTAATAGAGGGTTCGGAATTCTATTTCAAAGAAGGACAACGTTTTATAGTAAAACACAATTTCACATGTGCATCGGAAAATCTAATATATGTATTAACTTGCTCAGGTTGTCGAGAACAATACATAGGCCAGACCAAAAACAGCCTCCGCCAACGCATGACTGTCCATAGATCCCAAATTAAAATACAGGAATACAGGAAAATACCACTGAGTGAACACATTGATACCTGTGCCGCTCAAAATCATCCCAACTTCAGAATATTTCCCCTCTACAAATTTAAAGATAATGCCACCCACACCCAGCGCATCAGCAAGGAATCTTACTTTATTAACAAATACGGACCCCGTCTAAACACTTCTCCCTAAGACGAACCCACAACATACACACGTCAACATACATACCTACATCAGCACACATCTCTACCCACATATAAACACAATGACATACGTAAACACACATTTTCTATGGTGCAACACAAATATACACAAATTTGCATACCTTTTGATGTCTATAGATATAAACGTGCCGACACACACACATACACAAACGCACGCATACCTTGCACACTGATGGGCACATACATTTTTGTGCACAAGTATTCCAATACGGCAAAGCCTAATGAATTCCCCTTGCAGTACGTGCAATCTGGACACACTCCAGATACATATTTGTACACAGGTATACAATTTCTGGACACACTCCAGATGTATGTGTACGGTTTGTGCACAGGTGTACGGTTTGTGCACAGGTATACAATTTCTGGACACACTCCAGATACATATTTGTGCCCAGGTATTCCAATACGGCAAGGCCTTACAATCTGGACACACTCCAGATACATATTTGTGCACAGGTATACAATTTCTGGACACACTCCAGATACATGTGTACAATTTGTGCACAAGTGTACAATTTCTGGACACACTCCAGATACATATTTGTGCACAGGTATTCCAATACGGCAAGGCCTAAGGGATCCCCCTTTCAGTACGTACAATCTGGACACACACGCACACTCACACACACCTTGGTATTATGCCAATACTATATATCATTTCACACCTTTTATTATTAAGGTTTTTGAAGTTCTATTAAGAGAATCGATTTTACTGAAAATATCGAATAATGTACACCGTTTTACCAGGGAAAAAAATACTGGTCCCCCCCCCCCACACACACACATTCTCACACACACATACACACGCGTACATTAACATACAAAGAGACATATACACACACACACACACACACACACACACACACACACACACACACACACACACAAACACACACATATTTGTTGTGAAAGAGTCATTTCTCAGTCAGCCGACACAAACCTACATTTGGCGCAAAATCAATTTTTTACATTCACATGACCTCTACCGACCAATCAAAATTGTTTTGACCACAAGAATTTTTGCAACACGAATTGGCGCAAAACTTATTTTAATACCGCTGGAGCCACTTTTTTAACATAAAAACAGGTAGAATTCCCAAAACTAATCAGATCAGAGCAAACATCACGGACGCTCTATCTCAAAATTATTTTTGAAAAGCATTAGAAATGCGCAACCGGTAAAACTTAAAACCAAAACTGAATACTAACCAATGCAATTACTAATTCTCACTTATTCCTAATTAAACTATTTTTCACTGTGAACAATTTGTCAGCATTTTCTATTCCGTTTACCAATATATATATATATATATATATATATATATATATATATACAATATTAAATAAATGGAAACTATATTTATAAAACCATATTTATTTCATTATATATATTTCAGGGATATCATATTAACAATATGCTATGCCTTCCTCAGACAAAATACAATATAAACAGTCTTATAGATAAATAGATTCGACATACCGTAACAACATCGACTTGCATTTGAAGAGGTTGATTTGGCAGTGAAAAAAAATTGTACACAGAGAGAAAGAAAGAGAGAAAAAAAAGAAAGAAAGACAGAAAACGAAGAAAAGGAAGAAAAAGAAGAAATGCATGGAACAAAATAGAGAGATGGAAAGATAGATAAAGAGAAGAACTTCATGTAAAGAAACAGAAAGATATATATATATATATAGAGAGAGAGGAAATAGAGATAGATACATATATATATAGAAAATTAGGTAGTGGGAGGTCTGTTGAGTAAATGTATCAATGATACATTTATTTATTTATTTATTTATTTAGCTCTAGTATTAATGTAAGGGAGATATATAGAGAGAGAAAAAAATATAGAGAGAGAAAAAAATATAGCGAGAGAAAAAATTTAAAAATAACCAGATATATGCGAGGCGTAAAAACCCTATGTTTTAATGTAGAGGTATTAGTATTTATAAAACATCCACTATATTGTAAATATCAGTATTCCTGAATGAGACAAGTATCCATAGTGTGTGAAAATTAATGATCTTATGTTTAGTTTTTTAAAAAAATTCATATGTTTATGTGATAGCTACAAACATCCATGTGAGTCTACATGATCAACTCTGCAAACCCTAGGTTCACGGAAAACATTCTCAATGTGGTATAAAAATTTGAGTATACATATATGTGTATTATTATTCCTGTCTTTACTCTACAAGATTATCTATCAAGCAGAAATAGAGAGCAGATTTCAATATACTAATAAAAATATATATCAGAAACAAAACTAAAAAATAACAATAATAATAATAAGTAATAATAAAATAGAAAACTAAAAAAATATTACGAAAGAATATTACATATTAAAAATATTACATATTAAAAAATTTACATATTAAAAATATTAAAAATTAAAATATTAAAAATAAAAATATTAGAAAATACTACAATAATAAAAAATAAAAATAAACCACAAAGATCAACCCTTCAAAATTAATTGACAATATATTGCCAAGTTCATTATAAGCATCAGAGTCGAAAAACAGATAAAGCCAAAAATTATCTATCAAATCACATCTAGCAAAGATCATTTCAAAAAGTTTAGGATGCCCAATTTGGTCTACATGTGTTCTTATATTTAATATAGAAGTTTATCTAGTGTAACGTTTATTCGAAATATTTGGAGCATCAGCTTTTAGGGTAGCTTAATTTTTCATGAGGAATGTTTAAATAAAAATAAAATAAAAATAAAAAATAAAAAGAATAAAAAGAAGGAATCAAAGATTTATCGGCTAGTTTCCCATATAAATATATATCAAACTAAATATACTACATTTTAAATTTAAATTTATATTTAAAAGTTGAGTTTAATCTATGTTTGCAGCAACTGAATAAATTTGTCCGTAGATTAAGGGAATTTTTAGATTTTAGTATAAAGAATATCTCCTCTGCGCAGAGGTCACATGTCTCAGAGGATGAATTAAAAGGAATCCCTCTTGAGACTATATTCCAAGCCGTCGAATATCTAACGTTATCTAGCTTAAGTTGCCAGAGTACGCCTGATAGTGCCGTTGAAGATTTTTTGCTTGGATCTGTGAAAGAATTCTTGTGGTTATTATAGCGAAGTTTAAATTCCGTCGATGTGGAACCGACGTAGTTAAAAGAATTAGAGTCAGTATTAACATTACAATTGTATACTATATTTTTAACTAAACAGTTGTTATTTAACGGACATTTAGATCTATCTCTACAGTTACATTTGTTAACTTGTATATTATTTATGCTATTATCACTAGGTTTTAAGTTCCTATTATTTATTCAATTAATATTTTGTGCTAAATTTTTGGTGGATGAGTAGGTTAATTTTATTGTATGTCTATTGAAAATTGAGTGATACCTATGTGTTCTAGGGAAGCGATTATCAAGAGCTTTGAAAACTAGTTTAGCGATGTGGGTTTTAATGTTTAGTGAGAAAGGGGGGGCAAACCAAATTATGTTCCTAGTTCTATTTCTTTTTTGTCCTTTGGAATTATTGTAATGCTTTCTATTATAGTTGTTAAGGTTGTTGCCGTAATTAAAAAAGTTGTTACTTTGTTTAGTTTGTCTATCATTATCTATGTACACAATCTTATCAGCATATCCTGCTCTAGCTAATGCTTCATTATAGTATTGGGCTTTTTCGTCGAAAATCTTTCTATTCGACGAGATCCTAGAGATACGTTTTTGAACAGAGTTTACTATAGTGTTTTTGACAGATCTGGGGTGGTTAGAGTTAAAGTTGACACAGTTTAAGTTTTCATTCAACTTGTGAAAAGGATAGTGAAGACATGTGTTGAGATTTAATGTTATATCTAGGAAATTGACTATTCTATGGTTGTTCTCAATTTCTATTTTAAGATTAAAGTAATTAAAAAATTGTGTAATTTGTTTACATTTTCTATTTAGTTCAGGGTTATTATTATCAATAAGTAAAAGCATGTCATCTCTATATAAACCTCCGGTAGTACCAGGTATTTTCCTATGTAGCGAATTGATTAAAAATAAGCCCACAAGGTCAGTTACCTGAGCTGAGTCGGATGATCCCATAGTTATGTCAAAATTGCTATCTCTATCTGCTCTGGGCCATAGTTTGTCATTAAATTCTATCAAAGTTTTCCTAGCCGATAATATAATATGCATTTCATTGCTAGTTAGGTCAGTATGTTTGAATGCGTAATTTAGTGCCTTATTTAGTAGATTAGGGGTAATAGAAGAATAATAGTTAGTTATATCAAGTTGAATAAACTTATCATTATTGTTATATTTAATTTGCTTAAACCACTCAACAACCTTTCCAGTTCCCTTCCACAAGCTCAGGTTAGATAAACAATCCAAGTTCTTAATTTGCTGTATCACCCTGTCAAGAATGTTTTTGCTTAATTTGCCCAGGTCCGATTTTGATGGTGCGATCAATCTAACTGGCAGGTCATTTTCAAAATTCCTCTTTCTGTCTTTCTTTCTTTTTTTTTTCTCTCTTTCTTTCTCTCTGTGTACAATTTTTTTTCACTGCCAAATTAACCTCTTCAAATGCAAGTCGATGTTGTTACGGTATGTCGAATCTATTTATCTATAAGACTGTTTATATTGTATTTTGTCTGAGGAAGGCATAGCATATTGTTAATATGATATCCCTGAAATATATATAATGAAATAAATATGGTTTTATAAATATAGTTTCCATTTATTTAATATTGTAAATATACTCCAAATATTTGTCGAGTGCTTTTATATCAGTTATAAATATTTACTAGTTGTAACCCAACAATTTTAAATATAACTTTCCATACATATATATATATATATATATATATATATATATATATATATATATATATATATATATACATATATATATATATATATATATATATATATATATATATATATATATATATATATATATATATATATATATATAGATAAATCTACCAAAATGTACGGTAGTGTCCAATCCGTATGAAGAACTCAACGTAATCCGAATATCATGAAAAGAGAAGATGTATTCAAACATTTTTTTCGATGAAGATATTTACATTAGCATAATTCTTTTATAACATCAATTTTTCGTGTACCTTTTACCGACTTGACCTATTTTCATCCCCAAAATAATCTTTTCATTCATTATACTCTTTCCATTCAAAACTGAAATCTGGTTTCCTCTACCCCTAAATTAAAGTTCTATTACTACTATTCTACCATCTTGACCACTTACTACCTTTCTATTGGTCAATTTAAAACCTGTTCCCAAACAGACCTATTATATTAAATCTTTGTTGGTTTTTTTCAATAAACAAATATCATTATTACTGAAGACAGCATATATATGTGTAGGTATGTTTATTCCCTCTGATAGTTTGTAAACATTTTACATAGATCTATATGATATACATACCAACACACACATATATATCCTAGAAACGATCGTAAAATGATGAATTTTTTAATATAAGGAACTGT
>OZ024742.1:34488945-34508945 GCA_964016885.1 Eledone cirrhosa | reverse complement strand
GAGGGATAGTGATCTTTTCATCTCTCCTAATAATTTTCAAATGGGTAGAGTAGAGAGATCCAGGAAGTCGTGGCTCATGGTCTCATCACACTGACCACTTGCCCAACCTGATTTCAAGACAAACTTCTTAACCTCTAAACTATGATTTATCCAGTTTAAACACATTAGACTGAACACAGTGATTTAACTAGATATAACCACGTATTAGACTCAACAGTGATATAACTAGATATAAACCACGTATTAGACTCAACAGTGATATAACTAGATATAAACCACGTATTAGACTCAACAGTGATTTAACTAGATATAACCACGTATTAGACTCAACAGTGATATAACTAGATATAAACCACGTATTAGACTCAACAGTGATACAACTAGATATGATCACGTATTAGACTCAACAGTGATATAACTAGATATAAACCACGTATTAGACTCAATAGTGATACAACTAGATATGACCACACGTTAGACTCAACAGTGATATAACTAGATATACCACACATTAGACTCAACAGTGATAGTTATCATAATTCGGATCAACATCGAATTGATCTACTGACATGATGCTGTCTGTATAGAATTCACAGAAAACGAAGCAAACCGATACGTTTCTTGCCCTCCCCAACACCAACACAACAAAAGGTCTTGTTCTAGCAAACGTTTAAATGATAGATTTATCAATAAATATATTAATGCGATTCTAAGTAACTTTTAAGACATTCACATCCAATAGCTTGAGACTGCTGGATGTGTCGTTAATTGATGAGAGCAATATATAGTTCGGTTTAACTATACATTAATCGAAGTGAAGTCAGATCGACATTCACTTCTACTATGGAATATTCTTGACAACAAAACTTTGTGAAAACTTAAGTATCAATGAGTAAGTTGTTATGAGACGTTACATAATCTCTGCTATATATACTGAATAATTTTCACCAGTTTGTATATTGAACCACCCTACCACACTCACACTCACACACATATATATAGAGAGAGATAGATAGATAGATAGATGTGTGTGTGTGTGTGTGGTATATATATATGTATATATATATATATCCCATGTACGTCAATACTCATCTTTTTCCATTTATCTGAGGGTTCTAAACCCCATTATCAGGCTAAAATTCCTTTAGTCAAAAATACGGTGAAAGCTATTCTATTTTTTAATTTCAAACCTGCTCACTGTTTTAAAACATACTTACTTGATATATATATATATATATATATATATATATATATATATATATGTATGTATGTATGTGTGTGTGTGTGTGTGTGTGTGTGTGTGTGTGTGTGTGTGTGTGTGTGTGTGTGTGTGTGTGTGTGTGTGTGT
Organism: Eledone cirrhosa; assembly: GCA_964016885.1. Classification (NCBI taxonomy): domain Eukaryota; kingdom Metazoa; phylum Mollusca; class Cephalopoda; order Octopoda; family Eledonidae; genus Eledone; species Eledone cirrhosa. The sequence continues at coordinate 34,507,597 of OZ024742.1, read as the reverse complement.
GTGTGTATATATATAAATATATATATATATAGATAGATCTACCAACTCATAATATTATAATATTATACAATTAAATCAAATTGTTTAGAACTACAAGTGAAGTCATTCTTTTCCTCTTTTCAAATATATATATATATATAAATAAAGAGAGAGAGAGAAATAGACAGATACATACACATATAGGTATAGAGAGATATAAATAGATAATTTATATACATATACAGGCATGTATATAGAGATGAATTGTCGTAGATACCGAGTTCACTAGGGAAAACTATTATTAGGTATACGTAACCTTAGATTAAAAGCCAAAGAAATGGCTCTGGAGGAAAGAACTCTTAGCTTTCAACAAATTCGGATAAAGCTTACTTGGTGCCTGCGACTGTACGGAAGAGGAGAAAATTTAGAGAAAATATAGAGAAAAATTGGAAATTCCTGAAATGCACATACAAAGGCTGCAGTTGGTCTCAGCAAGTCAGAATTTGATTTGGTGTTAGAATGTTAGGGTAGACAGGACCGTAAATGGAAAATGACAGGATTGGAAAAAAAGAGGTTAGAGGCCAGATAGGGGTCACATGGGGTGAAGGAGAAAAGAAGTTTACACATGTTCTATGTTGTGAGGTTCAAATGCCTGAATTGTGCGACAGAGAAAATTGAAACATTGTTGGGGAAAAGTGTCTCCAAAATTGTCTGACTGAATCCGAAAGGAAAGAGACATGGATGTCCCTTTACGAGAGACTCATGGACGAAGAGAATAAATGTGACTGGGACGTCCTAGACCATGTCAATCCAACTGAGGGGGGACACAAAGCAGTTAACTTTATGAATGTAGAGAAAGCAGCTAGATTATTTTGACTGAAATTCCATATTTCTGCATTGTAGGTTACGATCTAGTTAAAAGCCGAATTAACTAAGTGGCAGAGTTGGTGTTCTACCCAAGGACGGTGACGGCAGTATCATTGTAAGCTGCTACACGGACAACGAGCTCGCACTATAAAGAGGTGACTAAAGAGGCATCAACTTGAAGGATGAGGCCATGAAAGTTACCTAAAAGGTTAAAGCACAACAAATTAGGACCAAAATCAAATTGAATGAGATGTAGTTCGGCTTTATGCAATGTAGAGGTACTACTGGTTACAATTTGTGAGGGAGAAATACTTAGCTAAGAGCAAGCTCCAGTATATATAGTTTGTGCATTGGGAGAAAGCTCTGGCTGGTCCCCCACTCTGTAATCTATGGACGGTAAAGAACTTAGGTGTAGTTGATTGGATTACGAGGGTCATGCGAGGGTCGTGTGGCCATCAAAATGATAATTCGAAATGAGTACAGTGATGAATTTGAAGTACAGTGAAGAGAAGGGGTGCAACCTGGATTTGTTCTCAGTCTACACCGGTTTGTCATTAGTCGTCAAGCCATTACCGAGGAGTTTAGAACTGACACTCGAAGGAATTTTTGCATACGGATGAGAGATATAACGCTATTAGCCATTCTGTGGCAAGAACATGCGTCATTTATTTTCACGTCCCATATATTCATGATTCGTCTAAATTCTTAGTGAATATTATCAAGTTTCTAAACAACGTGGGATATTAGGTTTGAGATGTCAGAAGATTTAACACACAAATACACACATATTTACACATGAAATAATATATATATATATATATATATATATATATATATATATATATATATATATATATATATATATATCTTTATATTTATATATATATACATATACATACATAGCAACATACACACTTATACATAATTGCTTACACACACACACACTCAAACAAGCACCTAACCCCATATATATATATATATATATATTTCAAATATGTCCATTTACATACAAATATATATTCATACATTCATAGACACCTACTTACATACACTCACACTCACATAAATATATATATAAATGCATATATATGCATATTTATATATATATATATATATATATATATATATATATATATATATATATATATTTAAATTATGCTTATGTACAAATATATATAGATATATACATATATACATTTATATATATCCACTTACATACAACCTTTCTTATATATATGACAAGTATATTCATTTATTTCGATATTTAACAATGGAAGTCAGGCCTTAATGAGAAATGTACTACTTTGTTCCAATTCACTTGTTGTAACACTTTATAGACATGACAGCTGTGGGTTCTTTGTCATGTTATTAAGTATGTTAAACATGAATACTAATAACTTTCTTCCTACCAACCTATCTTCCTTCCTACGAATATATACGAGACAAAGACACACAGGCATACAGACGTACACACACACATACATAGACACGCATACACACACACATACTGAATGAGTTTTTCTTACTTTACTCTACTTGAGTTTCCACTCTTGTATTTCTAACTGGAATTTTACCGGTCCTCCCCAAACAATAATAATTGTTTCTACTTTTGGCACAAGGCCAGTAATTGTCTCAGTGCATTACTGGTACTTTATATATATATTTATCGACCCTGCAAGGATGAAAGGTAAAGTTAACCTTGGCGGGATTTGAATTCATATCGTAAAGGGACGTAACTCTATGTTGCAAAGCAGCATAAATGTTTCTGATTTAGGCACAATGGCAGCAATTTTGAGGGAGGGGAAGTCGATTAAACCTTTCGTTACTACATTTCTAATGAAATACACCGCCTTTGATTTTAAAATGATTCCGAAAATTGTTAGAATTTGGAGGGTTGTCATACAATTAAGTTTCTCGTTATCTCGTATTTATAACTTAACAAATATTCCTAATTTATTTGTGACGGAAGATTTTCAGATAAATATAAAGACTTTAACTCAATATCATTGAACCAGGGGCCGTATCAGGCAGTGTGGTACCAGAACAATCAATAAGATTGGATTCGGATACACGTGATTATGAAGTGAATCTTTGAGCCACATCTCAGTGCCGACTCAATGTAAAAATAGTTTATAGATGATCATAAGTATTAAGTATTAACGATGGGAATTGAGCTGGGGCTAAACAACAACAACGCCAAGAAATAGTAGATGTCTATTGAAGTCAAAATCAATCCAGCAGGCATGAAATTCGAAAGTGAGCTACGGCGTGATTTAAAACACAATCAACACAGAAGGAAAATTGACTGGAGTTGCGACGTTTCTACTTGCTCATTGCATATCAACGTAAATTGGTATCAGAAGACTTGCTGATGAATCGATTCTCATTAATTGGATTACTTGATCAATATTCGCTGACAGAGCTCACACGAAATTCAGTGTTAATGAATTCGTATTAGAAAATACTTTGATGTAACGAAATTACGATGAAAAAAGAAACACAGAAACAAAGCAATTGTCCTTTGGAAATGGAACTACGGACAACTCTTATGCTTAAGGTTTCCACGTTTCTGAATAGATTACGGATCCATTATTGAGAGTTCTAACTATTTTAGACGTCTAAATTAATGGTAAAATCTAGGAATAACAACAACAAAAAATAAATAAGACGAATTTTTTTTTTTGTTCTTTCAATGGTTTGTCGTTGGGTTATGGCCATGCTGCTAACTGTCTTCAAGATGTTTAGGTGATTTAATCAACACGAATACATATGAAATGTAAAGTGGATAATGACAGGCATGGAGATACATCTGCAGGGGCATTTCTAATCTATTGCACCGGTATTCACTCATCTCACACACACAAACACACATATATATATATATATACACACACAGACACACATATATATATATACATGTTTATATATATAAGTTTATAGGAAAAAGTATGACCATGGTCATACTTTTTCCTATTACCCACTCTACTACCCTAAGTATTGAGTACTCTGGTGCGTTATGGTCCATCTCGTTCCTTACCACATTTCCTTCGTTATATATATGTTTATATATATATGTTTATATATACATGTTTATATATACATGTTTATATATATATGTTTATATATCGGTTGAGCACTCTATTGACTTATATTCATCATGCAGAAACAACATCTGAATATTTCTACAAAGAACATACCCGTACCAAGCAGGAAAACATACCTATCATCTTCCTGTCTTCCTTCGGTTGCAACGTTTTTTGAAATATTTACTTCTGCGTTCACAGATTGACTTTTTTAGTTTCAGAATATCTCGTTAAGGGTGAAAGCAGCGATTCTTTGCTTAAACTTTAATCTGTTATTTTAATAAATATTTGCTCTACGTTTCTTATATATTCGAAATATATTTATCCTTATCGAGCCCTCTTTGGATTTTAGTCTTCAAATTTATTATTACACACACACACACACACACACACACACACACACACACACACACACACACACACACACACACACACACACACACACACATATATATATATATATATATATATATATATATATATATATATATATATATATATATATATATATTTACATATGAAAGACGTAAAATAAGAAAATTATAAAAATTAACTTACTAAAATTTAACTCCAACTAATTAGTTTCTGAAAGGGAATAAACATGGTTTCCGAATTGAAAGCATGGAGAAACCTTTCGTCATCAGGAAGTCTGTTCTCAGCTAAGTTACCAGGTGATGCGTGGACACAGGGAACTTATACAAAAATAATTCAGTGGATGGAAAAAAGCAAGCGTGGACTAAGTTCCAAGACATTGAAAAAAATTACTGCCTACTTGGTCGGTGGCAAATTCAAAAGAATCAATCACGTGACATCGAGGTTAATCAGTGTGGAGTGGGTGTTAAAAAGACAGTGGCCGAGCCATTACTATGAACTATAGTAGCAGTTTGGCAAATTTTTGCTCAACAAAATAATATGGAGATAATTATAAAGAATTAGTATATCTACCAACATATATATACAGATGTATACCTATGCTAGCAAATATATAGGTTTTGTCTTAGTAACATTGCGGTTCAATGCAAGGGGATGTAGAAACATTATATGAAAGACGTAAAATAAGAAAATTATAAAAAGACATTGAAAAAATCACTGCCTACTTGGTCGGTGGCAAATTGTTCTGCATCTCCTTGCATTGAACCGCAATGTTACTAAGACAAAACCTATATATTTGCTAGCATAGGTATACATCTGTATATATATGTTGGTAGATATACTAATTCTTTATAATTATCTCCAAATTATTTTAATGAGCAAACATTTGCCAAAACTACTCTATAGTTTATAGTCATGGCTCGGCCACTGTCTTTTTAACACCCCACTCCTCACTGATTAACCACGATGTCACGTGATTGATTCTTTTGAATTTGCCACCGACCAAGTAGGCAGTGATTTTTTCAATGTCTTGCAATTTAGTCCACGCTTGCTTTTTTCCATCCACTGAATTATTCTTGTATAAGTTCCCTGTGTCCACGCATCGCCTGGTAACTTAGCTGAGAACAGACTCCCCGATGACAAAAGGTTTCTCCATGCTTTCCATTCGAAAACCATGTTTATTCCCTTTCAGAAACTAATTAGTTGGAGTTAATTTTTATAATTTTCTTATTTTACGTCTTTCATATAATTGTTCTGCATCCCCTTGCATTGAACCACAAAGTTACTAAGACAAACCCTATATATTTGCTAGCATAGGTATGCATCTGTATATATATGTTGGTGGATATACTAATTCTTTATATATATATATATATATATATATATATATATATATATATATATATATATATACATACATATATATATATGTTTATATATACGTATATATATATATATATGTATATATATATATATATATGTGTGTGTGTGTGTATGTATATATGTATGTATCTAACATAATTATATATATGTGTGTGTGTGTGTTGGGGGTATATGGATTGGTGTGCGTAGATTATTCAGTTTTTTACTGGGGGCTCAATATGAGCACTCTGTACTATAGCAGTGTCTATATATTATGTAAGAGATAACGAAGTTTCACTTTACAATGTTTATATATATATATATATATATATAAATATATATATATATATATATATATATATATACATATATATATATATATGTAGGAGGTGAGTTTTATTGTAGTACAATAAAGCAATGCAGATATCGGATAAGAAGCACTCTACAGTTTGTGGGACTGGAGTATGCATAATATAAGATCAAAAGATGGTTAAAGGAGTTCAATATATTTTATTATGCGCATTTCAAAAACAAACATCATCAAACAATAATATTTGTGTTTTCATCAGATAAAACAGGAGAACATGATATGAAGGCTAAAAAAACACTTGTTGATAGTGCAGTTTTAAATCAACATATGAAAAGTGGTTTTAGATTGATGTGTGATATTGGGAAAAAAAAAATATATATATATATATATATATATATATATATATATATTAAAATAACAGATTAAAGTTTAAGCAAAGAATCGCTGCTTTCATCCTTAACGGGATCTTCTGAAACTAACAAAGTCAATCTGTAAACGCATAAGTAAATATTTCAAAAAACGTTGCAACCGGAGGAAGACAGGAAGACGATAAATTGGTTCGTGGAAACGTTCCACCCATACATAATGCATACATATATTTATATACATACATTTTGGCATATTTACATGAGATTTAAATTTATCATATACATCGGTTACATAGCGGCCAACTTAATATGTATGTAAATTAACTACCAACATGAGTTAATAATATACGAATGTGTACGTCCATTCCCAGATACTACAACACGTGACAGGGCACGGAAGAACATGGATTACATATTTCGTTGTGGTTGTTTGGATGATACAGTATATATGCCTTCTGATTTCAGCTAGGCTTGAAAATCGGTTAAATGTATTCGTCATTTTACAATATACAGGGAAATATTCATGTTTAGCATGTTATATTGTATATATACTAAAAACTCGTACATTTAAATATAACCTTAACTCAATCTCAGTTAATCCTGTTGTGTATTTGTACAGATAAAACTTCATCATCACCATAAATACACACACACACACACACACTCACACACACACACACACACACACACACACACACACACACACACACACACAAAAACACACAAACACATATACATATATATATATATATATATATATATATATATATATAGGGCGGGTAAAATTCCCGATATTTCTTTTCAATGGCTGATATATTCTTTAACCCATAAATGGTGCCCTGACAGGTACTACTACTCCGGGCCAGGGCAGAACTGGGAGTGATAGCAACTAAGGGATAACTCCACATTCCCCCACAGCTCCTAAGCTCCCGAACCGGAGCCTTGCCACTCGATGCAGTTTAATGTCATACCCATATATAGGGCCCCATTTATGGGTTCAATAATTACCTAGGTCCTGGGTATATATATTTTCCCGTACACACACACACACACACACACACACACACATACACACACACACACACACACACACACACACACACACACACACACACACACACACACATATATATATATACACACACACACACAAAAACACACACACACACACACACACAAACACACACACACACTCACCCACGGAAAATATACGGCAAAATATATATGAATTTTATATATATCAACATTTTACCGAGGTTTGATTTTGGAACATCTCATGAGAACAGATGAGGAAGGGGAGTGTTGTTAATTTGTATAACACAGAAACACTAGTACCAACAATACAAAGCTGTGGTATCTAAGAAAAGCGAGTCTAGATATTATAAGTTTTTTTTCTTTTCCTAATCTTGAAGACATGAGAAGTGAAATTAAATGAAGCCAAGAGAAACTAGAGCATGAAGATTTAGTTGCCAAATATATCAATATCACTGTCACTTCTACTTTCAAACTGATTTAGTAAGAATCAACGAATGAACCTCTGCATTGTCACTAAACATGTTAGATATTGAAGTCAATTTTCCACCAAATTACATCTTATCTTTTAATTTAAAGATGGAAATATTGAATAATGTTTCCTTCAGCTGTCACAGTTGCAACACTTATCATCGCAGTTCTGCTTGATCAGACGTCACATAGGATTTCTAAGAACAAAACCTATTACAACACTGTGGTAGAGTTCATCTGTAGCCATTCGTAACACCACCGGTTAGCCCGGAGATGTTTTTAGCGGTTTTCTCACTACTTTCATCCCACCATTTTTGGATGTCCCGTAAATGATCCTAGACTTTTCTTTAGCAGTCTAACCATTAACAAGAAACAACACAACAATAACCACCCGATTCAATGTTCGATCGACGACATTTCTGCTCAAAATTGAATAAAATAATAATATTAAGACGAAATGTGGAACTAACAAAATATTTTCTTTATTTTTTGCTTACAAGGTATAGATGTGATCGTGCTGAAATCTGTTTACTGCTATCTGTAAAACCACCCAACGACATTCTTATTCGGCTTTCATTTTTTACTTTCTCTTAGCAACTATTCTGTTTGGTTTGAATGTTTCTAAAGAAAACATTGTAATATGTCATATTAATGTAACACTGTAGTTACGTAGACATCCATTCATCTATGTTTCGTCAGTTCCAGCATATCCTTCTATCAAGATGTCTACATAGACAACTGATTAGGAAAACTCCCCGCCCCCGTTCTTGCTTTCTTCTTAATTTTAAGCCTATATATATATATATGCATATATATATATATATATATATATATATATGGAAAGTTATATTTAAATTGTTGGGTTACAACTAGTAAATATTAATAACTGATATAAAAGCACTCGACAAGTATTTGGAGTATATTTACGATATTAAATAAATGGAAACTATATTTATAAAACCATATTTATTTCATTATATATATTTCAGGGATATCATATTAACAATATGCTATGCCTTCCTCAGACAAAATACAATTCAACTTTTCAAATACAAGTCGATGTTGTACGGTATGTCAAATCTATTTATCTATAAAACTGTTTATATTGTATTTTGTCTGAGGAAGGCATAGCATATTGTTAATATGATATCCCTGAAATATATATAATGAAATAAATATGGTTTTATAAATATAGTTTCCATTTATTTAATATCGTATATATATATATATGTATATATATATATATATATATATATATATATATATAGAGAGAGAGAGAGAGAGAGAGAGAGCGAGAGAGAGAGAGAGAGAGAGAGAGAGAGAGAGACATCAATTCTTCTATATATTTCATCAGTTCGATGGCAGTATCGGTATAGGGTCGGACGCCGAGCTTTGCAGCATAGAGTTATGGCCCTTTATGATCTGAGTTGAAATCCGCCGATGTTAATTTTGCCTTTCATCCTTACGGGGTCGATAAAGTAAAGTACCAGTAACACACTGGGTTCGATTTCATCGACTTTCTCCTCTCCCCAAATTGCTGGCCTTGTGCCTATATAAGAAACCAATACATCTATCTTTCTATCTATCTATCTATTTATCTATCAATCTAGCTGTCGTCTGTTCTACAGCGTAGATGTAATACACTTCGCGCAGAAGTTTTGTTCAAATTTATTGCGGAAATTTTGTAAGTTCAATTTTAATTTTGATACTATTGTGTAGTTTGACCCCCCGTCTGAACTGTCAGGCGGTGGGGCAGCTCATCTTTGCCCCTCCCAGGGGTGAAAAACCTGTTTTAAACATTTTGTGGCATAAAAATTTCAATCGTCTGAGAGAAATGTTAAACGAAGCTAACGAAAATAGTGGTGGGGGGACAGCGGTAAGAGTTGTTAGCTCGCACGCTTTAGTCCCCCCTTCCTTCCCAACTAACGTCATAGAGAAGGAAAGAAAAAATAAAATAAAAACAGACGAATCTGCGGAGAAAAATGACGAAAACACAAATCTGGACATTGATTCCAACAACGAAAAAAAAAAATTTGAAAAATTGCATGACAATATTAATACCACAAACAAAGACACAACAAACACAAAAATAACATTTGAAAACAACATCATAACAGAAAGCAAAGCAGACGACAAAGTCAACACCAATAATATTTCATTTGCACAAACAACTAGAAATCTTTGACATATATACCTGAAAATATTTCAGATGTGGCACAAAGAATTACAGACGCCAAACAATACATAACTGAATGGGAAAATGGTATTTTATCGGTAAAAATGCCTCAAGAACTCACCAAAGACATTGAAAGTCGAACGGTCGTTTTCCGCACCATCAACAACATTTCTAAAAAACCTCATCAGCCAACACAAACAGAAATCAAAGCAGTACTTATAGAAGTACTTAATGAAACCACTTTCATAAGAAAAGACAGACTGTATGGAAGCCTAGCGATTATTATGAAGAACGAATCGGCGACAAAAAAATGTGCTTTGTCACCGATTCGTTCGACAAATTTTACCTTTTATCCATCATATATGGGGAAAAGAACTCAGCGCATATGGCTGGATGCAATGATGCCAGATGTGGACTACTGCTGGCTCATAGCCAGCGAATGACAACGTGATTTCCATTGGGAAAACCACAGGCAATGCGTTCAGTGGAACAGGTATAGAACTTGTAGTGCAAATGAAGCCTGAACGCATCGCCCAAATACCCGACAGAATCCTATTAGAGGGCCACGGGTATATAAACATTAGCGTGGAGGGGAGAAGGCCGTCCTGTCATATCTGTGCAGGCAGAGGGCACCTGAAGGCGGCTTGTCCCCAACTCAACAAAAAGAAAACCCTGCTACCAACACCAGCTCCACCACCACCACAACAGATAAACAAACAACAAAACTCAGTCCCACCCAACCCGTCCCTCAGTAAAACTACACCACCACCACAACACAAACAGTCACAACACATTACCCAAAAACAAAATACAGTCCCACCCAACACCTCACTCAATAAAACAACACAACCACCGCAGACACAACATAGTCTAACATAGTGACATCCATCTCCCTCACAAAGAAAACCAACACGGAAACATTACCAGCAAACATACCTCTTCCCTCCAACACTGAAGATAACCCAACGAATTCGGAGGAAGAAACGGAGTCCTTCAGACAGATTAAAAGGAAAAAAGAAAACATGTGCAAAACACACAAGGCCAAACAACCCCTACCCAAATGTCAACATAATCCAACAAAACACAAAACAACCCTCCAGCAACAAACAAAACCAAACCCGCCCCTCCCCTCTTCGAAACACTCACACCATCCGAAAAAAAGACATTACACTATACTTACATCAACAGAAACAATAATGAATTAAATGAACTCATAAAAAATAACCCTTCGTAACAAACGGAAGGTGTAAACTTTGTTTCTTCAGAAAACTACCCACATTTAAAATTAATAAAGATCCCAATGAACCTCTACCAAAAACTAAAAAAGGATTTTAAGGAGGACGTAGGACCACCCTCTGTCAAACCCATAAACCTAGTCCTACTAAAAAGCTTTCCCCCTCCCCTTCCCCTCCCCAACACAACTCCAAATACCCCAACCCCACCACACACTGACGACCCCACACCACCACAAGACACCCCTTCACCCAACACCCCAGATCCCATGGAAGTCGTGCGACCCGAACCCCGGGAAGCAGAAAGGTAGGTCTCTACACTCTCCTTTGGCTTTGCCGCCCACATGGATGTGTTAAGAGTAGGATGTTTGAATGCACGTGGCCTGGGCTCAACTTAGAAGCATGCAAAGCTTCTAAATGACCTCAGGTCACGTGGTATAAATGTAATGGTTATCTGTGAGACTCGGATCAGCGTCGTGCGGCAGCTAGCCCCTACCTTCGATGACTTTGAGGTGCATGCATCTCTCTGTCAACCTGGAGGTGGGGGTGGGGTTGTCGTACTGCTGGAAAAACACCTGGGTCTCGCCGTACAGGTTGTTCATTCGGACCCGGAGGGTCGTTTGTTGGTGCTAGACGTTGGCAGTAGTGAAGGTGCGGCCTTGAGACTGGTCGCCGTCTACTCCTCTTTCGGAGCTGAACGGCCCGACTTCTTCCAGCGTTTGGAGACTTTTCTGGGAACGTTGCGTTCCCTGCTTCTAGCGGGGGATTGGAATGACATCCTAGATGCACGTTGGGACTATACAGGAGCATGTCCTAATAGAGGGGGTGTAATAGCCTCAAGGGGTTACTCGACCGTTTTAACTTGGTCGATAGATATCGACTAGATTTTCCAACTGAGCCAACCTGGACTTGGACGAACCACAGTGGTCAATCTAGATCGTACTTAGATAGATTCTTAGTTAGAAGTAAGGATAGGGACATATTAAGCTGTCCAGTAATGTTCACGGTTGGCTATACGGATCACAAATTAGTGACCTGCGTAGTCAATCTCGAGAAAACACATAAACAGGGTCCCGGTTACTGGAAACTTAATTTGTCTTTACCGGCAAAAGAGACTTACAGAAACCGGATTAGCAGATTAGTTAAGGAGAGGTTGACGGGTGCAATCGTCAACAACCGATGGTGGGCCTTTCTCAAAAGAGAGATTAGAACAGAATCAATAAGTTATAGCAAGATGTTAGCTGCCGATAGGAATAGAAACGAGAAAGAATTAACAGGTAAATTAGAAGAGGCAATCAAGAGCGAAGATGTGGCCAGAGTGCTGGCATCGAGGACGGCCTTGAATCAGTTTTTCGATGCAAAGCACGAAGGCTGCGTCATTCGAAGTAAAATACGTGCTCTAGGTAATGAGGGGGCCAAAGCCGTTTGCTGGGCCCGCGTGACAGAAGCTAAGAGTGGAAATCGATCCACCATCCGGTCTTTGCAAGACGAGGATGGACGGGTGATCCGGGAGCCTAAGCAGATGTGCAAGGCCTTTCAAAGGCACTTTGCCCGATTGTTCGGGGGAGGCGAGGGTCCGAGCGGGGACGTGAATTTCGGTCCATACCCCGACGGCATGCCGCGTCTCTCGAACGAAGAGGCAGCGTCCTGCGAGGGACCAATCTCGGCTGATGAGATCGGGGATGCGCTGAGCCAATGCAGCAGACGCAAATCTCCAGGTCTTGATGGTATACCTTACGAACTTTATTTAGCAATGCCGGTCTTCTTCTCCGAACTCCTCGAAGCGGTCTACTGCAATTGGCAGCAGAACGGGAGAATTCCTTGTTCTGTAGCCAAGGGCGTCGTCTCGCTGGTGAGGAAGGATGTGAACAAGGGGGATAGTATAAATAAGTTTCGGCCCATAACCCTGCTAAACACAGAGTTAAAGATTTTGGCCAAGGTGTTAGCAAAGAGGTTGGCGCCTGTCGTGGGTGGCCTGGTGGGAGATGCGCAGACATGTGCTATCCCATCCAGGTCCATTCACGATAACCTCCACCTCATGCGATACATCATAGAGAGGGTTGGCAACAAACCCGGCTTCGGTGGGGGCCCTGATCAACTTGGATCAGTCTAAGGCCTTCAATAGGGTCGACCATGGTTACCTGGATGCGGTGCTAGCGGCGGCTGGGTTCGGTCCTGTTTTCAGAGGCTGGATCACTGCCCTACATAGCAACCACATCTGTTCTAGGATCAAGGTGAACGGCTACCTTTCGAAGCCGTTCGAAATCACACGATCCATTCGACAGCGGTGCCCTCTCTCCTCCCTTCTGTACGTATTGACTCTCGAGCCTTTACTGAGGAAGTTGGAGTTGTTGCAGGGTATCCCCCTGGAACCAGGATTGAGCAAAGCGGTGTCGGCCTACGCCGATGACGAAACAGTAATGGTATCAACCGACTCGGAGATCGAGGCGATCGGTACCTTACTGGAGGAATACGAAAGGTTGTCAGGAGCGAAACTGAACCGGGAAAAATCCATCGGGCTGCAACTCGGAACGTGGAGAGGCAGACCGATGCCTCCCGACGGTGTCGTCGGACACTGGACGGAGGGCCCGGTGAAGTTGCTTGGGGTCTGGTTTGGACCGGACCTCCAGGTGGAAAAGAACTGGGACGAAGTTACGAACAAGGTGTTTGCACTAACCCAGAAATGGGCCAAGTGTAAACTGTCCCTAAATGCCGGGCGGAGGTGGCGAACATTTACATAGCGTCCGTCACTTACTACCGCCTGACTGTCGTGCCTTACCCTAAGGAAACACTCACCACCATGGAACGCATGCTCTTCCAATTTCTTTGGAAGAAGCGCCCTCCTATGGTGAGAAGATCTATCTGCTGCCAACAGCCTTCGAAAGGAGGGCTGGGGATGCCGTGGTTGATGATGCGTAGGCACGCATTAAGGCTACGGCACCTACAGGTATGCCTCACTGGTCAACCGGAGTGGGCTCCGTTCGTGAAACGAGCCTTTCCGAGACTCGTCTCGCTCACCGAGCTGCAGTCCTGGGTCAAGCAAAGATCCGGAAAACTGGGAGACTGGCACACTGAGTGTGCCCAGGCGCTCAGGGCTCTCTGGCAAGCGGGCCAGGCCATCGGTGGAGAATCCACCTCATCATTCTATAGAGGGCTGGTGGCTAGCAGGGGCGATGACACCCTTGGAGAGTCGCTGGACATGGAAGAGGACGAACTGGCCAGCCTGTTCGGTAGGACTTTCGGCACGGGACCAATGGACAACTTCCAGAAGTCACTAGCCTGGCAGTGCTACCGGGGGGCTCTACCCGTTCGAGAGAGGCTCTACAGACACAGGCGCCCGGGCAGGGATCCCTCGAAAAAGATTTGCCCTAGATGCGTGCGTCACGAAGAAACCGTTGCGCACGCATTGGTGCAATGTCCGGGCGTGGCTGATCTGTGGGGCTACGCCGAACGACTGCTGTCGCGGGTGGCGCCGATTCGATTGACCACCGAGTCCGTGATGACAATCAAGCCGCCTCCCCTCTTCACAAAGGAAGCAAAGGCGGTTTTTCTGTGCGTAATAGCCATGTTGAAAGAGGTTGTTTGGTGGACACGATTGAAAGGTCTGAGGTCAGGCAATGTCCTCTCTCGCCATAGTCTGGTCTACTTCTTCCGATATCACTTCGGAAGAAGGATAAGAATGGAGAGAGAGGTGCTTGGCCACAGGCAGTTTTATGAAAGGTGGGTGATAGTGGCGAGAATGGCTCGTGTAAATGCGCCTTCTCTGTATACCATCCTGTAGGTAAAGAAGTGAAGGAGGGGCGAGCACCTTCTCCATGTGCTCCCCGGGCAAAGGATTGCACACTTTTTCGGGGGTGTGTGCAACCCCCATCACGTCCCCTCCCTTGTGAGGTTGTTTTCGATTATTTTCATTTTATACCCTTTTTACTCGATTTTATGTAAACTCCCCCTTTGTATTTGTCCCTTCTTTTTATGCCTTTATGGTAAATAAAGAAATATATCTATCTATTTATCTATCTATTCATCTTTCTGTCTCTCTCTCTTTCTCTCCCCCTTCTCTCCCTCTCACTCTCTCTCTCTCTCTATATATATATATATATATATATATGTGTGTGTGTGTGTGTGTGTTCGTGTTTCTGTGTGTGTGCATGCATGTGTGTGCTTACGTGTATGATATATTTGTAAATTTGTATGTACGTCTCCGTATATTACTTCTCCACAGTGGAACACGACTGAGAACGATAAGCCTTCATAGTGCAAGTATATGTGTGTATATGTGTGTGTGTATTTGAGTGCGCATGAAGCATATGTTTGTGTTAGTCTGTGTGCGTACGCTAAGTTCATGACATTTGAAAAAAAAAATACATTTCTAAAATTACTTTCGGAAATCAATCTTCGAAAAATGACATTCGGAATGGGATACACACACAAATATATACATATGCACATAAATAAATGCACACATATATGCATGCATCCATGCATATATGCATGCATACATATATACATACATACACCACACACACACACACACACACACACACATACACACATATGTATATATATATATATATATATATATATATATATATATATATATATATACATATATAATATATATATACATATATAATATATATATACATATATAATATATATATATATATATATATATATATATATATATATATATATAATTGGAAAATATATATATATATATATAATTGGAAAATATTGAACAAATAATTGTCACAAATGTCACAGTGACATGAGACATTTTGTCAATAAAGTTATAAAGATTTATACAATAGAGCAATAAACGTATGTGATTGTATGAGTATTTATGTTTGAGAGTGTTTGTAAATATGACTGTGTTATGTGTTATCAATGTTGTACTGCCTTAGGTTAACTGGGACAGATTTGATAGTTTGTCAAGTGATCGTTTGAGTATCTCCCATTGGTTTGTGGTGAATTGGCAGTATCGGTAGAGGGTTGGATTATGCTTTCCAGCATAGTTACGTCCCTTTACGATCTGAGTTCAATTCCCGCCGAGGTTAACTTTGCCTTTCATCCTTACGGGGTCGATAAAATAAAGTACCAGTAATGTACTGGGATAATTGCTGGCCTTGAGCCAAAAAGTAGAAACAGTTATTACTTTTGTTTTTGTTGTTTGATCCTAGGTTTATAATGATCACTTAACTCTATGATCATAGTTTGCCCATTCGTGAAAATGTCGTTTTTCTCCCTACAGCTATTGTACACTTTGCTGGCAATCATTGATATATATATATATATATAGTTTATCAAAGTTCTTTATCACACAGTTGTGACATCATTAGCAATGAGAGAAGACACATAATATATTATGTCAGATAATAGGGGATAAGGAACTTTATCCCCTATTATCTGACACGATTTGTTATGTGCCATCTCTCGTTGCTGCAATTATAATTTGATATATATACATATAAATATATATATATATATATGTGTGTGTGTGTGCGTGTGTGTGTGCGTAAATATATATAGGTGGGTGGGCAATATCACCCCTGGATTAGGAGGCCTTCCCTGGACTGCCTCGAGCGGCATCAGTCATGGGTTAGGCTTGAACATTCGAGTCCCAAAGGACGAATGAGGTTATTCTCTGTTGCTGTTGTTCGTCCACTTGGTCCCGTCTATCCCCGTATAGTCAACTCCGTCAATTTGATGGTCCTTGGCGGTAATTCCAGAGCACCCTATGGACTGAGGGCTGGTAGTTGATGTTGTCTGGCATGTGCTCCAGGTGGTTTGCCATACCCACCATGCTTAATACCTCGGGTTTGTGAGGATAAATGCATATATATATATATATATATATATATACATACTAATATGCATATATGTGTATATATACGCACTACTGTATGGTCGTTGTCTCTCATGAGTTCATCCAATCTTTGCCGAGTTTGGTATTTGTCTCGCGAAGTGTATAAACATCAACCTCCTCACCTACCAAGCCTGACGAGTTTGCCTGTCTAGTCACTGTCGTCACGATCATGCAGCAGGTTAGACTGGGTTACAAGTACCCCTGAGCTCAACAGTGATCTGTTATATATATATATATATGTGTGTGTGTGCGTGTGTGTCTTGTGTGTGTGAATGTGGTGTGTGTGTGTTTTGTGTGTGTGTGTGTGGGGGGGGGGGGTACATTTACTGAACCTTTGCTTTTCTTTGCATTTTTCTTTACAATTTGAAGTATTTTAGTAAAAATCTATTTCAAGTGGAAACTAGTGATTATATTGTTTCTGTATATATTACATATCCAGCGCAGTTTTAATGTTTCTTCCCAAAATAGTATCACATACAATTCTCCATTGTTCAGCAATGTTCAACATTGTTCACCTCTTAATGTGAAGCTATTAATATGAAGCTAGAAATTTGTATATGTGTATACGGTATCAAAAGACGGCAGAAAGGTTGGGACACATGTTATTTATTAGTTTCAGCTTCCCGTGCTCTGAGTTCTAATCCCACCCACGTCAACTTTACCTTTCATCCTCGAGTATTGAGTACTCCTCACGAACCTGAATATATAGATAATATATACTTACACATACACACACACACACACACATATATATATATATATATATATACTAGATCTACAAAACCAAATTGTAAAATCATATAAATTTAAATCAAATTGTTTAGAACTACAAGTGAAGTCATTATTTTTTTTGTTTAAATATATATATATGTGTGTGTGTGTGTGTGTGTGTGTGTGTGTGTGTGTGTGTGTGTGTGTGTGCGCGCGCGTGTGTGCGTGTGTGTGTGTGTGTCTTATGGTCCCGTAACTCCTGATGGAGTCGTAGGGCGCCGTATTGGTATACAACGTTTCTTAGGCAATTTAAGCCTGGCAGAACCCAACCCTTTCCAGGTCTGAGTACGACACATTTCTTCCAGAGGAAGATAAAGAGTGAGAGAAAGGAAGTGAAAAGAGTGACAGAGTAAGAATCAACACCAGTTTTTGACTGGTATTTTTTTATCAACTTCGAAAGTATGAAAGAGAAAGTTTACGTCGGATAGAATATCACAAGGCACTCTATCTGACGCCCTCACCTTGCTGACCATTCGCCTACTATATATATTAAACAGCTGAAGCACATGTTTAATATATATAGTAGGCGAATAGTCAGAAAGGTGAGGGCGTCCTATATATATATATATGTATATATATATATATATGGGGGGGGGGGGGGATATACATATATATATATATATGTATATATATATATATGGGGGGGGGGGATATACATATATATATACACATCTATACATGTATATTCATATATACATTTATATAAATATATGTGTATATATATATATATATATATATACATATACGTATATATAAACATACA
>OZ024742.1:34473945-34478945 GCA_964016885.1 Eledone cirrhosa | reverse complement strand
TTGATCAATTGATTGACCAACCAATCAATCAATTAATTAACGCGCTAAGATACTAGCCTTCATCGGTTAATTTATCAAGACATCAGTTAATCAATAATCTCTAAATCAAAGCATACAAAATTTCCCGGTGGTTCAATCCCAGTTGATTAATCAACGCAACGGTTAATCGATAGTGAGTAAATGTATCCATCCAACTATTCAAGACATCTAATTGTCCGAAGTACGTGCTGGACTGAACTCACCCACGTGGGTTGCACGAAGTAGGTTCTAAGGTAGACTGCTGTATATATAAATATATATATATATATATATATATATATATATATATATATATATATATATATATATATATTTGAACTGCTTATCCTCAAGAACCATGCCTATAAATAATATTATTCTTTCTTTCCCATTACCTTATCATGTTCCACATCACCCTTTTTTTTTTACTTTAAAATCCTTGTTCGTAAATAATATTATTTTTTCTTTCCCATTTCAATAACATGTTCAACAACACCTTATCTTCTCTCCTACATGTTATACCAATACAAATTCCTCCCCCTTTTTTTTCTCTCCCACTCACATAATTTGATAATGCATAAAATGCTGAAACCGGTAATTGATAATTATTAAATAAATCAATGTTTAAATAAATAAATCAATGCTATTGTTAATTAATAAATAAATTAGCAAATACCTTAACACTTCACACAAAGTAAAATATTTTGTTTTAAACATTTTCTAACCCAGAAAAAAAGAGAGAAAAATAAAAGGAAAAAAAAAAATTTTTCTTCCTAATAATCGTTTTTTTCACCCTATTTACACACACACATATATATATGTTTATATATATATATATAGATATATAACGAAGGAGGTGTGGTAAGGAACCAGATGGACCATAACGCACCAGAGTAATCATACTTAGGGTAGTAGAGTCTGTCCAGAAATAGCCGTCGAAACGGCTTAAGCTCTGCCGTCGGGGTCAAGCATTTTCCTATATATATATATATATATATATATATATATATATATATATATATATATATATGTGTGTGTGTGTGTGTGTATATATATATAGTAGAGCGTCAGGGCCCGACGCGTGTGCTCTTGTCATTTCGAGTGTAAATTTGGATTTGCTCTCGAAACAGTAAGAGCTCAGACGTTGGTCTTTGACTCTCTATTATATTTACTCTACTTTTCCAAGTATTGAGTACACTTTGAATTATGGCCTTGCTAGTTTAGGGTGGTATAATCCTGATCTAATTATCTCTCTCTCTCTCTCTCTCTCTCTCTCTATATATATATATATATATATATATATATATATATATATATATATATATATATCAAAATGGATACAGTAAAAAGCTGTTTGACAATTACTCACTATTACTCTATATTTTGGTTAGTAGAGTGTGGTAATATGAAAGAGTCGGGACCCCGACGGCTGAGCTCTAGACTTTTGAACCTCTAATCCAAACCAGTTGTTGAACGACAAGGTCTCATATATATATATATATATATATATAGGAAAAGAGTCAGGACCCCGACGGCTGAGCTCCGGCCGTTTCGACATCTAGATCCAATCTAGCTGTCGAGCATTATAATAAATGTTCGGTAAATCCATACGTATATACATATATATATATATATATATATATATATATATATATATATATATATATATATATATATGATATATATGTATATATATATATATATATGTGCATGTATGTATATATATATACATACTACTGTACGTCTGTATACATATATGTATGTGCGTATACATACTTATATTTAAGTAACAGCCGTACTAAGAGTGAGAAATGAAATTTCGTTTCATTTTTTCTATTTATCGTTTTTGGTGCGCCCGGCCGATTAACTCACTCGATATGCAAATTAGGCTGCTCAGCCGTTAATATGCATAAGGAGAGTATATACTTTCAGACGTTCAATCATCTGGCAGGAAGGTATACGGTGTTGACGATAGCTAACAAACTTGAAACTAGTACATCGTTCCTTTGTCAGTGTTGAACAAAGGGCAACGATGGTTGCTAAACACTGTACGGCTTAATTCGGGATGTTTGTTTACAAACAAACCGAGAATTTTAATAAATGTTCGGTAAATCCATACGTACATATTTATATGTGTGCATGTATGTATACATATATATATGTACGTATATATACTTATATTTAAGTAACAGCCGTACTAAGAGTGAGAAATGAAATTTCGTTTCATTTTTTCCATTTATATATATATATATATACTTTACTTTACCAATTGTTAATTATATATATAGGAACAAGTAAGACCCCAACCGGGTCGAAACGGCTTGAGCTCAGCCGTCGGGGTCTTACTTGTTCCTATTACCCACTCTACTACCCTAAGTATTGAGTACTTTGGTGCGTTATGGTCCACCTGGTTCCTTACCACATTTCCTTCGTTATATATATATATATATATATATATATATATATATATATATATATATATATATATATATATATATATATATATATATATATATATATATATATATATATATATATAATTGGTAAAGTAAAGTAATTAAGACAAAAGGCAAAAACGTTTTACCCCAAAATACTTCTTGGTTCGTACACCAGTTCGTACTATAAGACCTACCTAATATTCTAATTATTTAGCATAAAGGCTAGGGAATAATACCCGTTGGGGAACCTTCTCGTACCCAGAGAATTTTCGAATGACTATTTATAATCGATGTATTTTTCAAAAGGGACAACCGACACGTGGTATAGTTCACAAGAAGGAAAATAATAAATGGACTGTTGGCAAGCATACGGGGGTCACTAGAAATAGCAGTTCATTTCTCACTCAACAGTGTTGGTAGTACAAACAAATAATACTAGATACGTTCACGTAAGCATATAGATACATATAAAAGTGGTCATCAATTACAATTTTTGCTTAACGAATGAATTAACTAAATCATTAATCAATTAGTCAGAACATTATAAAATTAATAATTGTTTCTACTTTAGGTACAAGGACAGCAATTAACCAGTGCATTACTGGTACTTTAATTTATCGACCCCGTAAGGATGAAAGGCAAAGTCAACCTCGGCGGGATTTGAACTCAGATCGTAAAGGGACGTAACTATGCTGGAAAGCATGGCGTCCGACTCTCTACCGATACTGCCAATCCACAATAATGAGTAAACTAAAGTAATTAAGACATAAAAATGTATACAGTATATACTGTTATCTACGTCCAGTAGTAACACTGTTAGAACTCATAGTTCAGGGAGTAAAAAGCCCAACGACATGAGGTGATTTTTGTTTTTGTGGTAGGATATTATCATATTTTGATCCGTTGAGCATTGAAACGAACTAAAGTGTCATATATATATATTGAACAATGAAAACAAAAAGGGGAGCTTTACTGCCTAATCAATTCATTTTTTTAATGATCGTTTCAGAAGGTTTATTGAGTATGATATCGATATACTGATTAATAAATAGTAGTTATACAACTCCATATTATTAACAGCTCCATCTCACCCGTCTTTGTCAGACTATCGATTAGTTATTATATCGATATTATCATGATCAGTCAACCTTCTAAAACGATTAGAAGACAATCAACTAATTAAGCACTAAATCTCGCCTCTACATTTTCATTGTCCCTAATCTATATATATAAAACTGAGGATGTCTGCCTGTGTGTGTGTGAGTTTGAATCCCTAAAGCTCGAGAAGCACCCAACCGACTGTTTTCAAACTTTACACATGTAATACTTATGTTTCAGGGACTGTTCTAAGCAAAAGCATTTTCAAATTTTCAATGTCCTAGGGACCGCATTAGGCGATTTAGCGATCTCTCTCTATAATTCTTAGTCTTTCTCTTTTTAGATAGATACATACATATAACGTCGCACCCTTATAATGTCTGTCTGTACACGAACGGATAGCGACCACAGTTAAATTAAATGCTAAACACATTATATAGAGAAGATACAATATTTATTTCAGCTGAAAATATCTTTTCAGATGATTTCAAACCAAGTAATTTCCATTTCACATAAGTCATATAGTCTGTGCAATGCTCAGCGACTTACACAATAATATAGGTAGGACTATACCTGTACTTCAAAACTCCTGTCACGTCACGTATTGTAATCATTCTGCCTGGAAATTACATTATCGATACGCATGTGTGTGGAACACTCAACCTTTAACACAGTAATTTATAAATCGGAAGTTGTGTTGATCTAAAGAGTAAATGGTCATCCTGGAAACCATTGAAGGTCATTCATTATATATGTTGAATTTAAATTAATTTCGTGGTTGGTGAGCTTTATCTAGTTTTAATTGTCATTTATTTAACCATGTATTTCTGAAATGATTTTCAACAATAGATACTTCCAGTTCCATTACTGTTTTGCTAATTTCATTCCATTTACGTGTTTATGCTGTGCTCCGCATTGTCACTAAGGAGTGTCGGTTTGGCAGGGTCTTTAGTGTATCGGATACACAGCATTATAAAATAAAGTACCAAGGAGTGTCGGTTTGGCAGAGTCTTTAGTCTATCGGATACACAGCATTATAAAATAAAGTACCAGTAATGCACTGGATTTGCTGGCCTTGTGCCTAAAGTAGAAACAATTATTATATTTGTTGTGGAACTCTGCACTTTGTGTTCAAATCCTGCCGAGTCCAATTTTACCTTTCATCTATTCGATAACTTTCGGAGAGGAACAAAAAAAGTGAAAATAAAGAAGAATCGATCCAGTACTGGACTGGTTCTTTATTTAGTAACTCAGAAAGAGCGCAAAACTAAGTTAATGTCGGTGGGATATGAAATCCGGGTGCAGAAAAACCAGAACGAATACAAATCATTCTATCCGATAGCTCTAACGACGCTGCTAACTCACCGACTTAATCCTATAAAGTATTGGTAGTCGATTCAATCAACCACAACCTCTTTCCAAGCCAAAGAAAATGACTCATATGAC
>OZ024742.1:34461445-34471445 GCA_964016885.1 Eledone cirrhosa | reverse complement strand
GGCGTCGAAACGGCTTGAGCTCTGCCGTCAGGGTCCTGACTCTTTTCCTATTACCCACTCTACTACCCTAAGTATCGAGTACTCTGGTGCGTTATGGTTCACCTGGTTCCTTACCACACTTCCTTCGTTATATATATATATATATGCACATACACACACACACATACATATACGCACACACACGCAAACTTACACACATGCATGCACACATATGGATACATAAATACACACATATACATATACATACACGCATATGTATATGTGTGTGTATATGTATCCATATGTATGTATGTGTGGAAGTGTGCGTGTGTGTGCGTATATGTATGTGTGTGTGTATGTATATATATATATATATATCATTTCTGAATTTGCTTAGCAAGATTCTTTATCTGAAAACGTGTGTTGAAACCGATATTGTTATACTTTGGGAGGGTCATGTTGCCAATAAGAAAGACACGTACCGGAGGTGCCTGTGTTTCTTATTGGCAACATGACCCTCCCAAAGTATAACAATATATATATATATATATATATATATATATATATATAGTATTTACGTATCGAGAAAGAGAAAAAAAGGGGGGATAGGTGATACATATAGTTATTTGCCAAGTAGCGTATGCCAAAGGTGCTCGATACTAGTGCCGGCAGTATTAAATATTCGAAGTGTTAATATTTAGTGGGCTAGAGAGTTAGCAGAGCGTAAGCACGTGGGAAAGTAAAAAAATCGGAGAATAGACCGTTAAAACATGTTTATTTAAAATATCACCTACGTACGTTTCGCCCAGTTGGGCTTCTCAAGGGCATAAATAATCACAAGTGTTCCTTATATTGCTCGGAAAGAGTTTTGGGGGTTAAATCCACATCAAGGTTCATTGGAGTCCAGTAAGGTGTTGTGCGGTGGGTTTCGGTATGTTTTGAAGCCATACTTCTCTTTGGGTTCAGGAAGGTTACGGGTGTTCTTATCCAGGTGGTAGACCTTCCATCTGACTCTCCGTATAAACGAGTTAGTAGCGTCTATAAGCAGTTTAAGGTAGGTTTTTCTGCTGGGTAAGGGGATACACTTGAAGTCGGATATAATAGAATAGATAACCGCACCAAAGATCACGTCCCCGGCGACGGTGAACACTGTAGATTACTCAAACTATTCCCCTATTACAAAACCAACAAAGGCGACGGCCTACTACCAACGCCTTCCAACCAACATCTTCGTGTACATAAACATGGAAGAGGTAGAAAGAGTGCACCCGAGCATAAAGTGAAAGGGGCAACGAACGGGCGACTGCGCATTAACACACATAAGAGCGGTCACTTAGATGGAACCACCCGTAGCAAAAGTACAAGGACACGTAATCGCCACCGTAACGTCCTATGGTTCCAGCCCCCCCTACTCTCGGAGTGTGGCCTCCAACATACCACGGATGTTCTTCGTAGCCTTAGAGAAGAACTTCCCGCCCAACCATAGGTATAGAAAAATTCTTAATAGGAACAATATAAAAATATCCTTCTCTACTACTCCTAACCTAGCAGACATCATAGGAACAACGAACCACAGTAAGATCACCAAGACACAGCACCTCGACACAGACGCACCTACACCTGACAATAACTATATCGGCCTTAACAACTCCCTGGCAGCATCCAATAGTGTTGGCAACGGCATCCGCAGACACAACCAGAATAACCGCGAAATGACTGGGGAACATGCAGAACATGACGTGCGGAATAACAATCGCACCACCCCGCGTGCTGTGGGTTGTAATTGTGCTAACGACAGCTGCGGTAGCGTAGGTAACAACGTAGGCAGCAACAATGATAGCCTTACCGTGGGAAATAGACGGAACAGCGACAGAAATTGCAACTGCCGCGACAGAGGACGCTGCCCCCTTAGAGGATACTGCTTGACTGATAGGGTTATATATAGATGCACTATTACTAGCCACAATAGCGTTAAACATTATATACGGGCCACCTCCGGCCCGTTCAAAATTAGGTTTCGAACACATCTCCACTCTTTCACAAATAGAGAACTAAGGCACTCCACTTCGCTCGCGGACTACATCACATCACTAACGGACTTAAACATCAGCTTCTCCACGCACTGGAAGATTGTCGGCAGGGCTGCACCGTACAACTTCAAGAGGAAATGCGATCTTTGCCTCATGGAGCTCTACCACATCATAACTGCACCCCACGAGCTCATCAACAGCAGAGCTGAAACAGCGATAAGTTGTACACACCGCTTAAAAATATCCTTCTTCAGATGGGTTAAGGATGAAGAGTGAAATAGTACACTGGATCTCCCTGCAACAAGTTTTAACACCCCGGCGGGCAGGCGCTGCAAAATAACACCCAGGAAACAATCCTTGCATACCAGACCCAGCCTCAGACAAACGGATGCGGCAAAAAAAAAAAAAAAAAAAATTTGTCCGGGAAAGACTGCCCTAACACCGGCCAGAGTTACCTCCCTTGACCTGCTGCAAAATCAAAACAAGATATTTTTGCGAGCAATGAACCTTGATGTGGATTTAACCCCAAAAACTCTTTCCGAGCAATATAAGGAACACTTGTGATTATTTATGCCCTTGAGAAGCCCAACTGGGCGAAACGTACGTAGGTGATATTTTAAATAAACATGTTTTAACGGTCTATTCTCCGATTTTTTACTTTCCCACGTATATATATATATATATATATATATATATATATATATATATATATATATATATATATATATATGTATGTATATATATATATATATTTAAGAGTTAAATAAGATTCAATGAGTACATCAGAGAATGAGTTTTACAAAAGATAGGAAGCACTCTACGTAAAAAATATTTTCCAGGGTTAATTAATATTAATTCCAAATATTAACAAAACAGATATTCTTGTGACGAATAAAATGTTATTATACATATTATATACAAATAAAATGATACATGATCTACCCTGACATGGTAGATGGTTAAGATTTAATCAAGGTACCTTGATTAAATCTTAACCATCTGCCATGTCAGGGTATGTCATGTATTATTTTATTTTATCTGATGAGGACGTACTGTTGAACTTAATTCAGCACCTCTGAAATATGTATAATAAATTTTAATTGATCACAAGAATATCTGTTTTGTTAATATTTGGAATTAATATATATATATATGTATATGTGTGTATATATATATATATATGTATATTTATGGGTATGTGTATGTGCATGTGTGCGTGTGTGTGCGCATATGTGGCTGTAGGAGTGCTTGTACATGTATGTGTTTGAATGTGCATGTAAGCGTACATGTAGGTATGTGTGAGTGTGCGATTATAGGTATATGCGTGAGTATGTGCTTGTATATGTGTGTGTTTGTATATATACATATACATTTATTATTTTCCCCTTTACATTACGTCCGAAATTTTATTTCAGCCTCGCTTTCAATTGGTCCTAGACTTTGTTTTGAAATTCAGATCTCACATCCGTTTTAAATAAAATTTCATTCTGACGATCGAAGTCAGACGTCTGTGCCAGGCTCGTCTGTCTTCGTGAAACCTTTGGTACATGAAATAATTATCTTATGTTGTTTATTACATAACTATATATATATATATATATGTATACACGGGTGTGTATGATTGTGTATAGAAGATTATATTAATAAAAGGAATTCCAACTTTGTCTGATTTACTCGTTTTATTTACAATCCTTTAACATTTATAATGGTAATAGAATGAAATAGTATGGTAGAATATTAAATGTTAAGTGTTCAATGAACACTTAACATTTAATATTCTACCATACTATTTCATTCTATTACCATTATAAATGTTAAAGGATTGTAAATAAAACGAGTAAATCAGACAAAGTTGGAATTCCTTTTATTAATATATATATATATATAATTGTTAGAACGTCGGATAGAATTCTTTATGGTATTCGTTCCGGAACTCTGCTCTCTGAGTTCAAATCCCGCTGAGATCAGCTTTGCCTTTCATCCTTTCGAGGTCGATAAAAAATATACCTGTCTTGTACTGGAGACGGTTCTTCCTGTATATCTCTTTCTCACCCCCCCCCCCCTCTCTCTCTCTCTCTCTCTCTCTCTCTCTCTGTCTATCTTTCACTGGAAGAAATTTGCTGGACTCAGCCCTAAGTGGGATGGGCTTAAAATGCCCATGTATGTCATTACGGCGCCCCTACGATTCAGTTACGGCACCATATATACATATATATTTGTGTATGTGTGTGTGTGCGTGTGTGTGTTTGTATATGGGCGTGTGTGTCTGTGTGTTATAATATATTAATATGTTGTGTGTCCCAGATATGTGATCCAGCTGACGTGGTTTTCCTTCTCATCCCTATTTTGAACTCTACTTAGTATTAACTTTGTCTCTCTTACTTTGTCTCTTCCATCTCCTCCTCATTCCTCTGTTTCTGTTTCTCACCCACCCTCTCACTCTCTGTCCTACTTCCTCTCTTACTCTATCTCTTCCACTCTCTTTCTCCCTCACTCTCACTCTCCTTTATTCTTTTACTTGTTTCAGTCATTTAACTGCTGTCGGAGTAATACATAATTTAGCCATTTCTTTTCTGTCCAACACATTATATATATATATATTATAACGGGCTTCCACACATTTTCCATCGACCAATGTTTACTCACAAGGCAATAATCGATTAGTCGATCTATATATATATTATGATATATCGATATATAGAATCACTTGCGGGATTTAAAATTGGTGTATGTGGAAATTCAAAAGAAGAAAATACCTGTAAACAGTTCCCTATAAATAAAATATTTAGAAAATCGCTTAGTTTTATATATGTAGATCCCCCCCCCCCCATATATATATATATATATATATATATATATATATATATATGTATGTATGTAAAAAGCTAAACAGAAATAACGACACAATCAGTACAGTATATGGAAGGAATATATTAGGTTAACGCTTGAAATAGCAGGAAGAGGGTCTTAACATTTCGGACGCTAGTTCTTCATCAAAAGAAAGAATAAGAAATAAGATAGATTGAAGGGACGAGTGGGGTGGAATTTGAAAAAAATGTCTTTAGATAAAAATAACAGGTCCATTCATACATAAACACATTAAATTCATCAACTTTTAGATGAATACTATCTCTGACAATACCACCACACCTACTAACCGTGTTGAATAACTAAATATTCCTTTAATTATACTCAACGAAGACACCTTTTATTTGAAATCGTAGAGAATTCCGTCGAAATACTAATTTCATTTTATAAGGATTTGCTACAAGCAGCATGACTGAACACAACATCAACAACATTAGTGGAGAATCGAAGAACAACAATGAAACAGAATTTTTTAGTTGTAGCTACAGAAGTAACCGAAAATATCAATTGCATTTTTGTTTGTGTTACGAATGTAATAACGATTTATTTAATTGTTATAGAATGGCAAAAAAAGAGTTTCCTCTTTTGGTTATATGAACAGAATGAAGCTGTACTGAGACAAACTATATCCAGAACTAAATTACAGCCAAATATTTACGACAATAGGCAACGTTCGTTGAACATAACATTAAATAACATAAATATTATTCAAAACAAGTCTCCCAGATCGAACATTCAATCGACACGTTGTTAGTAGGCTTTCTAGCAGCCAGCTCGTCACCAACAAACTATGGTAATACAAAACAGTCTCTTACAACCATGTCGGTAAGGAATTTGACACTACGTGTATCAACTGATTTTACCTCGACTACCATGGTATTTCTTCGCAGTCACGTTGATCATCAACATCAAAACATTGTCAGTGACACGTCTGCCATTAACTGGGAAAGTCAAGAGTGTAAACAATTGAAATATCCCCTCAGTCAAACATTCCAGAGAGAAATTAATTGATGTATAAATATTTCTCTCGTAGAATGACATAAAACAGCAATATTAAACAAGAAAACAAATAATGAAATTGGTGAATATTTACGATAAATTGAAGCCCCCTACATTTTGGCAAATCAATGCCTGCCTATCGCAACGTCAGTGAAACATTATCTTGATGATGATACAGATTTTAATAGAAACAAAACAGCACAAAAATGCCATCATATATTACAAAAATAGATAAAAGGAGATTGATGACCAGCGGAAAACTATAGGATATGTGACAATGGTCTTCATATGCAAACAAAAACAAAGAACTACACTCCTCACAAACAGAGAGTGAAAAATAAAATAGAAATTATGTTTGGAGATAGTACAACAAGAAATCTTCAATACACGCTGAGCACACTCGAACACAAATTAAGAGCTGTCAGCAAGAAATAGTGATACTGAAGACGGAGACTGTAAAAAGAATTAATAAAACGAATTACTGCCCCTGCACTATAACAAATAAATACAGCATCAGCGATGATAACCTTGATATAAGAAAACTCCGAAGCACCAGGAAGAGAGTTGATTATCAGCTACTAGTACAAAATCTGACTATCGGATGTATTTTATCAACCTCTACTATAAAGCTCTCAAGGGAAATGAACATATAGCAGGTTGTTTGACATTAACAGAAATAATTTGTGTTCCCCAAATCAGACACCAACTTGGCAAGAACCTAATGTGTAAAATGTATATAGCCTGCCTGGACGTATTTCTCCAGGATCCCTGTAACAATAATAATATCACAGATGCGTAAACAGCTGAGAAGAAAGCTGTGTGGGGGTGCTGAAAACATAAAGAAAACCGCGATGTCAGATGTGCGGCGATATAGGGGGTACAAGGTTATAGACTAGTTGGACGACAGGAATGTATTCGATTCTGTTCCACGCTCTTGGATGATAGAGAGCCCCCCGACTTCTAAAAGTCACAGACGCGATTATCAGAACCATAGAGAGCCTATCTTCTTTTGGGGCTACTATCCTAAAGTTAAATACAGAGAAGGAGTATTCTATTTTCACTCATAAAATAGCAAAAGATTATGCATGGCTATGTTTCCAGGAAGCTCCATATTGAGAGTAATATAAATAAGCGAAGTAGTCTCGAACCAAGAACCGTTATATTGGTTCTATCCTCGAATGATACGTTTTTGTAATCCAAGAACAGGAGATAAATACAAAATACCTGATTCACAAAATAGATAGAGATGCAGGCAAAGCAACTAGATGTGGCAACAGATGCAGACTCAGCGGAATTAACATCAACGATGTCATCCATATCATAAGCAGCTGTTCAAAGATGTCATCACGGTACTATCTACCTATGAGGCATGATATAATGGCCAAAAGACTATACAATGCAATCCGTCGAAAGGCTAGCCTCAACAATAAACAAAAGGTTACATCAATGGCATATGCATACGTAATATGAAAGAGCACTAGTGGAATGTTCCACTCAGAGCTCCAGTAAAATGCAAATACAACAAACTAAACATAGGGGTACGGGACATAAAAATAAAATATGCACAGTAATGGAAGTCAGCTGATCAGGAGAATATTTATGCTGGACCTCTGAGAAATCTACAGGTTCTCTATCCTGACTATAACTTTAGATTTGTATCTGTGATCATTTGTGCTCTTGGTGACGTTATTAACTGCCTCAGTAGAAATCTTGAGCAACTGGGCTTCACAGATCCAGAAAGGACACGGCTAGTTAGGAAGTTGCAAGTCCATTAATGTAAAACATTTTAGAAATTCTGAATAACTGTATATACACATATATATGTACAGAGCCATATATACAATAACATCGATACCGGCACACACACATACACACACACACGCACACACGTACATACAGACACACACACACACGCACATATACACACACACATACACACACATATGCACGCACACGCACACTCACACACGCACAACACACACACAACACACACACATACGCACACTCACACACACGCACAACACACCCGCACACACACACACGCACACCACACACACATATACACACACTCACACACACACACACAGACACATACAACACACACACACAGAGTATTTACCTAGTTGATGTCTAAATTCCAATGAGTCTATATCAGAAACCAGCTCTCATTCGGTTAAAATTTATAAAATTATAAAACAACAATTACATACATACATTCATATATATACACACATACACACACATATATATATATATATATATACATACACACATACACACACATACATACATACTTACATACATACATGCATACATACATACACGCACACATACATTCATACACACACACACACACACACACATGCATATGTACTTAAATACATACATACACACATGCATGCATACATACATACACACACACATACATACATACATTTATGCATACATACATATATACATACATATATACACATACATACGACACACACACATCAATACACACATACATACATACTTATATACATACATGTATCAGTCCAGACAACATTTGAATGTCGTATCATATCTCTCCGACAACATCTACGAACCTCGAAGCGTAGGAGCCCGTTTCTCGAGCAAGTCTATCTGCATGAAACAGATAAGATCATGAGAGTTGGAAAGGAACTCCTTGAGAGATATTCCCTGTGTGATAATCAAAAACTCACACCCATGGATATCGCTCAGCAGTATCGCAGTGAATCCATGGATGAAAAACTGCATGCCTATCAGCAAAAAATCATGCATGGATATGTTGCCAGGAAGCTCCAGAGTGAGAGTAATATAGATAAGGAAAGTAGTCTATCTTGGACCGAAAACCGCTATATTGGCTCCCACTTTGAAGGATACGCTTTTGCAATCCAGGAACAGGAGATTAGCACGAAATTTCTGATTCACAAAAGAGATAGGGATGCAGGCAAAACACCTAGATGTGATAACAAGTGCAGACTCTGCAGAACTAACATCGAGGATATCACCCATGTCATCAGCAGCTGTCCAAAGATGTCATCGCGGTACTATCTACCTATGAGACATGATGTAGTGGCCAAAACACTGTACAATGCAGTTCGTAAAAAAGATAGCCCCGATAATAAACACATTAAAAGCTACAACAATGTGGAACACATCCATGTACATAATATGAAAGAGTACTGGTGGAATGTTCCAGTAAAAATCCCAATAAAATGCATGCATAACAGACCAGATATTATGATATGGGACAGGGAGAAGAAAACATGCACAGTAGTGGAAATTAGCTGCCCAGCAGATGTCAATATAATATCAAAGATTAGTGAAAAAGAGAATATTTATGCAGAACTGATGAGAAATCTGCAGATACTCCACCCTGATTACACCTTCAGATTTATGCCTGTGATTATTGGGGCACTGGGATATGTTAGTAACTGCTTCAATACAAATCTTGAGAAGCTAGGCTTCACAGGAACAGAAAGAACACAACTAGTTAGGAAATTACAAGTACAATCCATTAATGGAACAGTAAAAATATGTAAAACATTCCAAAAATGTTGCATCTAATAACTGCATATACACATGTACAGATACAAAGCATATACACATGCACACATACAACTCAAAACATACACATCCACACATCCAATAACATCCATATCTACACATGGATGCATACATACATATCTACCTAGTTGATGTTATGTAAATTCCAATGAGAGAGTCTTGTGTCTATGTTAGAAACCAACTCTCGTTCTATTGGTAAAACTTTGTGATAATTATAAAACCAGAAGAACATACATAAATACATACATACATACTTATATACATACATACGCACACACACATACATATATACATAAATACATACATACACACATGCATGCATACATACATACACACACATACATATATACTTCCAGTAATATATACATACATATATACACATACATACACACATACACACATACATACATACATACTTAATACATACATACACATACATACACATACATACATACATACATACATACATACATACATTTTATATTCGAGCATATGTGGGAGTGAATATATAGATGTTTCGTTACATAAATACGTACAGACACAGTCATGTA
>OZ024742.1:34457430-34458745 GCA_964016885.1 Eledone cirrhosa | reverse complement strand
CCCAAAATCTAATAACAACCCAGAAATTTAAAACACCAGGCTGCGATTAGAAATCCCTGACAGAACAAAGCTGCCAATCATTTTTTTGTTG
Source organism: Eledone cirrhosa (assembly GCA_964016885.1). Taxonomy (NCBI): domain Eukaryota; kingdom Metazoa; phylum Mollusca; class Cephalopoda; order Octopoda; family Eledonidae; genus Eledone; species Eledone cirrhosa. Next base: position 34,458,654 of record OZ024742.1, on the reverse strand, counting down.
CTACGTTCGTGTTATCATGACGTAGTTAACTTTTAAATTCATATCCTTCTATACAATTTAACACACAGTCAAAGCTCAGAATTTAGCAGTAATGATTATATAAATTATTTTGAGTTATGTGGTTAAGATTGTTTGGAGAAAGTCAGTAGAATGCAACTTAGACATACGAGAGGGAAAACTAGAAAATGCTATGTTGCGTGTAATTTTCTATGTAAGTGGTAAGAGGTTATGCTGCAGGTAAGATGTGTAGCCGGTAAGAGGCTTTGTGGCCAGTAAAGACTACTTAGCCGTTAGGTGCTATGTAGCCGGGAAGCAGCTATGTAGCCGGTAGAGGCTATGTAACCGGTAAGAAACTATATAGGCGTTAAGTGGCTATGTAGCCGGTAAGAGGCTATGTAGCCGGTAAGAGGCTATGTAGCCGGTAAGGAGCTATATAGCTGGTATAAAGCTATGTAAATGAATATATCTTACCGGCTATAAGGCCTCTTAGCCGGTAGCAGGTTATGAGGTATGTAAGAGGTTATGTTGCCAGTAAGAGTCTATGTAACCGGTATAGGCTATGTGGCCGCAAGAGGTTGTGTCACCGGTAAGAGGCTATGTTACCAGTAAGATTCTATGTAGCCGTTATAAGGTTATGTAGCCGATAAGAAGCTATGTAGCCGGTAAGAAGTTATGTAGACGATATTTGTGTAGGGGTGTCCGTTTTCTTATTGGATGGAGAGCGTTTTTTATTTGGGGGTTCCGTTTTCTATTGGGGGGGGGGGGGTTCTCTATTGGTCTGGTCACAACTGAAGAACAAGCAGAAAGAAGAATATACACACATGCTCTCACACTAACAGGCATAACGCATGCTCTGAATGATACAAACGGATATAGAAACATACATATATACATATACACACATGCATACACGCAAACAGACCACACATGTATACTAAATAAAGACAAAAAGGATCGATCAACTTTCGTCAAATCGGACCGAGGAAACATTGTTTTCCTCGGTCTTCCAGTTGCTAGTACTATATATCGGTCGCAACTGCAGGTAGAAGGATCAACGTGAAATAAAGTGTCTTGCTCAAGGACATAACGTATCGCCCGGTCCAGGAATCGAACTCACAACCTCAAGATTGTGAATCCAATCTCTATTCACTCAGTCACACGCCTTTCACATATAAAGACAAAGAATACATAAATACACCCTCCTAATATATAATACATAAGCAC
>OZ024742.1:34412430-34454930 GCA_964016885.1 Eledone cirrhosa | reverse complement strand
AAACAATTGTCTGCGATTAAATGATTTGAAAATAACTGTGATACTTGTGTAGTTTATTTTCAATAGATTAAAAGCACTCAACCAGGAAGTTTTCTGGGGTTATTAATATTATTCAAAATATTAATAAATGGATACATTCACATAAACAAAATATATGTTTTATTATATATATTTCGGAGGTACTGTGTTGTTTTGTCAGTAGGTCCTCATCAGATAAAATACATAAATTGATGTATGACATACCTCAACTGTGCTGATGGTTCAATTCCAGTCTTGGCAGTGATTTATTACAACAAAACTCAATATTTGTATACCGCATGTAAAAGTGTGACAAACTAAATGTTAGAGAGGATAATTAGCGAGATATAAGTATTAGGAGTGGGTGAGTAGGAGAAAGTATAGAATAAATAAATAAACACATAAGTATATAAATGTTAAATATTTAAATATGTAAATATCCGTGTTATAGGAAAGGACAAAAAAGAGAGAGAGAGAGTACTGAATAGAAGAGAAAAGGGAAAAAGATACAAAGTTGAAGATAAAAAGAAGGGAGAGGGAGATAGAGATGATAGAATATATAACTGTATAAGGAAAAGAGATAAACAAGAAAGAGAGAAAGAAGAGAGGGACATGATGCGTGACCGTTTTTTTTTCCAAATATTAAGTCAGGGAGAAGCGATCAATTAAATACCATGAAATTTTAATCTAATGTATTTGGTAAATTATACTATTATATTACGTCAAAATTGATAATATAAAACATTTTCCCATATGTAATTGACAACTATTGATTTAAATAATATTGTTTATAATATTTATAATTCTAAATATTATATAAAATGCATATACAGATGCTGATATGCAATTAAGTTATAATAAAAAAAAAGTGAATTATTTTCAAATTGTCTCCATAAATTTACAAAAACATTTCAAGCATCATATAAATTTAGGAAAAAACATTGACTGAGTGAGAAAAGATATTGACTTTTATTAATAATTATTGTTTTTATTAGTATTATGTAAAATGTTTTACCTCACCTTAGGAAATACATATCGATTCTTTTATATAGTAAGTTAATCCCTTGATTGACCTTTAGTTTGGTTTTTGAATCCTCAAGTTATGTCTTAAATTTTCTAAATTTGAGATCTGAAATACCTTCAGGCTTTCAAACCTTTTAGTTAATTTAAACGTTGAGATATGTTATACGGAGCTTTTGTTTACACTCAGGCTTTCAAACCTTTTAGTTACTTTAAACGTACGGAGCTTTTGTTTACATTTATAGTGTTTTATCCAACTTGATTAATAATCTGTATTTAAATTGATCTATAGTATTGAATACAATAAAATTTGGTTGAATAGAAATAATAATACTTTTAAGTATAATAATACTTTTAAAACAACACAGTACCTCCGAAATATATATAATAAAACATATATTTTGATTATGTGTACGTATCCATTTGTTAATATTTTGAATAATATATATATATATATATATATATATATATATATATATATATATATGTGTGTGTGTGTGTGTGTGTGTGTGTGTGTGTGTGTGTGTGTGTGTGTGTGTGCATGTATATGTATATACCTATACAGTAGATATAGGACTGAGAATGTTTGTTTATGTGTTTTTGTCGGTATTTATATTTACAGCGAAGTAAAGTTTTGTTCTATACATGAGTGTGTGTAGCAGGTGAAGAGGGTTAAGATATGTGCAGTAATGTGCTAGCTTCAGGATTCAGTCATCAAACGATGGCAGATAGGTGTAAATGCCAAACATACTATGTTCAATTCCTTATTCGTGCCCACCCGTACCTATGGTCATGAACTTTTGTTAATGACCGAAAAAATAGGATTGGGAACGCTAGCGGCCGTGATGTTGTTCATGCGAAAGATCTTTGGAGTAACGTTACTCGATAGAGTACGTAGCTTCTCTGAATTAAGAGATCACAGCTTTGATAATACGGATATGTGGTCAGAATGTCCCAAGAAGAATCTCTGTACACATTTTACGTGCAAAACCAACCGGTAGGAGACCCAGGGATAGACCCTGAACAAGATGGTTGGAAAACAACCATAACCTCGGCTGGTCCCGCTTGGGAATCCAGGTGGATTAATTGGAGACAGTTCCCTCTGAACCTATCCGCAGAAACATGTGCTTGAAGACTCTGCCCCCATTACCTTCCAAGGAATATGTGGGCACAGAAGAAGTTTTTGGTTAAAAACTTTCGATAAATCCATATTATTTTTTAGCATATGTATAAATTGCATGATGAATTTATACATTTTTAATGTGTTCTGTCTCTCTTTATTTCTCCCTCTTTTTCTCCCTTCCTCTCCCTCTAAACACAGTCCAACAATTATATTCCAAATGATAATATTTACTAATATTTTGGCTATAGAGTACGAAATTATAAATATATCAAACAAAAGTAGTTAGAAAAATATAATTAAAATACGTCTTCTAAAAGCCGGCTCCCTTCCCCAATACATTTTGAAGAGGATGTTCTAACAGTTAACTGTTTGCATTGATTTCCTAGTTACTTATGACTCACTCTGTATATGTACACATAGAGAGAAACAGAGGGAGACAGAAAGACACTTAAACACACACACATATAATTATAAATACTGTATATTCATGTAAAAATGAGATAATTTTAGGAAGTCACTACAATGCAAATGTAGCTATAGATATCGAGCTAATAATAACACGAAAATGTAGAATGAAAAAAAAAGAAAAATAAGTACAAGGAAATCATAGAACCGACAAATGACCCATTGGCGAGAGAAAATATTTAAGAACGATCGGAGTTTGGAATCATATGTCAATTCAGTTATGCCTTTCTGCTAGAACGCCCTGGAATGTAAATTGCGTCAAACTCTCCAATTCCTGCACGAACTTACGACGAGTTATCCCACCTCAGAATGTTGGAATTTGGGATTTCCCTCCTTGCATGTATATTCCCTGTAGTCCTCGACTTGTAGCAATTTAGCCAAACAAATTCAAGCTCGCTAGTCTGGAAAGGCTTACAAAGGACTTGGGCAATGAACCTTTCTCCAGAACTGGCTAATATATAACAAAGAAAATGTCCGTGATACTATGACATGGTGTGTTCCAGCAGAGCAGGCACTTCAGCATCAAACGCATCGGCTTGTCGGAAGCTTACTTCCCTTCCACATCTCTCAGCTTTTAGAAATGACAGAAAAAAAATGTGTTTACATTAAAATAAAATAAAAAAAATAGGTTGAGTATCAATATTGATTATTGACTTCAAATATTGGCAACAGAAAGGAAAATTACATTTACCCCCCCCCCCCCCCCAAAAAAAAAACTCTACCAATTTTCAAACCGAACTAATCAAAATTGGATGTTGTGCAACATATATAAAATATCACCACTCTGTTACTTCTATGATTATTAACTTTGTAGGTTTCAATGAAAGCAGTTGTGATTACTGAGAGCCAATCAATGTATTTTAGTTCACTTTTGATCTCCTTTCCAATATTGCCAAGTTCTCTCCCGTAAATATGTAACAAAAATATTTTCTATTATCATCAGTCTAAGTTTATTTCTTCCGGGAGACTCGATTTCATTTACCATTTACAACAGTTTTTGTAAATGTAGGCCGCTAATGCACTTGCGACCCACCTAAAAGACTTTCAAATACTTCTCCTCAATTTATCTCTGAATCATCAATTCTTTTTAAAAGCAATTGAATTCCTTTGACCTCTCTGCTTATATTTCCCTAAGTAGCAAGCCACTTTTACAATTCTGTGTACATGGGCAAAGCTATAATGTACATAAATTCGATATAAAAAAAAAATACAGGTTATATGTACCATGCATTTGCAAAGGGTTTTAGGTGCCCGTGCATTCAGGAACATACATAGAAACCTTCTCGTCCCTCCCTAAAATCCAGAAAGGGAAAATCCAGAAAGTGAAAGCTGGAAGGAAAGAAAGCTGCACTGGTTTGGACTGGTATTTCATTACATGTATCGAAATAATTGTTTCTACTTTTGGCACAATTATCCCAGTGTATTACTGGTACTTTATTTTATCGATCCAGTAAGGATGAAATGCAAAGTTAACCTCGGCGAAATTGAACTCAGACCATAAAAGGCCGTAACTCTATGCTGCAAAGCCCTCTACCGATACTCCCAATCCACCACCGTTACATGTCTCGAAATAATGAAAGGCAAAGAGGTCCCCGGCAAGATTTGAACTCAGAATGCAGAGACCGGAAACTCAGAATGGAAAGGGCCGTAACTCTATGCGTCAAAGCATGGCGTGAGACCGTCTACCGATACTGCCAATTCACCACCGTTACACGTCTCAAAATAATGAAAGGTAAAGAGGTACCCGGCGAGATTTGAACTCAGAACGCAGAGACGGGAACAAATATCCAATGCTCTTATAACTCTGTCAAATCTAATGCCATAAACGTAATTTAAGATGTACACATTTTTAGCCGATTAGAATTAAGACAGAGAAAACTATTATCTCTTTTATTTTTACAATTCTAATCCTAGCTGAAGGTCGCAACTTCAGGCAGACGAACATACAACTCTGCCAAATTCGCCATGATAATATAGATATCAATGCAGCATAAGGTATAAGCGGCTCATCAGTCAGTATTTAGCAGCAGTTTCGTGATATTCGGAGGATGAGGCAAATTATCCTGGCTAGGATGCCAGGTTCTCAAAGATTACATTTCTAGATAAACTGGCCCCTATTACTCACTGACGTGAAGATATTATTATTAGCGGTGGATTGGCAGTATCGGTAAAGGGTCGGACGCCATGCTTTGCAGCAAAGAGGTACGACCCTTTATGGTCTGAGTTCAAATCCCGCGGATATTAACTTTGCCTTTCATCTTTACGGGGTCGATAAAATAAAGTACCAGTAATGCACTGGATAATTGCTGGCCTTGTGCCAAAAGTAGAAGCAATTATATATATATATGTATGTTATATCCGTTGAAGGAAGAGCACTTAGTCCAAAGGACTGTCTCCCTTATCAGCAAACTACAGTCATCTGCCACGCAGTATCCAGTCAGCTCATATATACTTCCGTTCTCAATGCAGCCATATCTCTCTCTCTCTCTCTCTCTCTCTCTATATATATATATATATATATATATATATATATATATATATATATATATATATATATATATATATATATATACATTTATATGCACGTGTGTGTGTATGTGTGAATGGATGCTCGTGTTTAAATTTTATCTTGGTTTAATTCGCCAAACAGTAGTTCTATAAAAATAGTTATGTAAAATTTGTACCAGACAAGAAATAAATAGTACTGTGGTGGTTATGATCAATTAAATCCCCCCAAACGCGTGTCCCCGCAAGATCGCAATCTAGTGACTGAAAATAAATGCAATATACATGTTTGTCTAATTTTTACATACATATATATGTGTGTGCGTGTGTGTGACATGTAAACCGAAAAAAAACCAGTCCTTCAACGTTACCTTATTATTCCGTCCATCCATGCCGTCAGCAGGGCGTCATTGTTTTAACCATGAAGCAGAGAGTTGTCCTTATGGAGGTTACCTGATGTTTACGTGAAGACGCTCACGTTAAAGTACAAGCCACTGAAGTCACTTCAACATACAGCTTCACTGAGTAAACTTCCATAGAAACCACCTTGGAGACGATTGATGATTCATGGGGATTGGCCACAGGGAATAAGTAACGGGAGATGAGGCAGGGGCTGGTGAGACATGGTCTAACATGAAATAAAAAAAAATGAAAGATAGGCATTCTTTGGTGAAAACTGCCCCACAAGACGCACAGTTTGCTAGTGTATTATATGCTAAAATAAATCAAATGTGTGTGCTAAATTAGAAGAATATGTTCCAATGCTTAACTACAACTAGGTAATATAATTAGTTTATTCAGGAATATTTAGATAAATCAACTAAAGTTATTAAATCTTGCCTAGAGCATATATATAATTAACACGAGGTAGGCCATTATTCTACACAGAACTTGATATATGCACATATCAAGCAACTATACACCTTTTATGCCGCTGCTGCTAGTTTTAACGCTTGCTTGTACCGCAAGTGCAGGAAGGAAGACTTATTTTCTAGCCAAAATTTATAAGCCTCCCTCTTTATAGCATCTTTGACTGACAGGTTAAACGAAGGGGTTCTCTTACCACATGACACTACACCAAGGCGAGATAAACAGTCTCCACTCCATTTCAATGACTTCAATTTGCTCGGGGAGTCCTTCGAATTTGGATGCTATAGTATCCGCATATCTACTTCTGACTTCCTTACCCACCAGCACTCCCCATTTTATCGTGTAGATGGATCTGCCAGTTTTGTAGGTTTTCTTGGCTCCAGAAAGTCTCAGGCCTCAGATAGATAGTGATCAGTTGACAGCTCAGCCCCTCTATTAACACGGATATCTAACACAGAATCGAAGAGATCACAGTCAATAACAAAATCAATTAGAAATCTCTATCGCTGATTCCCCTTATACCATGTGTATTTATGGATGTCTTAGTGCTGCAAGGTGTTCATAAAAGAGAGTCCACTATTAGAACAGAAGTCTAATAAAGGCTCCCCCATTATTATGCCGATCGGTACGGCTGTTCTTTCCAATCATTCATCTCTATGTCTGATAGTGAGTTGCAACTTGTACATTGATGTCTCCCATTAGGATTTATAACCCAGCCTTTGGTACATCTAACACTGTAGTGACTTCATCAAGGAAGGATCTGCAGTCAGACTATCTATTTGGCGTAAAAACTTTCACCACTCAGATCTTTCAACCAAAGTTTCAAGATGCAAATCCTCCTTCCCAATGAGATGCATCTCACAACACATTTAGATAGCTGGAGGCTTGTGAATATCTCTTCAGAAATGTGTATCCGCGCAAAGTGGAAAGAATACTTTGCTCATCTCCTAAACCCAATCAAAACACCATTTTCTGATATACATGAGGTGTTTCTGCAAGCGATGACTTACCTCTCAGAGACTTATATCACAAGAGCAACTAAAGAGCTCAAACATGGCAGAGACTCTAAGGATGAAATTCGGCCTGAGATGTCAAAAGCGGTAAATAGAGAAGGTATTCTCCGACTGATTCATGTGTGCTTGGTGGCCTGAATCTCACGAAAGAGAAGCAATAGCAGCCGGGAGTCATAATCCCAATATTCATAAAGGGAAACAAGAGATTTTGCTCCAAATATAGAGGGGAGAGAGTGTGTGCGTGTGTGTGTGACACTTTCCACGGAAGTCATTCAGAAACTATATATTAGACACACACTGTAGATATAAAAGTGGAAAAACATCGTTCATTAATTACCTACTGAATCTAAACTAAGAAGTGAAAAAAACACTCGTCAGATCCGACCAAGGAAATTATATATCTATTGGGTTTTCAATTGATGCTACTATCTTCAGGTCGGAACCTCGTAACAACAGCAATGATATGGACGTAGAATACACGAAGCAGTGACATATACTGGAAAACATTTTCTGTCCGATGTTCAAACAATTCCGCCAATCCACAGTCCCTGAATTATTTATTGATCTTATCGACACATAAACCATGAAATGTAAAGTTGACTTCGGTGTAATTAGAACTCAAATTGCAAAAAACCTGAGCAAATACTAACGCTCTAAAAACTTCACAAATTCGACGCCTATATATCAACTAATCTACATCCATTCCCCTGCAAAATCATCAACGCAAATACTTAATACCAATATGTTCATTCATATTAATCCTACATACAAACAGTAATCTTGTGTTGGTACATAATTATGTTTCCATATTTCCTTTTTCATTTTGTTTTTCATTTAAATACACAACTGCTTTTAATTCAATCTTGAATTAGACACAGTTCTGTGCAATATAACGGATTAAAAATTGTATAAACTCGTTAGCATGCAAATATTGGTCGAGTTTCTTTATGCGTACAAAACTCAACATTTGTTAACTTCCGCAGCAAATCTCTGCAAATTCTGCTGATATTAAATGACAGCAGAATGGTTTCATTTTCTAATGATTGCTCTTTTTCTTCATTATTTCTTTTCGTAACTTGATCTAGTTCTCATCCAATGAATAAAATGATTATAAAAAAAGCTAAATATTTAGCTACAACAAGAATCACATTTAATAAGTAATATATTTGTGTTTCGGACCTCTGTATGTTCCAAAGACAAATTTTCCAGTTATTTTGTCGACGAATTAAGCTTCCCGTGAAATTAGAGTACAAGTGGCTAAGCATTCGAGAGACATGTGTACTCTTAATGCAGTTCTCAGAGAGATTCAGCGGGACACGGTGTGTAACGAAGTTGGACATTTGAATTACAGATAAAAGTATTTTTTTCAGCTGAGAAGACAGGGGCAACGCAATATAAAGTTTCTTACTCAAAGACACAACACGCCGCCGTGTTCGGGAATCGAACGCACGACTTACAACAACTAAGAGCTTAACACACACACACACTCTCTCCTTCTCTCTCTCTCTCTCTCTCTCTCTCTCTCTCTATATATATATATATATATATATATATATATATATATATATATATATATATATATTAAATTGTTAAACAATATTCAATGATTGTCAAAGAATGAGTTGAGGACGTACTGTTGTACATCCGAAATATGTATAATAAAATGTAATTGATCAAAAGAACATCTATTTTATTAATACTTATATTTTAATATATATATATATATATATATATATATATATATCTATATATATATATATATATATATATATATATATATATACATATATATATCTGTGATATTGACGACGTGAGAAAGTTTACTCAATACTGGAGTAGAGTTTAACTATTTTTATTATGTTTAAGGGGTGAGTCTTGTTACTCTTAGTCTAGTCAACTTCAATTACGTCATGTCATGGTCATTACTGTAGGGGAAATGAATACGTACACATATTTATGATATATACTCGTACATATCGCATATGCTTCCATATTCTTGTCAATAATGAATCACGCTACATTTCTATTACTGCTAATTAATCCTAACCAGTCAAGCTGGCACTATAGGCATATAGGCATTTTTAGGAGATCTTTTATGAACTCCGACATGATAAAAGACAATGTTGGCCGCTGTGGCATTATTTGTACCGCGTACAATATTAGATTAAGGTGGCGAACTGGCAGAGTTGTTAGAACGTCGAATAGAATGCTTTGCGGAATTCGTTTCGGCTGACGACTCTGTGAGTTCAAATCTCGCCTAGGGCAACTTTGCCTTTCATCCTTTCGAGGTCGTTACAACAAATACCAGTCTGGTACTGGGGTCGATTCTTCCTCTCTCTGGAAGAAATTTGTTGTACTCAGGTCCGGAGAGGGATGGGCTCCGCCAGGCTTAAGATGCCCAAGAAATGCCTTATGTCAATACGGCGTCCCTATGACTCTATCAGGAGTTACGGCACTATACCATACCTTACAATATAGTATCTGACTAAATCCCGCAAAGCAACATTTTATACTCTAATGATTCTGCCATTTATTGCCTTAAAAACACTAAATACTTACCTAACTGTTAAAAGCTCCATTGTTTAGTGAATATTGATTGGGTTAGGAGCTATACAATTACGTTGCTAAAACATCTAATTGGTAAATGTCATTATAGCGACTAACAAATATTTATGTAACAACTATTTAATTAGACAAGATCTTTCTAGATCTTAATTGTTCAAAAGTTGTTTATTCAATTAGTTTCCTGTTTATTGGATTCCAACAGAGAACGGTAATGTAACGTGTAATTGTTTCAAATAGATTCATTGTTTCACTGCTTTGTTGTTTCCCATAACTTAGAGAAGGAGATGGAATCATTGGAGGTGGTTCTTGAATACTTGATTTCTGAACAATAAAGGGAACTTCACGTGATCGCTCGACCTGCTGGAAATAATTGTTTCTAATTGAGACAGAGGGCCAGAAATTTGGTGGGGGGTGGAGGGGGGGGAGTTGATTAAGTCTTAATGTCCTTTAACGCATGAAATCACACCAGGAAAATATTCTTGAAAACATAACAAAACATTATGATGGCATTTTTGAAAAGTCACAGTCTACAAATTTTCATAAATCTATTAGTAAAGACACTACACATATTTAAATTACAAACATGTATTCATATTTTTTCTGCTAAATGTTTATAGGGTGTTAAGACATAAATCGACTCATCATTCGACTGATGAGAAGCAAAGTTGGCCTCACTGAACTCAGACCATAACGAGCCGGGACAAATACCACGAAGCAATCGCTCAGCGCTTTAACAATTCTGCCAAATTAAGGACCTGTTAGGAATAATAATTTCTAATATAGATACTAGGCCAGTAATTTAGAACTGCAGAGGGTGAAAGAGTGGGGTATATTAGCACCTGTACATGATTGCGAGTTTAACTTATTGACATTTGGACGGATGAAGGGCAAATTTAACTTCGGCAGAATTTGAACTCAGAATGTAAAGAATTTGAACAAATACTGCATGGCCGTTTGGCACTCTGTCAACTCATTCTGGTAATTGCTACATGGACTTGCAGGAAATATTGGTTTCTGATTTAGGCACAAGGCCAACAATTTTGGGGGAATGAGAAAGTCGACTAAATCGACTCCAGTGCATTGCTGGTACTTTATTTTATGGACCCCTTAAGAATGAAAGGCAAAGTTAACTTCGGCAATATTTTAGCAGCTAAATCTCCCTCAAAATGGATATATTGATATATTGTGTAAGGAATATGAAGTGATGGTCATAGCTAGAACATCTTTGATCATAGGACTGATCGATCACTACCACCAGTGATAATTAACATATCACAGTAAGACAAGACTTTGGATTACAGTTACAATCCACCCGACGACCATCCCTACAGTTTCGTTTGCCGATATTTTCCTCCTTTGAATAAGCCATATAATAAAATTTAAAATAAAATAAAGGACTTCTCAACTTCAACCAGATTTGAACTAGGAATATAAAGGGAGCTATCTAAATGCTTTAACAGATTACTGTTCGTTGCTTTGCCTATAATCCATCTTTAAAAAATGATATAATAAGAATGAGGGGAATGAAGAGTACAAGAGCTGCACCAAGGAATAGGAAAACGAATAACGAATATTGACAATGGCACGGGAAGACAGACAAACTGATATATATATATATATATATATATATATATATATATATATATATATATATATGCAAAAGTTCTATTTAAAATTGTTGGGATACAACAAGTAAATATTTTTATAACTGATATAAAGCACTCGACAAGTATTTGGAGTAGATATACGATATTAATAAATGGAAACTATATTTATAAAACCATATTTATTTCATTATACATATTTCGGGGATACCAAATTAAATTATGGTATGCCTTCATCAGATAACATACAATATATAACAGTTTTACAAATAAGCTTTGACGTACCCTTTTAAAATGCAACCATTATTTTTGGAAGCCATCTGGATATATACAGAGAGAGAGGGGGAGAGAGAGAGCGTATTATGAGAGAGGATGCACTTCATTACAAGAGAATGCGAGAAAAAGGGGAGAGAGAGATTACGAGAGAGACAGAGGGTACGAGAGAGAGAGAGGGGGGTACGAGAGAAGAGGTACGAGAGGGAGAGAGAGAGAGAGAGCGAGCAACACTAGGTGAAACAGAGATAATAAAGGATGTGTTTATGCAATAGCTAATGAGTTCTTATCTATCGTAATTAATCAGTTTCTGTGTTGTCGGTTTAATCATCGGAATCAGGAAAAGACAAAAGTAAAATACATTGAATCAATGGAAGCCAACCGCTCCAATAAATGACATAAGACAGCTGAAGATAAGGATATAGTGTGTGTAAATATTAGTAGTATTGGTGGTGGTGGTGGTAGGGGGAGGGGGTAGTGGTGGTAGTGGTGACGGTGCTGGTGCTGGTGGCTGTGGTGGCGACGGTGGAGGTGTAGTGGCGGTCGTTGATGATGATGTTGGTGTAGGTGGTGACGGTGATGGAGGTGGTGATGGTAGTGGTGGTGGTGGTAGTGGAGCTGTTGTGGCGGTTGCCGTGGTGGTGGTGGTGGTGTAGTAGTGCTGTTGTTGTTGGTTGCGGGTATTAGTAGTAGTGGTGGTGATGGTAGTAATCGTAGTATTAGTAATGGTGCATGAGTAGAAATTATAGTGATGGTATTCGCATGTCTGTAGTAGTAGTAGTAGTAGTAGTAGTAGTAGTAGTAGTAGTAGTAGTATGACTTCTCAAGAGATTGTAGGTGGGGAGCTGTTGCTATGTTGCAACTCATTAATTAGAGATAATTTACGCTATTGTTAATTGTATATTTAGCAGTATTTCAACATTCATAGGACAGTAGCAGAAACACGATCAAAACCGTTTCTCACCGTACCAATCCCGTCTTACAAATACCACTTTCTTCTTGGATCCTCTTTAGCAGACTACCCTCTCTTTCAAACGTTTGCAGTGCGGGATTTACCATTGTTTTTAGGTGCGCTTTAGCACAGGGCCCTTTGGCCAGGTGTGGCGAAACATTTGTGCTAAAAAAACTTGTTACCTTCTTCAGAGCCCAAGTAAGGGGCCTCATAACTTAACAAGCACAGAGCATCATTTATCCTAAATCCGACACTGAGCATTAGGTCCAGGTTTTGCGGTCTGAGAATAATTTACTTCCTTCGTTCTTTTACTTCTTCCTTCATTCTCGTCCCATTCTGTAAAAAAGATCCTTCGAATTTGCTTGTTAGAATTTCTCCCTTAGTCCTTAGTTGTCGATAGACCTCATGCCTGATCTTCAACCACTATGAATCCTCCAGTTTTCTGGTCTGACTAACATGCTAATATCTTGCCGAGTTACCAGGAATATCTCAGAGAGTAAAACATTTTACCTTCTCATGTTCTTCTCCCATCACAACAAAACTACGCTGGTCCAAATGTTTGACAGCACGTTATGTATTGTGATTTTAGCGAAGTAACGACATATACAGAATTACAATTTTGCTGGAGGTTTTAATCACCACAGCAAAAAGTTTAGACTTATTCTATCTACCGTGGAGGAATAAAAGAATGAAGCCACTTCTCCCAATCCCAGTTGGATTTTAAATCAGACACGTTATAGAATACAACAAAATAATTATTTCTACTTTTGGCACAAGGCCAGCAAGAATCCTGGTACATTACTGGTACTTTATTTTATCGACCCCGTAAGGATGAAAGGCAAAGCTAACCTCGGCGGGATTTGAACTCAGATAAGTGAAGTAAATATAAGTCGCGAAGCACGGTGTCCGATACTCTACCTATACTGCCAATCCACACCTGCTTTATCATAATATAATTGTTTCTACTTTTGGCACAAGGCCAGCAATTATCCCAGTACATTACTGGTACTTTATTTTATCGACCCCGTAAGGATGAAAGTCCGACCTTTTACCGATACTGCTAAACCCCCAATAAAATAATGTTGTAGGATTTAACTTGATGTTCAAAACCACGGCATGAACAACACTATTATTAAATAGAGGCTCCCTTTGATCATGTAACTGGAATGTTCTTCTCTAAGCCATAAGCTTGAGCAAGTTATTTTATGGAAACCAGCAGCCACCAAAGCATGCCAATCCCACCTCTCCTCGCCACCGATGTTATCCAATGTAAAAGGAAAAGTTGGTACATATTGGCCTCAGTGACATCTCATTTCATATTTCCAGCTGAGTGTATTGGATCAACGTGGGATAAAGTGTCTTGCTCAAGGACAGAGCGAGCTCCACTAACCACCTTACAAATGTAAACACAACATTATAATCACGAAGCCACATACCTTCACATAATCAGTATCATCCACAACAATACTAGCAAACACCCCACTGTTAGGGCTATCACAACATCATTACACAGACGTCTGTAATACAATCAATTCTTTTGTAAAGTTCTCTATGAAAAGAAATATCTACTGAAACAAAGAAATATAGAATAGTCAACAAAGAGCAAAGAGATAAGGAAAAAGTAATCCATCAACAATATTGGTGAGAGGAGGGAGGGTGAGTAACAGACAAGGAAAAACTAACCAGACATTTGATTTATTTCTTTAGAGCTTTCCACATTTTTAATATAAACATTACTATACACAGTCACGAAGAAACGCACCACATACACGCACACTCACATACACTAACGAGCACCGCCCCCTCACACACACATAGACACACACATACACACATACACATACACATTCACATACACTGACGAACACTGCACCACACACACACACAGACACACGCACATTCACATACACTGACATGCACCGCCCCACACACATACACACACAGACGAACACCAAACCCCACACATACACATACACACATACACACACACATACAGACACACACACATTCACACACACGAACGAGTACCCCCCACACACACACACATACATACACACACACATTCACATACGCTGACGAGTACCCCCCCCCCCCCACACACACATACACACACACACATATATATACATACATATGCATATACATGCACCGATATACGGATACATACATCCCTGCGTACGTACATTAATACATATTGTTAGAGATATTGCACATATTCACACATACATACACAGACACTATCACATTCACACAACGTGTTTCATAAGTTGATCACGTTCTAAAGAGGTTTCATTCACATAGGATACCAATTAACTAAATAGACATTCCGTCGGTTACGACGATCACCAAGGCAATTGTACGATAGCCGGAAATAGCTAGTGATCTAGTTGTAGTACATATGTCTGAGTATTCCACAGATATTTGTAAACTAAATCCTTAAATATATATATATATATATATATATAAATATTGTTATGCTTTGGGAGGGTCATGTTGCCAATAAGAAACACACGCACCAGTTGCAGTCACTGAGGAGGTCACAGAATGTGTGACGAAAGAACTTTGACAATATATGAACAATCGTCTGGTTGTGGAACCAACGAACCGGAAATTTATAAATTCCTAAATTTATAAATTTTATTTATAATAAATTGAAGTGAAAGCAACTGGTGCGTGTGTTTCTTATAGGCAACATGACCCCTCCAAAGCATAACAATAGCGGTTTCAACACACGTTGTCAGATAACGAATCTTGCTAAACAAATTCAGAAACGAAATATATATATATTCTTTTCTTTTCTTTTCAATGGCTGACAATACCTTACCGGCGCCACTCGAATAAGGTAGTTATTTAACCCATAAATGGGACCCTAACAGGTACTGCTACTCCGGGCCAGAGCAGACCTGGGAGTTATGACAACTGAGGGGGTAACTCCACATTCCCCACAGCTCCTGAACTCCCGAATTGGAGCCTTGCCACTGGATGTAGTTTAATGTCACACCCAGGACACACACACATATATATATATATATATATATATATATATACAAATTTTAGCACAGCATCAACGAAGCTTTTGGTTGCAGCCAAGCTAACGAATGCAGTTCCGGTGTGCAGCTAAGCACTCAATAGGGAATATTACCCTAGAGTTATAACATTACGTTTAGACAACTTTGCAAATCAAATACAGCGACCGATAGACGGGCCGCAGTGACCATAGCGACGAAGAAAACCGAATATTTATATATATTATAAAATAACAGGAGGCTGGACTGGTGTAATTCCTTAAAGGGTTTATTATACTATGATCATTTCAATGACCGGGTTCAGTATGAATCCGGTGACATCATCAGGTATTCGAAATTTAACAAGGGAATATAATAGACAAAATCATGGTGCTGAAAATCAGAGACATGAGGGCGGCCGACCATTAAGCAGATACCAGCCCGGTCAAACGCCCTAAAGTATATTCATCTGTATATATAAAGACGAAAAATATTTTTTTTTCCCTTTTTATTTTTTCTCTCTTTTTTTTCTGGGTTAGAAAATGATTAAAACGAAATATTTTAATTTGTGTGAAGTGTTAAGTATTAGTTGGTTTACTTATTAATTAACAATGGCGTTTATTTTTTTATTTATATATTTACTAATTGTCTATTACCGCTTTCAGCATTTTTATGCATTATCAAATGATAATAATATGTATTGGTGTAGAATGGTGGTGTAGGACATGTTAAAGAAATGGTGCAGAAAGAATAATGTTATTTACAAACAAGGTTTATGAAGTGAAAAGAAAAAAGAACAAAAGGATCGTAATGTGGAGCATAATAAGGCAATGTGAAAGAAAAAATAATGCTATATATATATATATATATATATATATATATATATATATATATATTTCGTTTCTGAATTTCTTATTGGCAACATAACCCTCCCAAAGCATAACAATATATATATAGAAACAATTGTAATTCGATATTTGTAAACTAAATATATATATATATCAAGTAAGAATATTTTCGAAACAACGAGTGGGTTTGAAATTATTAGAAATGTAAGCTATCGCCGTATTTTGACTAAAGAAATTAAAGAAATTATTTAGCCTGATAGTGGGGTTAAGAACCCTCGGAGAAATGGAAAAAGATGAGTATTGACGTCAATACTCATCTCTTTCCATTTCTCCGAGGGTTCTTAACCCCACTTACAGGCTAAATAATTTCTTTAATTTCTTTAGTCAAAATACGGCGATAGCTTACATTTCTAATAATATATATATATATATATAATGAAAAATTGAACAGGGACAGAACAGAGAGAGTACGATAAATGTTTATTAAATTCATGCTCAGGAGAGTGGGGGGTAGGAAATATATATATATATATATATATATATATATATAGAGAGAGAGAGAGAGAGAGAGAGAAAGAGAGAGAGAGAGAGGAAGTTATAGTTTACTTGAAGCATTGTGTAATGAGGTATAAACGTTTGTATTTGTAAAGCCAAAACAATGCAGTTATGGATATAGAATATAAATGCAAATGTAAAAGATAATGTTGACAATTAGTCTTTTACCTTAAATTTATTTAAATATCCTTAATTTCCGAGATAATATCTCTTCTTCGGAGGGAAGTAAAATTGTTAAACCAGCGTTCTAAATAGCTTGCCAAGTCATGCTGACAGGAAATGGTATAGGGAGTCTGTTCTATCTCTAATGTCAAAGAGTGAAGGTTAGATGGATAAAGAGTAGTCTCCCTTTAAAAGGGGTTTTGTACATGTATGTTTAAGTGTGTGGGAGAATACGTGAAGGTGTAAGTATGTGTGTGTGTGTGTGAGTGTGAGAAAATATGTCTATACGTGAATGTGGAGGATAGATGCTCTATCGTGTTAAAACTGGTCTCTGTGGGTGTATGTGTGTGTGTGAGAGAGAATAAGTGGAGGTGTAAGCGTGTGTGCGCGTGTGTGTGTGAGTGCGTGTGCGTGTGTGTGAGAGAGGAGGGTGTAAGTATGGGACTAGGTGCTCTATCAAGTTATAAATTGGGTGTTGAGTTCTAGTCTATTATTGATTGGTGGTTGTGTTTTGTCTATAATCAGTGCTTCCTTAATTCTAAGATTGCCGAGGTTTCTTTCCTTAGTTTCTATCCTAACTGTTATGGTTTCGTCGGTGTTTTTGCATTTCACTAGGTGTTTCTTAAATGAGGAAGCGTTAGTATTGAGGTGTTCTTTTATTCTTATGTGAAGTGGTCTGGTGGTGCTACCTACGCAGAAGTTGCTGCATTTGTCGCACTCTAATCTGTATACGACGTGAGCCTGGTGGCATAGGTCTGTGTCGTTGATGGGGCAGTTGGCTAGCTATATATTATCAAGGTATTTGAAAGCAACGGCCTGCTGAACCCCAACCAACATGGGTTCCGTAATGGAAGGGACTGCCTAACGCAGCTCCTGCATCACTTTGACGATGTGTTGAGAGCCTTGGGAGAGGGCTCCAACACTGATGTCATCTACCTTGATTTCAGCAAGGCCTTCGACAGGGTTGATCATAAGATTCTACTGAAAAAACTATCCAATGTTGGTGTCTCTGGAAGGTTACTACAGTGGATCAAATGTTTCCTGACAGGCAGAACCCAGCATGTTGTAGTCGAATGAATAAAATCAAGCCCTGCCAAAGTCCGCAGTGGCGTCCCACAAGGCACTGTGTTGGGCCCACTTCTTTTCATCATCTACATTAATGACATTACTGACATCATCAAACACAGTAACATCAGAATCTTCGCAGATGATTCCAAGCTCCAAATGGTCATGAATGAGGTGGGTGACCGGACTTGCCTTCAGTCAGATCTACTGGCTGTTATCCAATGGGCAGAAATGAATAATATGCTGTTGAATGAGGAAAACTTTGAACTAATCCACTTTGGAAAAAGGGATGCCCTGAAACTACCATACTCTCTTCCTTCAGATGAAACTCTAGTGGCTTCCAATAACATCAGAGACCTGGGAGTAATTGTGAACAACAATATAAGCTGGGCCACTCATATAAACAGCAAAGTGTATATGGCCCGCAGAATGTGTTCCTGGATTCTCAAAGCTTTCCAGTCGAGAGATATCTACACTGTTGTCCTTCTCTTCTCCACTTTTGCCCCACCCACCTTGAATACTATTGACCACTGTGGTCACCCCACACGAAACGAAGTATCATGAAAGTTGAAGCAACCCAAAGGTCAATTACAAAAAAGATAGTTGGCATGACAGGCCTTGACTATTGGGGTCGATTAGAAAAGCTCAAACTTTATTCTCTTCAACGTCGCCGTGAGTACTACATTATCTGTATGATGTGGAAAATATTCCATCAGCTTAGCCCAAATGATGTTGGCATCACCTTTAGTGTACACCCAAGGCTTGGGCTCCGTGCTATCCGCCCACGACAAAAATCCCACTCGCATCACATAACAACAATACGGCACAAATATTTCACCTCAATTGATCCTGCACTCTTTAACATTACACCAAAACACATCAAAGCAGAGACAGACCCCATCAAGTTCAAGAAGTCTTTGGATAAATTCCTTCAAGAAATGCCGGATAAGCCTCCTACACCCGGATATGCCTCCGTAAACAATAACTCTCTGCTCGAGTGGGCCATGGTGCCCAAACACTGATTTGTAAGACTTCGCCAGGTGGTGCTATTAAGTTAGACATGGCCTGATTCGAAAAACTCAGATTACATTTATTATACGCGTATATATATATATATATATATATATATATATATATATATATATATATGTGTGTGTGTGTGTGTGTGTGTGTGTGTGTGTGTGTGTGTGTGTGTGTGTGTGTGTAAAGGGTAAACAGAAATAACAACACTATCGGTACAGTATATGGAAGGCATATATTATCGTTAACGCTTGATATATATATATATATATACATTTATATATATATATATATATATATATATATATATATATATATATATATATATATATATATATATATATACACATACATGCATATATATATATATGTATACATACATAAATATATGTGTATGCGTTTGAAAAGGAAAAAAGGAAAAGAGTAACTTCACTTGTAGCTGGTATTCTATAACAATTTAATTTTCTAATTTTGAAATTGGAAAGTTTTTTTAAAAACCCGTTTAACTTTCTGGAGAACTTTCTCGCATTCGTCGGTGACGATTTTCAAACTCATCTAAAGTCATGTTTTGTTGATGTAAATATGAAAAATGTGTAAAAACAAAGTCATCTAAATTAAGGCTGGAAGCACATTACCAATTAACCCCATTAATGCTGTATCTAATTTAATCCGCCCATCTTGCCATATATAGGCCATTAACCTTTGATGGAATCATAGGGATGATATCGTCATATACGATGTGTCTTGGGTATTTTAAAACCAGCGGAAAGCAACGATCCCTTTATCTTAGCACCACCGAGTACTTCAAGAGAAAAAGAGAGACAGGGAAAGAGAGTGTGCGTATGTGAATACGTATAAAGAAGATAGAGAGAGGAAGATAGAGAAAGAAATGCAAAAGTAAGATAGCGAAAGAATTGAGTGCAATAGTGAGTCGGTACTCGAAGATTGAAAGTCAAAATTGATCTTGTGTTCATTTGATCTCATTGAGCAAATAGTCTGAGTAAATTACCAAAAGGCATACTAATCGAAGCTCTAACGACTCTGCCAATGCGCCGCTTGATTTTGGTTTCAGATATATAATATCGATCACATAATTCTAGAGCAGGAATTGTAATATAGTTTAAAGCATAATTACCACATTCAAAGTGTGTCTAGCATTTTATGCTCTTTCACTTAAGAGAATATTTCATCCGATGATGACGATATAGCTAGGTTATATTGACTGTGCTTATTGCTGTCTTATAAATAATTGTTTCTACTTTAGGAACAAGGCCAGCAATTACCCAGTGCATTACTCGTACTTTATTTCATCGACCCCGTAAGGATGAAAGGCAAAGTCAACCTCGGCGGGATTTGAACTCAGATCTTAAAGGGACGTAACTATGCTGGAAAGCATGACGTCCAACCCTCTATAAATAATGATAGATGTTGTTACTTATTGCTCTTGTTTATTGTAGGTGATTACCTAGTATTATAATAATTATAACGATAACGACAACAACGGTAATGAGGAGTAGGTGGGGGACTAGGGCTAGGAGGAGGACCACGAGGAGCGTTGTTGTTTTAATTATGTAAGATTCAGTCAAAATGATGGATTAGCAAAATCTTTAACGTGTTCGTAAAAATTCCACTTAGTATTTTTTTCTGCTCTATTTCAAATCTGCTTTTCAAATCCAACTACGGCCAACTTTGACTTTCACCCTTCCGTATTCGATTAAAATAAAGTACCAGTCATGTCCTTGAGTCGATTCAACCGAAAGTCACTTCCTTTGAGATTGCTGGTCTTATGGTAAATTAGAAACCATTTACGGGGTCGATAAAATAAAGTACCAGTAATGCACTGGGGTAATTGCTGGCCTTGTGCGAAATAGTAGAAACAATTATTTATGTCGGTGTTTGTGTTTGTTTAAATACGTATGCATGTATGCAACAATGTATGTGTGTATGTGTATATGTATGCATGCATGTATGTATGCATGTATGTATGCATGTATGTATTATGTAGGTATGTATGTATGTATCAAGATTGGAAATGTGTTTTAAGTACTAGGGATAATCTAAGGTATGTATGTATACATAAATGTATATAAGTATGCGTTTTATTTAAAGTTTTCGTCACTATATTCTCTAAAACATCTTGTGCGCAGCAGTTTTGATATGTGCGCCTCGAATACTGTGAATGCGCAAAAGCCGAAATCGCGTTTATCAGTTGTTCGATTGACTATGAAAATTGTTTGTAGTATCTACTATATCACTTTACAATCTGAGTTCAAATTCTACTTAACTGTAGGTAATCTAGTAATAATGAATCTTGTGGAAAGCCGTGTATTCCATAAATTGTGGTTTTCAATGTATTTATTGAAAACACAAAGGGTGTGTAAACTCATGTTTGTAATCATCAAACGAAGCCATTATTATAACCGATCCACAGAAGAAAGAGAAAAAAAAGATCAATGCAAAATCAGCGTTCTTTGCAGCAATCTCTCTGTTGTAAGACGAAGAAAAGTAAATAGAAAAAATAAAAAAATAACAGGTTTTCACAAGAAAATCGTAAAAATAAAATTCACATTAAAGTTACTATAGAAATCATTTTTTGTTGCTGTCCTCTGCATCAATATCAATACTTAGGTAAGAATATAGACTACAATGACGGTTATGTAATTTCCTATAATAAACCGACATTTAGTTTATTCTACACGAGTCAATATACTGATATTTCCCCCATTCTCCTTGCCTTTTCACTACTATTACCGCTACCACAACACACAATCACCCCCACACATTGACTGCATCAATGTACTTTCACTTTTACGTTACTTTCACTTTCACTTTTACTTTACTACATAAACTCTGCTCCATTAAAGACAATTATTGAAATTATTAATGGAAGCAGGCAAGAAATACACATAGCAGACGCTAGATTTTGGTTTTATTGTTTGTATACATCCACATATACACACATACGCAGGCAACCACACACACACACACACACACACACACATATATATATATATATATATATATATATATATATATATATATATATATATATATATATATATATATAATAATAATAATAATAATAATAATAATAATAATAATGTTTTCTTTATTAACCACAAGGGTTTGCATAAAGTAGACATTAAGGACAGTACAGGACAATACAGGACGGTACAAATGGGCATTTCTGCGTGTAAAAAAAACAGAGGATGCAATAAAATAACAAAGAAAGATTCCCCAATAGGGGGGAGACTTCCGAGGGACATTTGTGGAGAAAGCCCATTAAAAGACCACAGTGACCCTGACCACCAGGGCAAGTGCCCTCTCCCAGTTTTCCACCTTTAATTTACAGACACATACTCAGAGTAGGCCCATTCACTCGGGCCATACTTGCTTCTCTCACCCATCTTTCAACAAAATGCTGGGAAGAGAGCACTTCCCTCTCTACCCTGAGTTTCCTTTTCAAATGAAATTTGAAAAAGTTAATCAGGGTATCACCGAAGAGGTAAGTGCTCGTCTTAAGCTCTTTCAAACGTGTCCACCATACTATCTCTTTCGCCATGGCCACCAGACAGATAAAAACTGCCTGCCCTTCCCGGCTAAAGGAAGAGGGCGGGGCAATCCTCACGATGGACTCAGCTGATAGCTGGATCCGTCCTACACGTGACAGCAGGTGTTCGACATAAACCCACAAGTCAGCAATGCTCGGACACTGGACGAGTGCGTGCAGGACGGTTTCGTCGCCCTGCGCGCATCTCGGACATGCCCAGCTGACGGCACCTCCATGCCTGTGGAGTTTATCCCGAACTGGCAAAGCTCCCCGGTAGCACTGCCAGGCCAGGGATTTCAGGAAGTTGTCCATAGGCCCCGGCCCGAAAGTCCTTCCGAAGAGACTGGCTAGTTGATTTTCGTCGACGCCTAGAGTTTCTCCAAGTACGTCGTCGCTCTTCCCCTCCACTAATCCTCTATAGAACGCCAAGGTGGAGTTTCCACCGATCACATTGCCCGATTGGTCGAGGGCTGTGAGCGCCTGAAAACATTCCAGTCTCCAAGCGCTCCCTCTCGGTCTTCGCTTGACCCAGGACTACAGCTCCGTCAAGGAGACGAGCTGGGGAAAGACGTGTCTAGCAAACGGCGACCACACCTGATCACCGTCGAGGAAGAGGTGGAGATGTCGTAGCATGAGCGCGTGTCTGCGCATCATCAGCCACGGCATGCCCAGCCCTCCACGCAGTGGGTGTTGACAGCAGATGGACCGCCTGACCACCGGAGCGCGTCCCTTCCACAAAAAGCGAAAGAGCAAACGCTCCAGCGCAGTCAAGCGGGGCTTAGGATAAGGTACGACGATCAGGCGGTAGTAGATGACGGACGCGATGTACGCGTTAGCCACCTCCGCTCGACCTTTCAGGGATAGCTTCCTCTCGGCCCATTTCTGGGTGAGAGAAGCCACCCTGCTCGTCACCTCGTCCCAGTTTTTGTCCGTCTGGAGGTCCGGACCGAACCAGACCCCTAGCAATTTAACCGGTCCGTCCGTCCAGCGCCCGACGACGCTGTTGGACGGCATGGACCTGCCTCTCCAGGTGCCGAGCTGCAGGCCCACTGACTTTTCCTGGTTTATCATTGCTCCTGTCACCGCTTCGTATTCTCTTAATGTAGTGCCGATCGCCTCGATGTGTTTGGCGTTCGACACCACTACGGTGACATCGTCCGCATATGCTGACACGGATCTTCCGTATCCTAGTTCGCGCGGGACCCCCCCCCCCTCAACGTCTCCAGTTTGTGCAGTAATGGCTCGAGAGTCAATACGTACAAGAGGGACGAGAGGGGACATCCTTGGCGGACCGAGCGCATGATGTTGAACAGTTCCGAAAGGTGACCGTTCACTCTCACCACAGAGCAGATGTCGCTGTGCATGGCAGCGATCCAGCCTCTGAAGACGGGCCCAAAGCCAGCCGCCCTCAGGACTGCCGCTAGGTAACGATGGTCGACCCTATCGAAGGCTTTCGACTGATCTAAATTTATCAAAGACCCACCAGTGCCAGGTTCCCTAGCTACTCTCTCTACGATGTATCGCATGAGGTGGAGGTTGTCGTGGTTGGATCTGTCGGGAATGGCGCATGTCTGCGTCTCTCCCACCAGACCACCAACGACAAACGCCAACCTCTTTGCTAGCACCTTGGGCAAAATCTTGAACTCTGTGTTTAGCAGTGTTATGGGCCTAAAATTATCTATGTTATCCCCCTTGTTCGGATCCTTTCTCAGCAGCGCCACCGCTCCTCGGCTCACAGAGCTGGGAATTCTCCCGTTCTGTTGCCAATTGCAGTAGACGTCCTCCAAGAGGCCTCCGAACAAGTCTGGCATTTGTACGTAAAGTTCATAGGGCAGACCATCCAAATCAGGCGATTTACCCCTTGTGCAGCCAGTCATTGCCTCCCGTACTTCAGCGGCTGTTATCGGCTTTTCGCAACACTCCGCCTCAGTGGCCGAGAGCCGCGCAGTCCGTCGAGGTAGACACTAAAGTCCATCCCTCGATCCGGCCCTCCGCTGCCCCCGAACAGTTGGGCGAAGTGTCGCTGAAAAGATTCACACATTTGCCCGGGATCGAGTAGCATGCGCCCGTCGTGGTCCACCAAAGACCGGATCGTGACTCTGTTACCACGACGCGCCTCCGCCACTCGGGCCCATGAACGGCTTTCGTCCCCTCGTGTCTGAGAGCACGCACCCTAGCTCTGACAACGCAGCCTTCGTGCTTTGCATTGAAGAATTGGTCAAGGGCCAATTTCGCCGCAAGTACGTCGGTCGCGATGCCTTTGCAAAGCGCCTCGTCTAATTTTCTAACTAATTCTCCCTCTGCTCTATTTTTCTCTATTGCTAAAGCCTTACTAAACCTAATGGACTCTATTCTAATTGCTCTTTTCAGAGCAAACCACCACTTGTTGTTGACGATGGCCCCGTCAACGCCCGCTTAACTAGTTCGCTAATCCGGTCCCTGTAGGCTTGCTCGCTGGTAAGGACGCGTTTAACTTCCAGTAGCCGGGTCCTCGTCTATGAAGCCTATCTAAGTCAAGCACACAGATCACGAATTTGTGGTCCGTGTAGCTGACTATCTTGAATTGTGGACAGCCTATGCTAGACCTATCTATTTCCCTACAAAATACTCTATCTAGATATGATCAGGATGACCCTATGCGATTTGTCCAAGTCATCATTGGTACATTCGGGAAATTCAATCGGTACCTGTGAGACAGTTCAAAACGCCTGAGCATGTTGGTGAGACTCTTGCACCTCCTCCCCTATCCGCTAATCCCACACAGTCCCAGCGTGCATCTAAGATTCCGTTCCAGTCGCCCACTAACACTAAAGAGCGGGACGTTCCAAGAAAGGTCTCCAGACGCCGGAAGAAATAACGCTGCCCTGCTCCTGTCGCGGCATAGACGGCCACAAACCTGAAAGCTTGCCCTCTCCGCTGGTCACGTCCAGCAACACCAACTTACCTTCTGGGTCCAGGAAGATGGCCCGTATGGCAAGATCCAAACCTCTCCGAAAAAGCACAGCAACTCCTCCCCCCCGATCCCGGAGGGCCGGGAGATGCGTACACATCGTAGCCGCCGAAGATCGGTGTGAAGGCCCGTGCTTCGGAGATTCTGGTCTCGCTGATGGCCACTACATCTATGTTTAGTGACCTGAGGTCGTTGAGCAGGTGGCCCTGCTTCCATGACGACCCCAAACCACGCGCATTTATGCTGCCTATTCTGAGTGAGGTCATGTTGAAATGGAGTGGAAAAGATGGGAAAGACCACCTAC
The DNA here is from genome assembly GCA_964016885.1 of Eledone cirrhosa. Classification (NCBI taxonomy): domain Eukaryota; kingdom Metazoa; phylum Mollusca; class Cephalopoda; order Octopoda; family Eledonidae; genus Eledone; species Eledone cirrhosa. The sequence goes on along the minus strand of OZ024742.1, from coordinate 34,429,063 downwards.
CTTACTTCTCGTAGAGGAAGGACGGTTTTTCCATCCTTTTCACTGCTTGTGGCCTCCTCAGGAAGGATCTTCTTATAAATCCTCCTGGAGAGTGCTTGTCGGAAGTCTCCGATGTCTTTGGGGAATTTTTGTTTTAGTGTCATGTACGTTTTCTGTGTGACGCGAGTGATTTGTATGTGTGGAGGTGGTGTGAATTTTGGGGTTGTTGTGTAATCTTTTTCTGTGATGCTGGTGTTGTGTTGGATGTAGCGTAATAATTGCTTGTTGTTCAAATTTAATGCTGTGTAGTGTGTATCGTTTTAGTTGTTTTGTTTTGTTTGCGTTTGTTGTTGGTTTGTTTCTGTTTCGCATTTTGGTGACTTTTGTGGTGTAGGTGATGGTGGTGTTGGGGTTAATGATGGTGATGGTGTTGGTGTTTGGGGTGATGGGGTTGGTGATGCTGGTGTGGATGGTGGCATATCTGTCCTAACTTTTTTGTTTGTTAATTTATTTGTTTCCTTCTGTATTTTGTTTTTGGAGGGGGAAGGAAGAGAATTTTTTCTTTTTTGGTTTCTTTTTTTCTTTTTTCCTGATACCGTTTCCCACTCCTCGTCGTCACAATCTGTCTCCAGTTGTGATAGGCCGGGGAGTGGAAAATCCTCCACAGGCGTTAGTTTTGGTTGTGACGTGGTGGATGGTGTAGGCGCTGGTGCTAGTTCTGAAGCGTTGGGTGGTGGTGGTGTTGGTTTTGTTGGTGGTGGTGGTGTTGGTTTTGCTACTGTTGCTGGGGTTGTTGCTGTTATAGTTGCTTCTGTTGTTGCTGCTACAGTTGTTGCTGCCATATCTGCTACTGGTGGTGTTGATGGTTGAGTCACTGGGGTGTGTAGGAGAGGTGGCCTCAACCTTTTAGCCTGAGGGCAAAAAGCCCTTAGGTGGGTTCCTTCACGACATACGTCACACCTAGGCCTTCTGCCCTCGACAATCACGGTGAGGTGGCTGCCGTCAGTGAGGTCTATTACCTCTGGGATCTCCTCAATGCTTTTTTGGTCCGCTTGGATCAGGAGCTCCATCCCAGATCCGTACCAGTTCTTCTGCTTTTCTTTTGCTATTGCTATTATCTTTGTGTTGGCTGCGATGCCGGCGAGGACGGCCGCGATTAGCCAGGGAATTTCGATGACCGGTGGAACGTGGGTCACCCTGATCTTTACGAGTCTCTGGCCACAATAGCTTGGGACGAGTGTGAAGTCGTCACTTCTTAATGGGGCCATGGAGTGTTCTCTAGCCTCCTCTGGTGTTTTAAAGAACACGTCCACGGTTCCATACTTCTGCCCACGTCTGATGTGGGTTTTTCTTGCCCACACATGTCCCAAAGCTTTTTGGATTTGGGACTCGGATGCCCGTTCCACTCGGCACGATTTTACATTTATTGTTCGATACGACACGGTGCATAGGCGCCGATGCTCCATTTTATTAGGTGTATGTGGGGGGGGGGGGGGGGCTGACCCTGTACCCATCTTTCTTTATCATTTTTTGGCATTTTCTAATTCCTCCTGAGTTACCGTAAATGTTTCGCACTGTTTTGCTACTCTGGCAAAACTCAGGGTGGTTTTTATAATGTCATTGTTGCTGTTGTTGTTATCGTTATTTTTGTTATTATTAATTTTAGTTTTAGTTGTGGTGGTGGTGACGTCAGTGGTGTTCGGTGTGGAAGAGTCCATTTTGGTTGAAAACATTTCGACATCACGAGTTGATTTATTTTTTCCTTTTGTTTCTGTTGTCGCGGTGGTTGTGGGGGTGGTGGTTGTCGCGGTGGTGGTGGTGGTGGTGGCGGCTTTAACACCTGCAGTCATTGGTAATGGCGGGAAATGAATGTCTGCCTGAGACAAATTTAAAATATTGCTACTGCTTAAATTTTTTGTGTTGGCAAACGTAGTAATATTTACAATGGTAGTGTCGGTGTGAGGTGTTAGTTTGTGAGGAAAGGCTCTCAGCTGCTTGGTGCAGAGGTGAATTAGCCATTTTTTTTCAAAGAAATTTTTGATAATCATAAAAGTTTAAATTTGGGGCACAAGGCCCCAATCTTTTTGGGTGTCCTTTTCGGAAAACAATGTATGTGCGCTTATAAACAGTTAACAATAAAATTTTCCATAAATGGCAATTTTTAACAAACGGAAATAACAAACCTTTGCGAAGCTCACGATGATACGATTTACTACTTAGGTCGCCAATAATAATAATAATAATAATAATACTTTCTTTATTAACCACAAGGGTTTACATAAAGTAGCCATTAAGGACAGTACAGGACAATACAGGACGGTACAAATGGGCATTTCTGAGTGTAAAAAACAAGAACAGAGGATGTAACAAAAAAGAAACAATGAAAAATTCCCCAATAGGGGGAAGTCTTCCGAGAGTCATTCGTGGAGAAAGCCCATTAAAAAAGCCACGGTGACCCTGACCACCAGGGCAGGTGCCCTCTCCCAGTTTTCCACCTTCAATTTACATGCGCATACTCGGGCTATGCGTGCCTCTCTCACCCATCTTTCAATAAAATGCTGGAAAGAGAGCACTTCCCTCTCTACCCTGATTTTCCTTTTCAAATGAAATTTGAAAAAGTTAATCAGGGCATCACCGAAGATGTAAGTGCTCGTCTTCAGCCCTTTCAAACGCGTCCACCATACTATCTCTTTCGCCATGGAAAAGAAAGGAAATTGGAGAATATATATATACACACATATATATTTGTGGATGTGTATATATATATATATATATATATAAAATGCTGGGATCCATTCATTGGAATCTTGGAGCATATTCTACAGTGGATATGGCGCATGTCTCTCTGACATGACACTTTTAATTTTAATTTAATTTTGGATATATATATATATATATATATATATATATATATATATATATATATATATATATATATATATATATATATATATATATATATTTATATATATATATATATATATATATATATATGAATATATATATATATATATATATATATATATATATATATATATATATATATATATATATATGTATGTGTGTATGTATATGCATGTATATATATATAGGGAGAGGGAGTTGGAGGGTACAGTCGATGATTAAGTAGTTCGCAGTTACACTAAGAATTGAAACATATCAAGCCGATACATCAAAATCCACACACACACACATACATACAAACACACACACACACACACACACACATATATATATATAAAAACATGAGAAAAATGAATACTGCGTGGTTGCACATGGGTTACATATGATAAAGATAGTCCTTCATCAGTGATTTTCCAACCTTCATTGGTATTTCATCGCTTTAAAAATCATATACCTCCAGTTTGTGCGAGCAATAGCTAAATAAAACTATTGGGACAAGTAAATCGCGTAAAGCGATCGAGACAAGTAAACAAACATAGAAGGATAGCAACGCAATATATATATATATATATATACATTGGACCTTCTTTGAGGAAAAACAAAACAAACCAAGTTTAAACCACTACACTTCGGTGTAGTGGTTGATTGTGGTTGATCAGCAAAATATAATTTTATTCGAATATTCAGATGAACGAAGAATTCTTCGCTTCATTCGTGATAGAATCCACCATGTAGGGTCCGAATTATCCTTTAACAACATTGAAATATACTATTTGTTTGAACAGATATATTTCGCCATTTTTCAAATTTTAATTGAATATTTATTAATATTAGAAAATGTTATAATCACCATCATTTGCGACTATCGTCTACCATTGTATTGGAAGGTACATGAAATTCTAACACTGTAAAATTCATCTGGCTTCGATGCAAAGAATTCTGTCAGCCACTGACGTAGCTGGTCTCCATTGGCGAAGGTCTTTGATTTTATTGCAAGAAAACGGTGATAATCTGTAGGTGCGATGTCGTGAGATGACGGCAGAACTTCCTAACCTAGCTCCAGTAGCTTCTTACGGGTCATTCTCCATGAATCCAGCCGAACGTTATCATAAAGGAATCGAACAGGACCATGGTGTGGCCACATTTGTGTGATTTTCACAGCTAATTGATGAGGTTGTTGGCAATAGACGTCAAAGATTCTGTTGGTATTCGGTGTCATAGTCGATGACACCTTTCCAATACCACCAGACGCTCAATAATGCATTGCGACGGTGGGATTCACTCTTTAGTTGTTGCCGGTGGGTGCAGACTCTTTATCGAACCACAGTCGCTTGTTTGACATTAATATAGATACACCGCTTTACATCACTAGTGAAAATGTAACATTAAGATTTGGTTGTGCGATGGTAAAAGAGCAGAGAAGTTGCAGCTGCCAGCCGACATTCATGATTATGATTGGTCAGATTATGGGACACCAATTTGTCCAGGTCGGACAACTTCTGTATTGCATACAAATGATTGAGGATGGTTGATTTAGATGCCCCAAGAACTTTGGAGAATTTGACGTGATACCTGGAGTGGAACGGCTTTCATCAGCTCATTCAATTGCTCGTCGTTGACGCTGAATGGATGTCCTCCGCGACATCGACCTCCAAGGCTGTAACCACCGGAACCAGTCCCTGGCACTGATTTCTTATATGGTTCTTGCATTGGTAATGCGACGACTCGATGTTGCTAGTCGTAGGCCGGATTTGAAGACATAAAGTAAACAGCCATAAATAAACGATTGTGATAAATTCATATTACTTCCCATTTGACGGCGTAACACAACCTGAGAAATTCACTTAGTGCATTCCAACGTCCCTTCTTATGTATGTGCGCATGCGCAATATTCAACATTTCCAGAAAATCTCCTTTTGAAAAACAGCAGGAACATTCTGTCAAAGCCAATGATAATAATAATAATACACCAACAAACACACACACTCACCCAACAAACACATACACCAACAAACACATACACACACACATGTGTATATATATATATATATATATATATATATATATATATTTACCTCTCTCACTCTCTCTCTCTCTCCCTCTCTCTATATATATATATAAGTATGTACACGTACATACATATATGTATACAGACGTACAGTAGTATGTATATATATATACATACATGCACACATATATATATGTACGTATGGATTCACCGAACATTTATTATAATGCTCGGTGTGTTTGTAAACAAACATCCCGTATTAAGCCGTAATGTCTAGTAACCATCGTTGCTCGTTTGTTCAACACTGACAAAGGAACGCTGTACTAGTTTCAAGCTAGACACTACAGCTTAATACGGGATGTTTATTTACAAACACACCGAGCATTATAATAAATGTTCGGTGAATCCATACGTACATATATATATGTGTGCATGTATGTATATATGTATACATACTATTGTACGTCTGTATACATATAAGTATGTACGTGTACATACTTATATTTAAGTAACAGCCGTATTAAGAGTGGGAAATGAAATTTCGTTTCATTTTTTCCATTTATATATATATATATATATATATATATATATATATATATATATATATATATATAATATATAAGAACAAAAGATGGTTAAAGGAGTTCCATGTATTTTATTATGCGCATTTCAAAAACAAACATCATTATGCAATAATATTTGTGTTTTCATCAGATAAAACAGGAGGACATGATATGAAGGCTAAAAAACACTTGTGGATAGTGCAGTTTTAAATCAACATATGAGAAGTAGTTTTAGATTGATGTGTGATATTGGGAAAAATATTTTATTTAGAGGGGGGGGGGGGGAGGATGAAAAAAAGAGGAGGAGATGAGAGTGAAGGTGGAGAGGGAGGAATATAATGAGGAAGGATGAGATAGGAGGAGAGATGGGTGATAGAGAGAGAGAGATAGTTTTTATAACTGAGAAAGATATATTGTTTTACATAGAGAGATTGAAAACCGTTGGAAGATAATGTATAAATTAAAAGAATTTGAAAATTAACGAAGGGAAAAATATGTGCGAAGAAGGAGAGGGAGTTAATATGTATTGAGAATAATGAGTTTGATGATAGAGAGAAGAGAATAATGAATTGCGGATGAATATTCTAACGTCAAAAAAAAAAAAAATGTATATGTTTACGAAGGATTTTTATAAGGTGATATGAATTTTGAATGTGTTGTATTATGTAATAATTGATTCTATGTTAGACAAGAGTGAGAAAAGGTACAGATTAGGGGTTAGATATTAGAGGAGAGGAAAAGGAAGTGATAAATATGGGTGTTTTTGAAATGCGCATAATAAAATACATGGAACTCCTTTAACCATCTTTTGTTCTTATATATTATGTATACTCCAGTCCTACAAACTGTAGAGTGCTTCTTATCCGATATCTGCATTGCTTTATTGTACTACAATAAAACTCACCTCCTACATATATATATATATATATATATATAAATGAAAGGTATAGAAATTGTTTTAACGATAAGCTAACAGTATTCCATAACAGATATGCGACTATGTCGTCAAGATGGGAAAAATAGTTAACGTAAGATGTAGGAAAAATAATTCAAACTCATCTCAAAAGAGAATCAGGATATAAATTCATCCACAGAATTTAGTGAAATCCAGGGAAAAATCGATAGAGCCTTAACTCATGATAAAATAAAGTCTAAAATACTTATCCTTCAATTTGGAAAAACATCAAATGCTCTGTATAGTCTTGAAGACTATTTCATGAAAACTTTCAGTGGAGATGGTCATGGTTTATCATTCATCATCAACAGAGCTCAACTCGATAACCAGGGCTCTCACAGAATTATAAGCCAAAAAGGGAATTCTAAAACTGGCTAGTTCACCATCATGCGTGATTATGAAAAACGCACATGAGGAAAAACAGGGCTAGTGACGTCAGGATGAAAATGAATGTTTGTTTACAAGAAATAACAGTCAAATACATTCCGAAAAAAAATCTACAAAAGGAGTTCAGCAAACAGCAATATTATCGCAGTTTTTATTTAAAAAATCGGGATTAGTCACAGATAATTTAAGCACTCTAGGGAAAATATCCGTGTATAAATATATAAATGAAAGGTATAGAAATTGTTTTAGCGATAAGCTAACAGTATTCCATAACATATATGCGACTATGTTGTCAAGATGGGAAAAATACTTAACGTAAGATGTAGGAAAAATAATTCAAACTCATCTCAAAAGAGAATCAGGATATAAATTCATCCACAGAATTTAGTGAAATCCAGGGAAAAATCGATAGAGCCTTAACTCATGATAAAATAAAGTCTAAAATACTTATCCTTCAATTTGGAAAAACATCAAATGCTCTGTATAGTCTTGAAGACTATTTCATGAAAAAAAAAAAATATATATATATATGAAAATGTTCAAGACCTCAACATTTTCCTATTACCCACACTACTAACCTAAGTATTGATTGAGTACTCTGGTGCGTTATGGTCCATCTGGTTCCTTACCACACTGCCATCGTTATATATATATATATATATATATATATATATATATATATATATATATATAAAATATATATATATATATATATATATATAACCATGGAAGTGTGTTAAGGAACCAGATGGACCATAACGCACCAGTGTACTCAATACTTAGGGTAGTAGTGTGGATAATAAGAAAATGTTCGGTGTCTTGAACATTTTCATATATATATATATATATATATATATAGAGAGAGAGAGAGAGGGGGGGGGTAAATAGATAGATAGATAGATAGATAGATAGATAGATAGATAGATAGATAGATAGATAGATAGATAGATAGATAGATATACACCTCTGTATATTTGTGTGTCTATGTTTGATGGTTACTGAAATTATATAATATTTAATATTAAAACGAATCCAAAACAAATATAAACATCAAAAAGAAAATTTAGAACGTGCAGGGTTTTACAAGGAAGCTACTTACGGTGAATGAGATGATTGAGTTAGGTAATGTATTTTGCTGTATTTATGGCAAAGAGAAACCGAATGTTCAGGGTAGATCATAACTTTGACACAGAGGTATCAGTAAAAGAAAAAGGACAATATAAAAATATCAAACATAATTCATAGAATAAACGGGGAAAAAAAGAAATATTTATGAAAAAAATTACATGATACAATGGTTTCGATATAGATTGAGAAAATTTAATATAGATAAAGAAGTTTGTAAGCAATAAACGGAAATGAAAGGATCTCGATTATAATTAGTGTTGTAGCTTTCGTTTTTATTCATGTTTATGGTTATTCCGAGATATGTATCATAGACGGTAGCCATAAGTGAATGACAGCTTTCATTTAGTTTCTTAAGTCCTCTATTTTCTGACTACAACTACACACACACACACACACACATATACATACGCACATGCACACATACACACACACATACATGTATATATATATGTGTGTGTGTGTGTGTGTGTGTGTGTAGTCAGAAAATACACACACATACACGCACACACACACACATATATATATGTGTGTGTTTGTGTGTGTTCAATAGGGGGTAACCACAGTAAGTAAGGTACTCACTACATTAGTAGTCTAAACATGTTTAATATAGAAACGGCTTCTTCAGGACTAGAACTGCTTCATTCAAAATAAATCCTTTACTACACACACACACATATATATATATGCATATATATATATATATATATATATATATATATATATATATATATATATATATATATACACACACACATATATATATATATATATATATAATTCCCGAGATCCATGGACGAGTTCTCTCCAGTGGTTTCTGTCCCTCATCATCGCCACTATGTCCTGCGTCTCCAAGAGACCAGTGTCTGTCCTTAGGGCATCAACATATGTCAACAGATCGGCCCTCCCACTCGGTGCCAAGTTCAGATACATAAGGAACGAACTGGAACGTTTCCGGAACAAATGCACCGACGCTAGAGACCGAGACACACACACCACACATTTCCTGGAAGTACTCAAACTGAACGGATATACGACATCCACCACAAACCGTGCCAGAAAGAACAGAGGACACCACACTCGAGGCACTAACACTTGCTTCCTGAAGCTCCCACACTTCAGTGAAGAAACAACAACAGCCATCCGCAGAGCTATCAGACGAGAGGGACTAGATATCCAACTAGCCCACTCAGGTCCTTCTCTACGCGGTCAGCTAACCAAAAGACACTCCACCAGACATGACAACTGCTGCAGACTAGCCAACTGTCCCATCAACGACACAGACCTATGCCACCAGGCTTACGTCGTATACAGACTAGAGTGTGACAAATGCAACAACTTCTACGTAGGTAGCACCACCAGACCACTCCACATAAGAATAAAAGAACACCTCAATACTAACGCTTCCTCATTTAAGAAACACCTAGTTAAATGCAAAAACACCGACAAAACCATAACAGTTAGGATAGAAACTAAGGAAAGAAACCTCGGCAATCTTAGAATTAAGGAAGCACTAATTATAGACAAAACACAAACAACAATTAATAATAGACTAGAACTCAACACCCAATTTATAACTTGATAGAGCTCCTAGCCCCATATTTACACACACCCCACACGCACACACGCACGCACACACACACACACAATTACACCTCCACTTATTCTCTCTCACACATACACACACTAAACCTGTTCTAACACGAGATAATATCTATCCCCCACATTTACGTATAGACATATCTTCTCACACTCACACACACACACTCACGTACTTACACCTTCATGCATTCTCCCACACACTTAAACAGGCATGTACAAAAAAAACAAAAAAAAACAAAAACAAAACATAAACAAACCCCTCTTAAAGGGAGACTACTCTTTATTCACCTAATCTTAACTCTTTGAAATTAGAGATAGAACAGATACTCTATACCATTTCCTGTCAGCATGACTTGGAAAGCTTTTTAGAACACTGGTTTGACAACTTTATTCCCTCTGAAGAAGAGATATTATCTCGAAAATTTAGGACATTTAAATAACTCTAAGATAAAAGACAAATTGTCAACAATATCTTTTGCATTTGCATTCTTTATTCTATGTCCATACCTGCATTGTTTTGACTTTATTATACATATACAAACGTTTATACCTCATTACACAATGCTTCAAGTGAACTATAACCTCCTCCATATATATATATATATATATATATATATATATATATAGTAGATAAATCTACCAAAAGTTTACGGTAGTGTCCAATCCGTATGAAGAACTCAATGTAATCCGGATATCATGGAAAGAAGAGATGCATTCAAAAATCACTTTCAGTGAAAGATAAACGGAATACAGAGTCAAGATAAAATATAAAAAAAATAATGAATAAAACAAAGAAACAGTTCCTTATATTAAACAAAAAAAGTTCATTATTTAACGATCGTTTCTAGGACATATATGTGTTAGAATTGGCATGCATATTCAAAAGATCTATGTACAAAATTATACAAACTATCAAGCAGAATATACATACCATCACATATATATGCTGTCTTCAGATTATTTCTGAAGACAGCATATATATGTGATGGTATGTATATTCTGCTTGATAGTTTGTATAATTTTGTACATAGATATTTTGAATATGCATGCCAATTCTAACACATATATGTCCTAGAAACGATCGTTAAATAATGAACTTTTTTTGTTTAATATAAGGAACTGTTTCTTTGTTTTATTCATTATTTTTTTTATATTTTATATATATATATATGTGTGTGTGTGTATGTGTAGTAAATGACCGCTAATTTTTTTAAGCCGGCATAATGCAGTATAAAAATACGAAGAACAAATTATGAAAAATGAAATAAAACTCAACGAAGTTATCTTTACCTAATGTACTTTACCATATTTCATGGCTAATACCCTCTTTTTGAAGCGAAGCTGAAACAGTTCAAGACAAAACAAACGAAGGATCACAGTTTTCAGTGATTTCCTTTCCTAACTGATCTATGTGTTTGAAAAACGCATGTGCAGGCGCGGGCTAGTCTCAGTATTTCAAATTAGGACTTAAAAAGACGGATAATACTGCTAACCTTGTTTCCAATTCTCTAATGATTCATATATACATATACATATATAAATGCATACATACATACATACATACATACATACATACATACATACATACATACATACATACATACATACATACATACATATATACGTACATACAAATATACATACGCACATACATATAATAATTACTTGCTTGTGTATATTTTCCATCTTTAGTATATTAAGTCTTCTACTAGTGGATTTCATTCGGTTAGAACTATGCATGGAAATCTCTTAGGAATGTATGTTAAGATGGTTTTTGATGTGTAATAAGAGGACAGAAACCTACAATCATGATCTTGATAAACATTACCTTCATCATCATCATCGTCATCATCATCAGATTTAGCATCGACATGATGCCGCTCCCCTTCGGCACCGTCATCGTCATCATCATCATCATCATCACCATCATCATCACCATTATCACCATCACCATCATCATCATCATCATTCTTCTTCTTCTTCTTCTTCTTCTTCTTCTTCTTCTTCTTCTTCTTCTTCTTCTTCTTCTTCTTCTTCTTCTTCTTCTTTTTCTTGATATTATTATTATCATTATTGTTATTGTTATTCCTTGAATCTCAGTCATTGATGTTGGTTAACTGGAAAGTCCGTTGGATTGAATATCAAGCCACTACCTGCAGCCTCAGATATTCAGGACGTATCGGAGGGTTCTTGCCGTTCCAAGCAAGCATGCCTTTTGAAGCGTTCCAAAAAGCGTGAAGGGGCCGATTTTCTTTAACCATCCCTGGAAACCTTTGGAGATAGTCCCCAGTGCGCCTATGACAATCGGGATCACTTTGACTTGATGGCAGTTCCAAATCCTTTTCACCTCCCACTTTAGGTCCTGGTATCGGTTAATTTTCTCCCTCTCCTTCTCTTGCACTCTCGTGTCGAACGGGCAGGCCACATCCACAATCAGGCACGATCTTTTTTCTTTGTCCACAACCACCAGGTCAGGTCTATTGTGTTCCAGTTTTTTGTCCGTCTGTATCCTAAAATCCCACAGCACCTTCACCTGACTGTTCTCCATCACCGCCTCTGGCCTATGCTCATACCATTTCTCAGAATGTGGTAGATTGTTTACTTTGCACAGGTGCCAGTGGATCACCCTGCCCATCACATCGTGTCTCCAGCCCTTATAGTGGGTCTGGGCTAGGTGTTTACACTCGGACACAATGTGAGCCACAGTCTCCTCTCTCTCTCCACAGATCCTGCACAGTGGGCTAGCCTCCTCCTTGTAGATATGGTGCTTCAACCACTTCGTTTTGAGGGCCTGCTCCTGCGCAGCCATTAGCATTCCTTCTGTAGCCTTTTTGAGGTCTCCTCTTCTCAACCAGTTCCATGTCTGTGGATCTCTAATTATTATTATTATTATTATTATTATTATTATTATTATTATTATTATTATTATTATTATTATTATTATTATTATTATTATTATTAAAGTCGGTGTTGTTGTTGTTGTTGTTTACACATGCTATTCAACAGATGCAACTGCAGAGATATCATGCGGACTGTCCACCCTGCTGCCTCAACAAGACACCATGTAGTATGGTAGGGTATGATGTGATATTGTATATGTGCGACTATCAATGTGAGTGGATATCAATGAAATAAGTTAGTAACCTTTAGGACGAACATATTGATTGCTTATTACAAGTTATTTCCTACCATATTACAGGCATTACCCTACTTTAATAACACAAGCTATTCATCTTGTAATATTGCAGCTCTCATTTTATTAGAAACTACCGCAGCTATGATGCGCACATTCACACACAAGCATACGTTTATGTATATATATATATATATATATATATATATATATATATATATATATATATATATATATATATATATATATATATATATATATATATGTATATATATATATATATATATATATATATATATATATATATATATATATATATATATATATATATATATATATATATGTAGGAGGTGAGTTTTATTGTAGTACAATAAAGCAATGCAATTGCAATTGCCCTGTTAAAAATAAATGTCCTCTCAACAACCATTGTCTTGATAAAAACTTAATTTACGAATGTAAAGTTATAACTGACACCAATTCTTCACCTATTTTGGCTCCACTTCCACCTCTTTTAAAGCTCGTCTTTATAACCATCATTCGTCTTTTAAATACAAACTTAAAAGAACCAACACGGCTCTCTCAGAACTCATATGGTCCTTGAAAGACAAAAATATTAAATATAGCATCTTTTGGAAGAAGGTTTCTTCTGCGTCTCCATACTTGAACAGTTCTCTATCCAAGATTTGCAATCTCTGTCTAAATGAAAATTTACCATTATATCTAATTTAGATTCTATAATAAATAGACGCACTGACTTGCTTTCTATCTGCTTGCATAAATTCCACAAAACATTCCACAAAGTATACAGCTAATATCCAAATCTTTATCAATTTAGAATCTTTTTTCTCAAAGGCACATATATATATATATATACACTTCTTTAAAAATATACCCATCTTTCTACCTTATTTCAAAGGTCTTATTATACATTATATAATACTTGTTACTCATTCTATAATACTTGTTACTCATTCTATATCGCTCCTATTTTTCTTTTAATGTCTAACCCCTAATCTGTACCTTTTCTCACTGTTGCCTAACATAGAATCAATTATTACATAATGCAATACATTCTTACTCTATATCACCTTGTAAAAATCCTTCGTAAACATAAACATTTTTTTGACGTTAGATTATTCATCCTCAATTCATTATTCTTTTCTCCCTTTCATCTAACACATTCATGCTCATCTCACAATATATCCTTACTTAAATTACCCGTTGTTCTTTTTAATAATACATATCAACATTTTCTTTCCATCGCACATATTATTAAACCCTTAAATATCATTCTTAATACATATTAACTTTTTCTTTCCATCGCATATGTTATTAAACCCTTAAATATTATTCTTAATACATATTAACATTTTCTTTTCATCGCACATATTATTAAACCCCTCAATATACAAACCTTAACTTTACATTATTTTTCTCTTCGTTAATTTTCAAATTCTTTTAATTTATACATTATCTTCCAACGGTTTTCAACCTCTCTATGTAAAACAATATATCTTTCTCAGTTATAAAAGCTATCTCTCTCTCTCTATCACCCATTTCTCCTCCTATCTCATCCTTCCTCATTATACTCCTCCCTCTCCATTTTTTACTCTCATCTCCTCCTATTTTTCATCCTTTCCAACCCCCCTCAAAAAAAAATATATATATATTTTTACCAATTTCACACATCAATCTAAAACTACTTCTCATATGTTGATTTAAAACTGCACTATCCACGAGTGTTTTTTAACCTTCATATCATGTCTTCCTGTTTTATCTGATGAAAACACAAATATTATTGCATGATGATATTTGTTTTTGAAATGCGCATAATAAAATACATGGAACTCTTTTAACCATCTTTTGTTCTTATATATATATATATATATATATATATATATATATATATATATATATATATATATATATATATATATATATATATATATATGTACATATATATATATGTGTATATATAAATATATATATATATATATATGTATATATATATGTGTATATATAAATATATATATATATATATATATTTAAAAGAACAGAGGTGTAACATATGTATATGTATATATATATATATATATATATATATATATATATATATATATATATATATATATATATATATATATATATATATATATATAAATATATATATATATATATATATATATATATATATATATATATATATATATATATATATATATATATATATACATATATGTGTGTATGTATGTATATATATATACGTATATATATATATATGCTTATTAGCAGACACATACATAAACGCATATACATATAGAAATATATACAGAAATATATATATATATATATATATATATATATATATATATATATATATATGTATATATATATATATATATATATATATATATATAAGTGTGTGTGTATGTGTATGTAGTGAGAGATGGGGAGAGCGAGAATGACGGAGACACTGACTGAAAGAGAGAGAATATCAACGCGCGCACACACACAGACACACACACATACACACACATGTCATAGTTTCTTATGACATGTGTGTGTATGGGCCAGCTTTTGGGGGGAGGGGATAGACAATTAAATCGGCCCCAGTGTGTGACTGGTACTTTATTTATCGACCCCGTAAGGATGAAGGCAAAGTTAACCTCCGCGGGATTTGAACTCAGATCATAAAGAGCCGTAACTCTATACTGCAAAGCAAGGCGTCCGACCCTCCACCGATACTGCCAATCCACTGCCCTATACACACATATATAATAACTAACAAATAGTTTTATCGCTCTATACAAGAAAAGTAAATCTGAGCTTTTCAGATATTATTGTTTCTACTTTTGGCACAAGGCCAGCAAGTACCCATACAAACAGAACGGCAGACACAAATGTTTCTGTGTGATTACTACCTGCCAACTGATAGTTGTCAGATATGCAAATCTGGTTGATAAGTGGATATGCAGATCTGACTGATCATCCAGTTTGCTAATATGCAAATCAGGCAATCTGTCACTATATGTTCCAGAAAATATTATATATTTTCACTAGCTCTGACAGTTGGCAGGTAAGCAGTATACGGTACTGATGAAGGCTAATCACCCAGAAACATTAGTGTCTGCCCTTCTGTTTATACGCCAACAGAAGAGGAAGAATGACGGGGTCATTCTACTGACATGGCTTAATTGCAAACCTATCAAATATTATTAATATTCGAAAAGCTCAGATTTACATTTCTTTTATATATATATATATATACAACAATACTCATCTTTTTCCATTTCTCCGAGGGTTCTTAACCCCACTATCAGGCTAAATAATTTCTTTAATTTCTTTAGTCAAAATACGGCGATAGCTTACATTTCTAATAATTTCAAACCCACTCGCTGTTTCGAAAATATTGTTACTTGATATATATATATATATATATATATATATATATGCAAAAGTTTTATTTAAAATTGTTGGGTTACAACGAGTAAATATTTTATAACTGATATAAAAGCACTCAACAGGTTTTGGAGTAGGTTTACGATATTAAACAAATGGAAACTATATTTATAAAACCATATTTATTTCATTATATATATTTCAGAGATATCATATTAAAAATATGGTTTCCATTTGTTTAATATCATATATATATATATATATATATATATATTTATTTATTTATTTGCACGAAGAGAGAGACATATATAACCTTAATTGTTAATTGCCTCTACATTAACGCTAAAAAGTGACTCCAAAACAGTGATGCACCATAACCCTATGAAATATTTTTCATACACCTAAACGCAGCCCAACCTACAAAATATATACAACATTAGACATAAAGTAAAAAAAAAAAGGTAATCTAGAACAACAACTAATCCTACACTTAATACGGGTTGGGGGACACCGGACGCCATCAGGCAGCAGACGTCATATGTGGTTTAACAATTTTACTGCAGGAGGTTGAAGTCGTA
>OZ024742.1:34399930-34407430 GCA_964016885.1 Eledone cirrhosa | reverse complement strand
GAGCAAGTTAATACATATATTAGATTTTCTGATGCGCATGTGAAATTGTGTTTTACTATAAAACGTTGTCCTTCTTTGAAATAGAATTCCGATGCATATATACACACACACACACACACACACACACTTCTCCGTATAAGACAAGAGCTGAAAAATATCTTTTAACATATTAAAATATCCCCCACAAACGTACAGACACCTTACTACTGACCGATCCCTCTACCACGAATTACTCTGCTACACCCCCCCCCCCCCACACACACACTTGACTTAATAGGCACCTGAACTGTTGACCTGTCAACAAACTGCAATTCACACACACATCCCTACTGACCATTATCGCAACAATGAACCTCTTTACTACTACTACACACACACACACACACACATATTTGTCTTGAAAGACTTATTTTTCAGTGACTTCTCAATCAGCCGAGATAAAACCTACATTTGGCGCAAAATTAATTTTTAACATTCACATGACCTCTACCGACCAATCAAAATTGTTTTGATCACAAGAATGTTTGCAACACGAATTGGCGCGAAACTTACTTAATTACATCTTGAGCCACTTTTTTCACATAAAACAGGTAGAATTTCCAAAACTAATCAGATTAGAGCAAACATCACGGGCTCTCTATCTCAAAATTATTTTTGAAAAGCGTTAGAAATGCGCAACCAGTAAAAACTTAAAACCAAAACTGAATACTAATCAATACTTATTACCAATTTTTACTTATTCCTAATTAAACTATTTTTCACTGGGAACAATTTGTCAGCATTTTCTTTTCCTTTTACCAATATATATATATATATATATATATATATATATATATATATATATATATATATATATATATATATATATATATATATATATATATATATATATATATATATATATATATATAAATATATATATATATAGTTATGTAATACAACATAAGGTAATTATTTCATTTACCAGTGGTTTCTTGAAAGCAAACAAATTTTGCTTTCAATCATCAGAATGAAAAAATCCTGGTGTATTTATTGACATTGGATTTTAAAAACAAAAATATAATCTATATGAAAGTGAGGCTGGAGAAGGAAGAAGGAAAGGAAAAATAAACACACATGCACACACACGCGCGCGCATATACATACACACATACATATACATACATATATATACATATATATATGTATATATATATACATATATACACACATACATACATACACACATACATACACGTACAAATACACATACATATACATACATACGCACATATATATCCACATATCCATACATACACATACGCACAAATACACAAACACACACACATGTATATATCTATATCTATATATATATATATATATATATATATATATATATATATATATATATATAAATATATATATATATATATACATCTATATATACACATATACACACATAATCATACATATATACACACGTGTGTATATGTGTATATATAGATGTATATATATATATATATATATATATATTTATATATATATATATATATATATATATCTATATCTATATATATATATATATATATATATATATATATATATATATATATATATATATATATATATATATATATATATATATATAAATATCTATATATATATATATATATATACATCTATATATACACATATACACACATAATCATACATATATACACACGTACATGCGCACACATACATATAGACATATATACACGCATACATACTCACACACAATATAGATATATGTACACACACCTACATATGCACACACACACACATTTGGGACAACTACAATATATAGAGCACTCTTTTTTTCTGCACCTTTCCGACGGAATTACTTCATTTATACAGCTCCAACCGGGATTGATTGAAGTATATTCTATATTATATATAAGATTGGCACTATATATAATATACAATATACTTCAATCAATCCCGGTTGGAGCTGTATAAATGAAGTAATTTCGTCGGAAAGGTCCAGGAAAAAAGAGTGCTCTATATATTGTAGTTGTCCCAAATTGAATGATGAGTATTTTAAACTTTATTTTATCACGAGTTAAGGCTCTATTGATTTTTCCCTGGATTTCACTAAATTCTGTTGGATAAATCTATATCCTGATTCTTTTTTTAATTGAGTTTGAATTATTTGTCCCACATCTTACGTCAACTATTTTCCCATTTTGACGCTATAGTCACTTATATATTATGGAATACTGTTGGCTTCTTACTACAATACATTCTATACCTTTCATTTATATATATATATATATATAGGAGGAGGTTATAGTTCACTTGAAGCATTGTGTAATGAGGTATAAACGTTTGTATATGTATAATAAAGCCAAAACAATGCAGGTATGGACATAGAATAAAGAATGCAAATGCAAAAGATATTGTTGACAATTAGTCTTTTACCTTAGATTTATTTAAATGTCCTAAATTTTCGAGATAATATCTCTTCTTCAGAGGGAATAAATGACTTGGCAAGCTATTTAGAACACTGGTTTGACAAATTTTATTCCCTCTGAAGAAGAGATATTATCTCGAAAATTTAGGACATTTAAATAAATCTAAGGTAAAAGACTAATTGTCAACAATATCTTTTGCATTTGCATTCTTTATTCTATGTCCATACCTGCATTGTTTTGGCTTTATTATACATATACAAATGTTTATATATATATATATATATATATATATATATATATATGAAGTTTACGGGATCTGGTTGGCTGAGCTCCTGCCGTTTCAACAGCTAGATCCGGACAGAATCACAGGAATTCTTTAATATATATATATATATATATATATATATATATATATATATATATACATATATATATATATATATATATATATATATATATGCTAAACAACTTCAGAAACGAAATATATATATATACATATATCTATATATACATATATATATTCTGTATACATATTTCCATATAACGATACTGCTTTACTACACTAATCATACATACACACACGCACACACCTAGACACACACACACACACACACACACACACACACACACACACACACACACACACACACACACACACACACACACACACACACACACACACACACACACACACACACACACACACACACACAGAGAGACACATACACACACACACACACACACACGCACACACACACACATACCTACACACACACACACACACACACACGCACACACCTAGACACACACACACACACACACACACACACACACACACACACACACATACACACACACACACACACACGTACACGCTCCATCTTCTGAGATATATTTTACGTTAAAATATTCTCTCTTTATCCGCAACAATTATTCACAAATCTATTTTGGTTATCGTCTGCGTTGAGTAAATTTCGGCTACTGCTGGTTTTTGTGTTTACTTTGCAAAAGTCTTCGTTTATGTTTTTCCTCTGTTTCTGTGTATTTTCGAAACTATCAATAAACGCTATCTGCCGTTTGCTTTTGTAATTGCATCTGTTTGCATTTATTTCTCTGTGTCGTCATATTTTTATCTGTTTGTCATTTTCTTGATTGTCTATGTTTTTTTATATTCTCAATTCTTTGTGGTATGTATACGCTATTGTTGCAGTTAACTCGTCCTACTAACACCCCTTTTGAGGATGATATAATGGTATAGAAAGTAGAGGGTTGTTTATAAAATGAAATAAGAAGAGGGAAAACTGCCCTGTAGTCAGATTACAATAAATAATTATTTTATATATATTCTCTCTCTCTCTCTCTCTCTCTCTCTCTCTCTCTCTCTCTCTATCTCTCTCTCTCTCTCTCTCTCTCTCTCTCTCTCTCTCGCTCTCTCTCTCTCTCAAAAAAAGAAAAAAACAACTTTCACCAAGAGAAATCCTTAAACCTAGAAATATCTAATCAAATAGACACAATAACTCTGTCAATTCATTTTGTTGAAGGAATGATAGTGACACAGATTAGATTGTCAATTTATATTGGCGGAATTTCAGATTAATATTCATTAATTCTACTATACTATAATGGTATACAAGAAGATTATAAAATGAAATATATACATATATCTAAAAGCAGTACATTATGTTTTTTTCCAATCCAAGATTTACGGGGTAAATACTGAAGCGTTCCACAAACTTTATATATAAATAGCTCAAGCGTTTTGCTTGCAATATTGTGTATCAATATAGTAATTTATTCAAGAGACACGGTAGAAACGTATATCCAAGGCGAAAACAACGTCAATACCACCACCAACAGCAATAATTATTATTTCTAATATTGGCACAAGCCCATCAAATGAGGGGGGGGGGGGATTAGAAATCCATTATATCACCCCAGTATTTTACTGCAACCTATTCTATCGACCCTGCAAGGATGAATTTTATAGATGACCACAGCGGGATTAGAACTCAGGCATAATGGGCCATAAAAAAAGCCTCAAAGTATTTTTTCAACGCTCTAACGAATCTGCCAATCCTGCAAATGATAATAATTATTTCTTTTATTGGCTACAAGGGCCCAAGATCTTAAAGAAAATAAAAAGACGAATACAGCACAAATTGGGGGTTACATTGAGTAAAAAAGGTCAAAATCAACACAAACAATAAATATAACAGCACATTTCCAAGAAAATAAAAAATTCCTTAATGGCTGTAAGTCCATAGGGGGCAATTCAGTGCGAAATTCCCACACGAAGATCCAGATTACTCACCATCTTAAACGCATTGAAAGTGCTCACTCTTGCATTTTCCTATCTCAGTAAAGCAGTGAGAATAGTCATAGCCAGCTAAATCAATCTTGCCGCTCTCACCTATCTCACATTCTCACATACAATGCACTAGAAGGAAGCCCTCTTTCTATAACTGTCGCCTTCTTGCGTATTTGAACAAGTCGATGAGGGCCTAAATAACACCTACAGCAACAACAACTACAACAACAACAGCAAGAAGAAGAAGAAGAAGAGGAGGAGGGGGAGGAGGGGGAGAAGAAGAAGAAGAAGAAGAAGAAGAGGGAAAATTGCCCTATAGTCAGATTAAAATAAATAATTATTTTATATATATTCTCTCTCTCTCTCTCTCTCTCTCTCTCTCTCTCTCTCTCTCTCTCTCTCTCTCTCTCTCTATCTCACTCTATCTCTCTCTCTCTCTCTCTCTCTTAGTCACCCACTCTCTCTAAAAAAAAGAAAAAAACAACTTTCACCAAGAGAAATCCTTAAACCTAGAAATATCTAATCAAATAGACACAATAACTCTGTCAATTCATTTTGTTGAAGGAATGATAGTGACACAGATTAGATTGTCAATTTATATTGGCGGAATTTCAGATTAATATTCATTAATTCTACTAATCTTTGATAGTCATCTCATAGAGTACTCTCAGAGATCAATCACTATGTGTATATATGTGTGTGTGTATACACACACATGCACACACACATATATATATATATATATATATTTATATATATATATAATGTAGACATGCACACACAAATATATATATATAAATATAACAATATATTTAGAAACACACAGATACATGCGGACACACACATATACATGAATGCATCCACACCCAAACGTGAGTCAATGGTGCCAACCTTACCGATGTTGCTCAATGAATGACTGGGACAGACCAATCCGGTTGAATTAGACTGAACCAGTATCAGAGTTAAAAATACATTATGAAGAGAGAAGAAACATTTAGATATAATTAGTAATAAGATGTATCATACCTAAACTGCTCCTAGATTCCTCGACTACGTAGTTTCGTGGCATAAACAAAAACAATATATCATAAAGATATAGAGTCCTTGCGAGGTCTGCCGACTTATCAAGAGGATACCTCATTTTACTAGCTTCAAGAACGCGTCTACATGACGTGAGAAAGAATCCCAAAAGGCGGAGGGAGAGATAGTCACGCGATATAACGGTCGAGAAACAGAGCTAAGCCTCTTATAACCCCATGAATATATATATATACATATATTATATATATATATATATATATATATATATATATATATATATATATATATATATATATATATATATATATATATATATATATACATGAATACGTAAATAAATATATGTATAAATATATATATATATATATATATATAGACACACACACACACACACATATATATATATATATATACATATATATATATATATAAACAGAGAGGAAGTGAGAGATAGATAAATAGATAGATAGATAGATAGATAGATAGATAGATAGATAGATAGATAGATAGATAGATAGATAGATAGTGAGAGAGAGGGGGGATGGCTAGTGAGAGGGATACGTATATATAATGATAATATGATATGTATGTGTGGTTCAACTTGTATGTACGTGTCTTTGTTGCATGGCAGTGTTTTGAATTACTGTTTTTGATAAAAGTGAATAAGATTGGCTTGCAAATTAATTCCCTTCTAACATGCAAATCTACTTGAAAGACTTTTTCTCCTTTACAGATAATATACGTACAAATAAACATGTATTTCAGAACATACACGTCTATTCACAGAATATCTATACGCATGCTCACTGCTACTGATACACGCATCTGCATACGCGCGCACACATATAATTGCATGTATATGTATATATATATATGTATGTCATGCGTGTGAGTGTGTATATGTATACACGCATACACATACACACACACACACACACATATATATATATATATATATATATATATACATGCATGTGTGTGTATGTATGTACATATATATATATATATGTATGTATGTTTGTATACATATATGTATGTATGTATGTATGTATACATATATATATATTCATTGCATGGTCGCAGTCTAATGGCTGAAACGAATAAAAGTATAAATGAATATATATAGCGATATTAGATATCTAAGCCGAACTTTGAAACATGAATAGAGAAAATCTCAGAATGGACAATTATCACCAGAACGCATTCGTACAATATATAGCATTAGCTCTTTGACCTCATGTAGTTAAAGGCGTTCTCAAATAACTTAGCCGGAGTTTTACAGTTTTACTAGAAGCTAGAGGAAACTGGAGAGTTGTGAAGATCATGAATTCAGTAAATCACTTGGGAAACGCCAATAGAAACTTTATGGCTCTGAATCAAATTTCAGTTCGACATGAACCCATATCTACGCAACAATTCCCATCAAATTAAACATTAATTTATCTCTACTTCACTCTTCCAATTAATTTCTATTTTACTATCTATCTATCTATCTATCTATCAATCTATCTATCTATCTATCAATCTATCTATCTATCTATCTATCTATCTATCTATCTATCTATCTATCTATCTATCTATCTATCTATCTCTCCACCTCATGCGATACATCACAGAGAGGGTGGGGTGTAAACCCGGCTTCGGTGGGGATCTGATTAATTTAGATCAGTCTAAGGCATTCGATAGGGTCGACTTGGAAGCGGTTCTCAAGGCGGCCGG
>OZ024742.1:34384930-34394930 GCA_964016885.1 Eledone cirrhosa | reverse complement strand
TCTCTCCACCTATCTAAATGTCTCTCTACCTACATTCCTTGACTATCTATCTCTCTACCTAGCTGTCTGCCTGACTACCTATCTACTTATCCATTTATCTATCTATACACTTTTCCCTCCATTCATTTACTTTTCCTTTATTTTCTTTCTCCCCGCCATGTTATTAATATAATGTTTAGACTTAATATCAAAATACAACCTTTCCCCACTTTCTCCTTCTATTCAACCACTCTTCCCGTCTCTCTTACTCTCTTATTACGCCTTCAAACCTCATTTTCCAACTAAACTTATCAATCAATCTATTTAGACATTCTAAAATGTTGACAAGCCTAAAATGGTGGACAGAAAAAATAAATGACTTGAATTACACTATTACTGCAGGCAATTTCTAATTACGATAGTGTAGAAAGCAGTAATCGGTTTTCAATATGGTATCCAAGGACCTATCATGACACCAAGGGATCTATTAATATATTTGAACAACACTTGGGTTGCTGTCGCTACGGATATTTTTATAGGATTATAAGCTAAATGAAACATTGTACTCGTAAAATAATTGTTACTACTTTTGGCACAAGGCAGGCAATTACCCAGTACATTACTGGTATTTTATTTTATCGACCCCGTAAGGATGAAAGGCAAAGTTGACCTCGGTGGGATTTGTACTCAGAATGGAAAGGGCCGTAACTCTATGCGTCAAAGCATGGTGTCTGACTCTCTACCAATACTGCCAATCCCCGCCATGTAATCGTAAAATAATTGTTTCTACGTTTGGCACAAGGCCAGCAATTACCCAGTACATTACTGGTACTTTATTTTATCGACGCCGTAAGGATGAAAGGCAAAGTTAACCTCAGCGAGATTTGAACTCAGATCATAAAGGGGCGTAACTCTATGCTTCAAAGCATGGCATCTGACCCTCTACCGTTACTGCCAAAATAATGTTATATAGACAAGTTTTGTAATGCTTCATATAGTAATGTGTTGTATAAATTAGATGCAGTGCATTATGATATAGTGTTTTGTTTTAATGTTAGTTAGAGATCTGTAGATAACAATAAAATAGAAGACATTTGTGTAGTAATATTGAAGTGAAGTAGTATAGTGTTCTGTGATATATTGTGATATATATTAGGAGGGTATACTACAGTATCGTATACTAAAGTAGGTATTTTTTACTGTTTAATCTGAGAAAAGAGAGCAGTGTTATGGCCCATTAATGTTACAGCAGATCAGCGGCTTCCAACCATAATCATCCTCTTTTAGTTTCGGACAATGTAGGGAACCGCATTATCAAACGTTATATATATTTTGTAGGTCAGGTGACCATGTTAGGGGCTTCCTATTATATAATTGTTTCTACTTTTGACACAAGGCCAGCAATTACCCAGTACATTACTGGTACTTTATTTTATCGAGCCTGTAAGGAAGAAAGGCAGAGTTAACCTCGATGGGATTTGAAATCAGACCGTGAAGGGACGTAACTATGCTGGAAAGCATGGCGTCCAACCCTCTACCGATACTGCCAATTCAACGCTTCCTATGATATAATTGTTTCTACTTTAGGCACAAGGCCAGCAATTACCCAGTGCATTACTGGTACTTTATTTTATCGACCCCGTAAGGATGAAAGGCAAAGTCAACCTCGGCGGGATTTGAACTCAATGATATAATGTGATAGAGTTTGATGTGGCGTAAGTGCTCTACAGTATGAAGTGTTTTACTGCGTAATGAAATGTGGTAGAATGTAATATATAGAAGTGATGTGCAGTACTGAGATATTTCGTCACATTAGTATTGTCAGTGTTATATGATAGACCAAAATCTGTTCAGTCTGAGTATGTCAATTAACACAAAAATACTAGCTGTGTCCACGCCAATCAGTTTGTCTCTTGATATAGTTGAATATGTTTTGCCTTTTTGTATTTTTATCGATTAATCAGAAGGAAGGGCTGTGTCTATGACCATTTTCGTTACCCTTATACTGAAAGCTTTCAGCAAATAGGACTCCGCTAAAAGCACACAGGGGCGTGGTGCATAATAAAACCGTCTCGAAGGAATGAATGAGATAGTTGGAGATCAGCGTGATTTGAACGCAAACGCCAGGATCGTTAACTAAATACCTCAATGAGTCTAAACCATTGTTCTACCATTACACACACTCACTGTACACCAATATAACACGAAGTCAAAAATAAATTTACAGTTTGGCATGGTTCACAGTTCAAACAATAGCCCCGAAAGACTGAAGATAAAGAAAGCCTATAAAACGAATATGAATTATTGAATGGGAAAATAGTAAATGTTAGACAAATATGTATTGCAGAGATAACTGGGAATGTGCATTGGACTACAGGCTGATGACATAAAACAATAGGGAATTATAGATTTGACGTAACTGAAATATACGCAACGATGTATATATATATATGCATATACATAGACATGTATATACATAAACATACATACGCACACCCACCCACCCACTTATATATATGTATATATATATATATATATATATATATATATATATATATATATATACATATATACATATACACAGACCTGTATATACATAAACATACGGACCCCCCCCCCCCACACTTATGTATGTATGTATGTATATATATATATATATATATATATATATATATATATATATATATATGAATTTATGCATAGTATATTTGTTAATATACCGTATGTTTAATTATATATATATATATATGATGAGTTTTAGAAATAAATGGCAATATTAACATATATAATCTCCTAGTATTCCATTGACCCTTCATGTTATAAATCATTGCATGTACGTGTTATATCTCCCATTACGTACACACATATATCATTCGTCGTAACACATACAATACCATATCTAATCAGTATTACTTAAATAGATGATATTTAAATCTGGAATAATACTAAAAAAATAAGTAATCTTTAAACTGACACAAAATATTCCGTTTAATTAACGAGGCCGGCTGATAGTATCAGCAATGGAAAGTCCAGTGGAAACAGCTTTCTTTGTCCGGCTCTATCCCCTTTCCCATTATTACTAAATTACAGATTATTTATGCAACTAGCTGGGATGGGATTGCAAGAATATCAATAAAGTGTAAAAAAAAAGGAGACAAAAAACACCCTAAAAAAAATTATATCCCCTACGCCTATCGACTTGAAAACTCTATGTTAATCAGATTTATAATCTCTCTCTCTCTCTCTCTCTCTCTCTCTCTCTCTCTCTCTCTCTATATATATATATATATATATATATATATATATATATATATATATATATATATATATATATATATATATATATATATATATATATATATATATATATTGAGGGACCAAGTCCGCTAGGGTGAAAAAAAATTACTCTTAATAATATGGTTTTCCAGACTCAATTTAAAATAATAAATCAAGAAAAAGAATACAATTGGGCAACTGCCTGAACACCCAGACAGCTTTGGTTGGCTGTTTCGCAATATTAGCGAAGGAAATTACCAATTATTTGCTCATCAGTGGGTGTAAAATTAGTAATCACTTCACTTCTAAGTATCTCAAAAGACTGAATAGTGTGCGAATATAAAATAACGCACAGGGCATCAGAACCTAGCGTGTCTCATAAACGTACGTTACTAAAAATAGCAGCCAAGTTTACTCGACATTTAAATTAGCTCAACATAATTTGAAGGAGCCGAATATATCAAAGGTAAATATTGAGTTAGAAACTCAAAAAAGTCTCTTACAATTAAATAGCTCGAAGAAAGAGGTGTTTCTGAGCCGTGCAATATAATTGAAGAGAGATAAACACAGATATAAACATATATTGCACGGCTCAGAGAAACTTCTTCCTTTGAGCTATTAGATATATATATATATATATATATATATATATATATATATATATATATATATATATTATACATTGGTAAACGGAAAAGAAAATGCTGACAAATTGTTCACAGTGAAAAATAGTTTAATTAGGAATAAGTGAGAATTAGTAATAGTATTGGTTAGTATTCAGTTTTGGTTTTAAGTTCTACCGGTTGCGCATTTCTAATGCTTTTCAAAAATAATTTTGAGATAGAGCGTCCGTGATGTTTGCTCTAATCTGATTAGTTTTGGAAATTCTACCTGTTTTTATGTGAAAAAGTGGCTCCAGAGGTATTAAAATAAGTTTTGCGCCAATTCGTGTTGCAAAAATTCTTGTGGTCAAAACAATTTTGATTGGTCGTTAGAGGTCATGTGAATGTCAAAAATTGATTTTGCGCCAAATGTAGGTTTGTGTCGGCTGATTGAGAAGTCACTGAAAAATAAGTCTTTCAAAACAAATATGAGTGTGTGTGTAGTAGTGGTAAAGAGGTTCGTTGTTGTGATAATGGTCAGCAGGGATGTGTGTGCGAACCACCGCCTGTTGACAGTTCAAATGCCTATTAAGACAAGTGTGTGTGTATGTGTAGCAGAGTAATTCGTGATAGAGGGATGGTCAGTAGGAATGTGTCTGTAAGTGTGTGGGGGATATTTTAACATGTTAAAAGATGTTACACCTCTATTCTTTTAAATCTCTCTCTCTCTCTCTCTATATATATATATATATATATATATATAATAACTAGAAATTGATTACCATATATATAAACATGAATAATCACAGGAGATAATTTTTACAAGCGTGTAACCACGCATTGCTAGTTGGGTAACAAATAAATAAAGTTGACTAGAACTTCAAAAATAGATACCTTTTAATATGATTAATCTTCCCTGTATACATTCCATCAAAGAAATATATTTCACCAATTAATCAGATGGTAATATGATTAATCATATTGGGGGGTGTCTATTTTTGAAGTTCTGGTCGACTTTATTTATTTGTTACCCAACTAGCAATGCGTGGTTACACGCTTGTGGAAGTTGTCTCCTGTGATTGTTCATGTTTATATGTATGGTAATCGGTTTCTGGTTGTTGTAGGGTGCTCTTACCTATCTTTGAGCTTGTTTTCCGGGCGATATGGCGCACGCCGTTGTGGCATGGCACCCAGTTTCGATTTAGATTAAATTCATTTAATTTATCTTAATTTTGGATATAGATATATGGATACGGCTCCTTGGTTGTGGAGCTGTTTCTGTTGAGGGGAGTCGACTGCTGTTTCTGGTTGTCGAATACCTGTTCACGCCGCTGGGACGGGGCTGCTGTGGTGTGTAGACACAGCACGTGGTAGCGGCCAGTTGGGGATTTGGGCTCGCTGTGTGGGCATGGATTGCTGGACATTATTCTTCCTTGTTGATAGTCCAATAATGTCCACTTTCTGTGACTTACCATCTGATTAATTGGTGAAATATATTTCTTTGATGTAATGTATACAGGGAAGATTAATCATATTAAAAGGTTTCTATTTTTGAAGTTCTAGTCAACTTTATTTATTTGTTACCCAACTAGCATTGCGTGGTTACACGCTTGTAAACATTATCTCCTGTGATTATTCATGTTTATATATATGGTAATCAATTTCTAGTTATTATAAAATGCTCGGACCTATCTTTGAGCTTATTTTCCGGGCGATATGGCGCACGCCGTTATGGCATGACACCCACAATTTCGATTTAGATTAAATTCATTTAATTTATCTTAATTTTGTATATATATATATATATATATATATATATATATATATATATATATATATATTAATTTATAACGTTAGCTGTCTTTTATTTTAGTCGTGCCAGCTTATACCCCCGCAAATTGAGATTTTGGCTTAAGTTTAATATATGATACATATATATATTCATATATATGTATAATATATTAAACTTAAACCATTAAATATATACATATATATTTAATAACATAATAAACAACACAATATAATTATTCCATTACCGAAGGTTTCGAGGAACTAGTTGATTCTTGCAGAAGCATCTAGCTTGTTCGTTCAATCTAGATGCTTCTGTAAGAATCAACTAGTTTCTCGAAACGTTCGTTAATGGAATAATTATATTGTGTTGTTTATTATGTAAATAAGTTGATTGGCAGTATCGGTAGAGAGTCAGATGCCGTGTCTTGCAGCATAGTTATGTCCCTTTACAGTCTGTGTTCAAATCCCAACAAGGTTAACTTTGCCTTTCATTCTTACAGGGTCGATAAAATAAAGTACCAGTAATGCACTGAGATAATTGCTAGCCTTGTCCCAAAAGTAGAAACAATTATGTGAATAAGTAGCTCTGTAAAATACATACAGCACTCTTCTTTCCTTTACCTTTTCTATGGTATTACTTAACACAACATATATATGTATGTATATATATACAACCGTCATGTCTTGCGTCCATTGTTTACTGTCCCGTATACACTCGAGCTAGGGAACGGACAAAGATTATGTTTTTTAAGCTTTTACCCCTTCCAAAGTCGTTTTAGTTTGGATGGTCTCGAGAACATAAACTTATTATGTAATGAAGCTGTCTGATGAGATCACGGTGGCGTGGAATCGCGTGGCCAATGTCGGCATTGAAATATGTATCACAGCCTTATCAATAAAGGACTTTAACATCTGAAACTACTTTGCATTTTCTTATTCTCTCTATACTTGTATATATATATGTGTGTATGTGTGTGTGTGCGTATGTGTGCTTGTGCGTGTGTGTGTGTGTGTGCGTGTTTGTGCATGTGTGTGTATGGTAAATACATCCTTCCCACCGGTATTCTTTACCAAATCTAGTGTGTTTGTGTGTGTGTGTGTGTGTGTGACAACTCACACCTATGCAGGTTTAGCTGGCTTCCTGCAAGTTATATCTCGTTGGAGGTGCCTTGGGTGATTTATGATAGGGACCCCAGTCCTATCATCTCATTTCTACAGCTGAGAAAACTGGAGCAATGTGAAATAAAGTGTCTTGCTCAAGGAAATAACACTTCACCCGGTCCGACAATTGAACTCACAACCTTTCGATTGCAAGCCCAATGCTCTAACCACTAAGCCATGCGCTTAGTAACATTGCCAATCGGATTAGTTGATGTCTACTTAAGTTGTCCTGGATATTACCCTAACATCTCTATAGTTCAAACCCATTCTTTACACAATTTACTATCCCATTCACTTCATGTCATCTTTAATAATGTTGCTATATATTTATCTACTTCACTATTTTCTCATATATATTATTTTAACTCAATTTATTCTCCCATCGTTCCGCTCTCTGTGACGACCCGCATAATTATTTGATTAATTAAAATAAAATCCATTATTTCCGAACACTGTAGAGACGATGTACTATATTGAGGATGGTGATATCGATTTACGTATCTAACATCGATTAGTTGGCTCTTTAATATTTTACTTCCTAAATTAACGATATTTCATTGTTTAACATTACATACAGGGTGTCCCCCAAAAATGTATACATATTTTGATTACCTGTACAGGAAATATTTATTAGAATGCTGTTGAAGTGTGTATAATTTTTGGGGGGTGGACACCCTGTATATATAGGAAAATAGTGAGAACCCCGACGGCAGAGCTGAAGCCGTTTCGACAGCTATTTCTTTGTCGGGGTTCTGACTATTTTCCTATTACCCACTCTACTACCCAAAGTATCGAGTACTCTGGTCTGTTATGGTTCATCTGGTTCTTTATCACACTTCCTTCGTTATAAAAGACAACCACACCCAATATAAGTTACACGGGGAGATCCTAACTAGGGCTAGATCGTATAACGGAAATAAAAGACCATGTGACCTCTGCGCCGCTGAGGCCCTGGAAATACGCTACGCCAAAGACCCCATCTTAAACAAAAAAGCAATTTCGGCTTGTAAACATAAATTGCACAAAACTTTCCTGTATTACAGCCCCACATTATACCCTAACGGATAGTACGAACTATACGCGGATATTTTACGTCTTGATGTGGTAGCTAAGTATATGTTATGTTTATACCATTACTTATTTGTATAGGTAAGTATATATTACCTGTATGTTTTGTGAAGGTACGTATACTTTATCGTACGTATATTTGATTGTATATGTTATGGCGTATATTTTATTTTTTCTGGTACATATGCTTTTGGTTATGTGTATACATGAGTTTTGCGTCTGTGTGAGTATGCGAGTTCGTACGTATGTAGGGTGTGTGTATATGTGTACTTCGTGTTTTGGTTGACGTTCGTCTCCGAACATAAGTGTATTTATATGTAGGTATGTGTGTGCGCTTGCTATATACGTATTTATTTATTTATACACGTTTATTTAATTATATGTATACACGCACACACACACAATATATATATATACTTTTTTTTTATATATATTTTTATGTGATTTTGGTGTATACATTCGTATGCCTGCGGGTACAGGCGTTGCGTGGGTTCTGTATGTGCGTGCGTTTTTTTTTTGTTTTTTTTTGTGTACGTGCGTGTATTTGTATACCTATGGCGAGTGTTTTCGCGTATGCTTGTGTATGTACGTATATGGATGCGTGTATGTATCTATTTAATTTCATTTGCCTCTGTATTTTATTGACTTTATTCTTAACTCTGAAGCCGAGAATCATTCGGTTTCCTAGTTAGAATTTTAGTCTACGACTTCAGTTATACCATTTACGTTGTTTTGTCTTTGCGTACAATTGTTCTCACCGCTCCACATATTACGTATTATCTTGGTTTTTTCCGTTCATTGCTAGAGAACGTCTCTATGAACCACCTAATAGAATATTAGTCTACGACTTCTTTTATACCATAAACTTGGTTTTGTCTTTGCGTGTAATTGTTTTTCACCGCTCCAAATAATGACGTATTATATTCGTTTTTTCCCGTTCTTTGCCAGGGAATGTTTCCACGAACCAAAGTATCGTCTTCCTGTCTACCTCCGGTTGCAACGTTTTTTTAAATATTCACTTCTGCGTTCACAGATTGACTTTGTTAGTTTCAGAAGATCCCGTTAAGGGTGAAAGCAGCGATTCTTTGCTTAAACTTTAATCTGTTATTTTAATAAATATATATATATATATATATATATATATATATAACGAAGGAAGTTTAATAAGGAACCAGATGGTCCATAACGCACCAAAGTACTCAATACTTAGGGTAGTAGAGTGGGTAGTAGGAAAAGAGTCAGGACCCCGACGGCTGACGTCCGGCCGTTTCGACAGCTAGATCTGAGTTAGTTCAAATCTAGCTGTCGAAACAGCCGGAGCTCAGTCGTCGGGGTCCTTATTATTTTCCTATATACATGTATATATATATACATATATATATATATATATACATATGTAAAAGGTAAACAGAAATAACAATACAATCGGTACGATATATGGAAGGAATATATTAGGTTAACGATTTATATAGCAGGAAGAGGGTTTTAACGTTTCGGACGCTAGTCCTTCATCAGAAGAAAGAATGAGAAATAAGATAGATTGAGGGGATGGGCGGGTTGGAATTGGAAAAAATGTCTTTAGATAAAAATAACAGGTCCATTCATGTTGACATCTATTGCAAAACTGTTGGTGCTGGCGTTTTGTGTATGATTTATTTTTTAGAAAAGTGGATGATGGAGCGCGTCTACCTGAAATGGAAAAAAACCCCCAGCTTATGCACGTTGTAAGAGCTATACTTGTGCACGTGCGTAAGCATGTGTGTGTGTGTGATATTATACGTCCGTACGAAGCTAAGAAGATATGTGTGTATATACACACAAAGGCAATATTTATTAGAATGCTGTTGAAGAGTGTATACATTTTTTTTTTTGTGGGGCCACACTGTATATCTATATATCTATGTGCGCGCGTGTCTGTGGGTGTGTGCATGTGTTTGTGTCTATATATATGTATGTATATGTTTGCCTTGTCTGTAATTTTACGATAGTCTACTGGATTTGGATACACCCAACCTCGTTGGCCTTTTATAGCAGCTGGAATACCAAAAGGCAACACATATTTATATGCATATATGCTTGAAGTTATGTGTGTATTGGCGTATGCATGTATGTTTCTGCCAATG
>OZ024742.1:34372430-34382430 GCA_964016885.1 Eledone cirrhosa | reverse complement strand
CCCCTCTCCACTTTGGTCAGTGAGCGAACCACTGTTGCTATAGTAACATTACCTTCCCCCTCCCCCTTCTTTATTGAGCGAGGAATATAGAGAGAGACGTTGTTGGTGTTACAGTAACATTACCTTCCCCTCTCCACTTACTTTGGTCTTTGAGACTGAGGGAACCACTGTTGCTATAGTTACAGCTTCACGTGACACAAACCAGTTCCTGCCAATTCTGACCACCTGGCACCAGTTGAGTCAGTTTTTGCTTTCTTTCGGTCGAGAAGTGGACACATTTTCGCCTTGAATCAAAAATAAAATTTCCTGGACGACTGGAGGTGGCAGCTTTTATTCTGTTTTGGCAAGACTGCTATCAAAAAATTCTGCAGACTCTTATCGTTGATTTGAGTGGCCTGCAAAGCTTTGGTTTTCAAACGCTACACTTACTACTTGGTTAGGCTACTGTGTAGACGTGTGCTTCACACTCACTGCATTACATTTTGTGACCTCGCTCTCGGACTTTGCCATTCCCAGTACGTTTTTTGTTTACTTTTGTCTTGCTTAAAATTGTAACAATTTGTCACTTTTTTTTACCTTCCCCAAAATACTGCTTATCACCTTCGCTTTTTTGCCTTTGCTCTAAACCTGCTTCCCCTTTACTGTTTACTGTACTATTGCAACCATGCTATTGAAAAGAAAGAGTACCCTTAGCCGTAGGAAAACATCGTCTGTTGTTTCAAAAAAGAGGTGATTGAATGAGATGTCTACGGATGCCGGACTACATTTTTGGCCACAAACCCCTGTTACTTCGCTTTCAAACTTAAGTACCCCTAGCACAGCCCAACCCAGCGCCTCTCTATCTACGGTTACCGCTTCGAATCATGCCATTCGTAATTGTCGGAATGCAGTTGCAACAGCCGCCTCTAGGGCAGCAGAGAGTGACAGCCAAAGAGCTCTTCGTAGGGCTAGGAATGCTGCAACTACTGCTGCTGCAAGGGCCTCCGAAACTAAACAGCAAACAGCCACCAGAGGTCAAAGAATGCTGCTTCAACCGCCGCCTCCCGTGCCGCAGAAACCGACCAGGAGACAGCCATCCGAAGGTCCAAGGACTCCACCTCCAAGGCAGCTGCCAGAGCATCCCAGACCGAGATACAGACAGCCATCCGAAGGTCCAAGGACTCCGCCTCCACCGCAGCTGCCAGAGCATCCCAGACCGAGATACAGACAGCCATCCGAAGGTCCAAGGTCTCCGCCTCCAAGGCAGCTGCCAGAGCATCCCAGACCGAGATACAGACAGCCATCCGAAGGTCCAAGGACTCCGCCTCCACCGCAGCTGCCAGAGCATCCCAGTGCGAGAAACAGACAGCCATTCGAAGGTCCCAGAACGCTGTATCCACCGCCGCCTCCCGTGCCGCAGAACATCAAACAGCCCACCGTGCTCGGTTGGACACAAACAACGCACGAAGAGACACCGCCAGAGGAACAACGAGTCCACATGAGTCATCTTGGCTTATGAAGGCTTTCAACTACGATCCAACAGTAAAATACTCCGACCGTACGGACATTCAACTAGGCAGGATGGATGTCATATGCCAATTCTGTGGTGCAGAGAAGTGGCCCGGAGACCGCCTGGCCTGTGCTGCTCTAATGGGAAGGTTTCACTTCCTCCTTTGGCTGCCCCTCCAGAACCTTTGCGAGAACTTCTTAGCGGAGAGACGTCTACGTCAACAGACTTCCTTGGCAACATAAGGAAATACAACTGCGCCTTCCAGATGACTTCGTTCGGGGCCAAAATTGTCCGAGAAAGCGGGTGGATGCCAACCTTTAAGGTTCAGGGCCAGGTTTACCACTATGTCGGTCCTCTACAGCCTGCGCCGTCAGCGCAACCCACCTTCCTGCAAATTTACTTCATAGCTGACTACAACAAGCAGGCTGACATTCGCTCATCTGTCATCCCAGCTGATGGCACTAGAGAGAACCTGGATAGAGACGTCCTCCTTGCGCTGCAGCAAATGCTACACTCCAAAAACAGCTACGCGCAGAGCTTCAAGTACGCCTTGGAGACTACTGACCTGCCTAACTTCAACATTGTCATCGATGCCGACAAAAGACCATCCACAGAACACGCCCGTCGATTCAACGCGCCCGCGTGCAACGAGGTGGCAGTCGCCCTTCACGGAGTCCAGCAGAACCCCCGGGATATCGTCATATCCAACCGTGCTACTGGCCTCCACAGAATACGCGAAACACACCGATCCTACGACAGTCTCCAATACCCTCTACTTTTCCTCCGCGGCGAGGACGGCTACCACTTCAAGACTCCACACTGCCAGCCAAACCAGCCCTCCGTTGCTGCCGCCAAAACCGTGTCCTGCAAGGAATTTTACGCATACCGACTCATGCCTCGGAGAAACTGTTTCAACAGTTTGCACAGATCGCAGGACCTACTGAACCAATTTTCGGTGGATATGGCAGCAAAGATGGAGTCAGAACGACTGGCCTTCATTCGAACCCACCAGCAGCAACTGCGTAGCGAAAGCTACATACACCTGCGAGACGGCTTGACCAACGACGGAGATCACCGAAACATTGGAAAAGGTCTGCATCCTGCCTTCTACCTTCACTGGAAACCTCGGTACATGCACGAGAGGACTCAGGACGCCATGACCTACGTACGAGCCTACGGCCGTCCTGACCTCTTCATCACCTTCACGTGCAACCCGAAGGCGGATGAGATCACCCGAGAACTCCTTCCAGGGCAGTCATACCAGCACCGCCTTGACCTCATAGCGAGGGCTTTCGAGAGGAACATACAGAAAATGAAGGTATGTTGTGCAAAAGCGAACATCTTCGGCCCTGCTAGATGCCATACGTACACCGTAGAATGGCAGAAACGGGGCCTGCCTCACATTCATCTGTTACTGTGGCTGCAGAACAAGATCAACTCCAACGACATCGACAAATTTATCTACGCAGAGATCCCCAACCTTGCCACGGACAAAGAACTCTTCGACGTCGTCACGACTTCCATGATACACGGACCCTGTTATCCGGGTTCTAACCATTCGTGTCAGAAAGACGGGATCTGTAGTAAGAGGTACCCTAGGAAATTTGTTTCAGAGACCCAGACAGGGCACGACGGCTATCCCCTGTACAGGCGCCGGTCGCCTGAAGACGGTGGTTTTACTGCCACTGTAAGGGGCAAGCAAGTCGACAATCGATGGGTGGTCCCCTATTGTCCACTTCTCACTTCGACGTTCCAAGCCCACATTAATGTGAAATCTGTAGCTCAGTTAAATCGATTAAATATGTTTGCAAGTACGTCAACAAGGGCTGCGATTCCGCCGCATTCGCCCTCCAGTCCGACCGGGTCGAGGTCAGTGAGTACCTATCGGCCCGGTACATAAGTACAAACGAAGCGTTTTGGCGAATTTTTGGTTTTTCTATCCATGAAAGGTACCCCAAAATCACAAACCTGGCGGTCCACTTAGAGAACGGACAGCGGGTTTACTTTACGGCCGCAAATGCTGCTCAAGTTGCGGCTAACCCCCAAGAAACCACGTTAACCGCTTTCTTTAAGCTCTGTCACGTAGACGCTTTTGCGAGAACTCTAATTTACCCTCAGGTGCCGCCCTACTTCACTTGGCGCCGCAATAGCTGGGTACGGCGAAAAACTGGTAAGGCAGTTGAATCGCATCCGGGAGTTAAATTTTCTGACTGCCCCGGTAGAGTCTACACGGTTCCCCCAACCCAACCTGAATGCTTTCACCTGCGCATTCTTCTGCACGAGGTCAAGGGGCCGCAAGGTTTCTTTGACTTAAAAACAGTAAACGGGGAATTTGCAACACTTTTCGAGAAGCCTGCTTTAGGCTTGGTCTCTTGGAAGATGACTCCCAATGGGACTCGACCCCCGCCGATGGTGCTCTGCTGAAATCCCCACAGAAATTAAGGGAACTGTTTGCCATTTTGCTGCAAAATTGTGGCTTAGCTAACCCTTCAGCCCCTTGGCTGAAGTACAGGGACGATTTGTGTGAGGACTTCCTCCGCACAACCAAACGGCAAAATCCGTCTTTAGAAGTGGGGTTCACCGAAATCATTTACAACCAAGGGCTAATTTCCATCCAAGAAGAGCTCCTTCAACTAGGGGGAATGACTTGCCAGCCGCCAGCAGGGAAAATGTTAGTGTGCTGGGTCCAGATATTCTGTTGGAGACATCTTACGATGTCGCCATGTGGACAACTTTCCTAGATGAAAATGAACGTAAGCTTCTTCCCGAGCAAAGGGTTGCTTATGAGACTGTCGTTGACAGTGCACTGGATGGATTAGGTTGTGTCTTCTTTCTTGATGCCTCTGGCGGTACAGGCAAAACCTTCGTTACCTCCCTCATTTTAGCGCGTCTTCGACAACAAAAATAGATTGCCCTTGCGGTCGCCTCATCGGGGATCGCCGCTACCTTTCTGCCTGGAGGGAAGACGGCTCAAGCTGCCTTTAAGCTTCCGTTGGACCTCGCACGAACTGATACGCCGACGTGCAACATTAGCAAGCACTCCGACAAAGCGGCACTTCTCGCAAAATGTTGCCTCATTGTGTGGGACGAATGCACCATGGCACATAAGGGTGCTCTGGAGGCATTAGATAGGAGTTTAAAAGATATCAGGAACTCCTCGGCACCCTTGGGTGGCGTGACTTTACTGCTTTCGGGTGACTTCAGGCAAACGCTGCCTGTTATCTCCAAAGGGACAAGGGCTGATGAAGTCCGCGCATGCCTGAAGTCGTCGACGCTTTGGCCTATCGTTCGGACACTCCGCCTGAGCGTTAACATGCGGGCGCAGTTGCTCGGGGACAGCACGTCTGCTGAATTCGGCCAGGCCATCCTAGCTATAGGGGAAGGCCGACTTCCTTCCAACGAAAAGGGTGAGGTGTCGCTGGCATCTGTCAGTAATACAGTTAGTTGACAGTCCTCAGGCCCTTTTAGAAGCTGTTTTTCCAAACCTACAGGTTAACTACACTAACTTAGATTGGCTTAGTTCAAGAGCCATCCTAGCCCCCAAAAACTCTGCTGTTAATGCTCTCAACGAAGAGCTACTCGGCATGATTCCAGCCCAAGAGAAAATTTTTAAGTCTATAGACCGCGTCACCGATCCACAGGAGACCACGGATTACCCAGTAGAGTTTTTGAATAGCCTTGAACCCCCCCCCCCCCCCCCCAGGTCTCCCACCCCACACCCTGGAGCTCAAGGTCGGCAGTCCGATTATGCTTATGCGTAACATGCGCCCCCCCAAAACAGTACAACGGCACTCGAATGGTAGCCAAATCAATAACGAACCATCTCATTGAAGCAACCATTTTAACTGGTTGTGGTAAAGGTGAGACCGTCATGATCCCAAGGTTAAGCATCCAACCTTCGACCACGGATATCCCGATAGGTTTTAGGCGACATCAGTTTCCCGTAAGGCCCTGCTTCGCGATCACCATAAACAAATCTCAGGGTCAAACTTTGTCCGTGGCGAGCATTCATCTAAAAGAGCCCTGCTTTGCTCATGGCCAACTTTATGTTGCCTGCTCGCGAGTTGGGAGTAAGGACTCCCTTTTTTCATACACACCCAACGGTATGACCTGCAACATAGTCTACAAAGAGGTCCTGTAACGTGCATTACCACTGAGATGATTTAACACAAAAAGAGTTTATATATATACAAACTAATACACACACTCACATACAGATATATATATATCATTATCTATAAAAGCGAGTGTGTGTGCATGTTCCTTTTCTATACGATTAAAAAAAACACCTCCTTCAATGGAAAATTATTTATCAATATTCGAAATAGCTTCAATTAGGTCATGCAGAATTTATATATTTAAAATAGATCCCCAATTACGCAAAAAAATCGATAAAACTCAATAATTCACGATATACCTCTCTCATAAATCTGATATCGAAACTGAAGATTACGACCCTAAATGGTGGACAGTTCGAAATACTGCTGCTGCTGCTGTGCTTCTGGCTGTTGCTCATCTCATTCTATCAGGCTATTCCAACAACT
The DNA here is from genome assembly GCA_964016885.1 of Eledone cirrhosa. NCBI lineage: Eukaryota > Metazoa > Mollusca > Cephalopoda > Octopoda > Eledonidae > Eledone > Eledone cirrhosa. The sequence goes on along the minus strand of OZ024742.1, from coordinate 34,376,397 downwards.
TTACAGTACTTTATCATCCGTTTAAAAAAAACTGTTTTTTGGCTGTTTTTTTGTTTTCGACATAAAATGTATTACGATTTCTGTTTGCTATTCTTAATATATATATTTTTTTTGTGTTCCCTTTTTGTGATTTTTGTTGGTTTCTTGGTTGAGAAAAGAAGATGGTAAAACCGGTTTGAAGAGATTTTCATTTCTAAATTCTATTATCATTACAACTTTGACATATTTTATGTAAAGTGAATATGAGAAAAAAAAATTCTTCATATTTATTGTTTCCTAATCTGAATAAAAACAGCAGTAACCCGGGCAACGCCGGGTAATTCAACTAGTTGTAGATAGATTAATGTTTTGAAATTTCACCAGAGGTGTCTCTTCAACATTTTCTACATGAGGGTTTCTTTTTCCATTCTACTATTTGTTTTGTATATATATACATATATATACACAAGTATACAATTTATAAAAAACGCAAATACCATAATATATATATCACCACGTATGTTATAGAATACAGCAGCCATTGAAAATCTCGGAAATATAATTAAAGGCTTCGGTGCTCATTTGCTCATTCTCTCCATCGGTGGGGCTTATATGCTCTGTTATTAGACTATTTGGGCCAGCATATACTGGGAAATATATATAGAATCATTGGAACATCTGACTGATAAAAGACAAGTCAATCAATCATATTAGTGGCCTCTCCACAGCCCCGGTGGACAGAATGGAGAAGGCGTTTCCCAGGAAGACGGCAAGGGAGACACGCTGGAAAAGCCATTCCAGGACGCGAGGCTCACACCTGCGCCTGGCCAGCTCAGCGCCTATGGTGGTGAGTAGGGAGATAGTCCTAGCGCCGAGGACACCAGAAGTGTCCACAGCGAAGGGTACAACCGCAAACCTGTCAGAGAGCGACCGGTATTTGAAGAGTTTCGCCTCCTCAGCCCGACGTGCAGCAGTACCTGGGTTAATCACCGACTACACCAGGGTGCGGCTGGAGAAAGTGTCGGTGCAAGTGGGATCCCAGACGAGAGGTTTGCCATCGCGGAACGGGACGATGGTCATGCCATCTGACCGGCTCGAGCTGGGAAGGGTAGCCTGCAACGTCCAAGTTATGCTTTATGACCTCGTTGAGGGAAGCATGGCGTAGAAAGTATCCGGCACTGTGGCGACATGAAAGCGGGTGGAGGCCGAAAGAGTCCACGGTTGATCCACAGCGACATTGGTGTGGCTCCCAAATCCGGAGGCCAAACCTCAAGGAAACGCCAATGTGTAGGCTATTGTTATCTAGCTGCGTGCTAGTGGAGAAGTAGGACAAGGCATGGAGCCAGGCACCACTGTGGAGTTTGGAGGCCGCACGAAAACAGGCAAGGTGGTCCTGGTCGAGCTGGTGCGTGAGCCTGTCTGAAGCTAGGCTGCATTACTTGGCATCCCAAATGCTTTGGAGGGACTTGACGTCAGCAAGGGGAGAAGGAGGAGGGACGTCTACTGGGCTAAGTCCCAGCCGGTCCCATGTCTCACAGAGGGCCTCACGTTCTCTGATCACAGAGGGTCCATTGAGGGTTCCAAAGCTATAATATATACATTCATATATATATATATATATATATATATATATATATATATATATATATATATATTAATACAATATCGGAGAAAGCTTTTTAGCGATACCCCGGCCAAATTCCAACTCACTCAACAAACATTAAGAAATAAGTGATTATATTCCCAATTATGTGTTCGGGGTGTTAACGAAAAGTTTTGCGTGGAAAATTGGGTGTATTATTTCAAATGAGACATATCTAATATATCTCTTCCCATATATATGTATGTATGTATATATATATATGAATGTATATATTTATATATATATTTATATAAATATATATATATATATATATATATATATATATATATATATATATATATATATATATATATATATATATATATATATATAGGAACCAGTAAGACCCCGACAGCTGAGCTCAAGCCGTTTCGACGGCTAATTCTGGACTAAATGAAAATTTATCCTGGTATTTAAATAGCCGATCTTCTCAAGGGGTAATTCCATATAATAGCAGTTGGCTTAGACCCCGGATACTTGCCCCCTTTTTCCGACCGCTCCCACTATTCTCTGTGCCCTCTATATTTCTTAGTGGCACTTATGCCTTATTTTTTCGTTTCAGTATTTCTTGCTTCGCTTTTCTTCTGGGCGGGGTGGATTCTGAATTTATTTCTCCGTATTCTACCTTTATTTCGTACGAACTTTCATGTAGCTTGTTTTAGATCTTTTAGAGTTAGCATTAGTATATATTTTTCTCGGGACTCAGAATTATTATCTCCTACAAGTTCACTTTGCTGCACTGGGTCGTTGCTGGCCCGGGATGGAAACCTTTATTGTTTATTTCGTGGTAGTCTCTTTAGTATTTTGGCCCCTTTTGTTGACCCGTCACAGTATCATTTACGTACTTATACCTCTTAAAAGGGTGCTTGCCTATACCGTCCCACCTAGTTCTTTTACTTATTTCGTTATTTATTTATTTATTTATTTCTTTACTTTTTTCTTTCTTTCTTTATTTTATTCTAGACTAACAATAGCCTGAGACCTAGGTCGTAGAATTTAATTTACTTTACTTTTTTCTTTACACTTATTTGCTTTTCTTCACTCTCAGTATTTTTTATTTCTACCCCCCATTGTTCTACCTACCGTTCCGACTTCCTCCCCCTCCCCCTCCCCTGTATCTTCTTTGACCTCATGCCCAGCTGTAGCTGGCACTACCAACGCTTGATTGGGTCTACTCCACCCCCTCCCCTCTTTCTCCTACTGGCAGGTTTAGCCACCATTTCCCCTACTAATTTGCAACCACAGAATTACTACTGATTTTTGACAATCACTTTGACCATATATGGAATTACCCCTTGAGAAGATCGGCTATTTAAATACCAGGATAAATTTTCATTTAGTCCAGAATTAGCCGTCGAAACGGCTTGAGCTCAGCTGTCGGGGTCTTACTGGTTCCTATTACCCACTCTACTACCTCAAGTATTGAGTACTTTGGTGCGTTATGGTCCACCTGGTTCCTTACCACATTTCCTTCGTTATATATATATATATATATATATATATATATATATACATATACATATATATATATATATATATATATATATATATATATATATATATATATATATATACATATATATATATATATACATATATATATATATAGGAATGAGTAGGACCCAGACGGCTGAGCTCAAGCCGTTTCGACGGCTAATTCTGGACCAGAATTAGTCCAGAATTGGTCCAGAATTAGCCGTCGAAACGGCTTGAGCTCAGCCGTCGGGGTCCTACTCGTTCCTATTACCCACTCTACTACCCTAAGTATTGAGTACTTTGGTGCGTTATGGTCCACCTGGTTCCTTACCACATTTCTTCCGTTATATATATATAGATATATATATACATATATATATATATATATATATATATATATATATATATATATATATATACATATATATATATATATATATAGTTTCAGCGAGAATCGCAATTCGGCGGGTAGGAAAGGCGAAACGAAACGCAAAAGTCAGATATGATACTGGCAAGCGCTCGATAGTTAAAAAACTAGAGCTAAACAATATGTTAAGAAGCCATACAAAACTGAAATAGTGGTCAAGAAAGCGTCAACCACCTAAGCCAAAAAGCAAATCAAGCTAAACAGGTCAAAACAAAATAAAATAAATGATAAAGAAAACACAGACCTGGACCCCTTGGAATTGATGTTAAAATCCAAATTAAGGGTTTCTATGACACCTAAATCAAAATACTGTCCGGTTAAAAATATAAGCTCTAGGTATAATGGTCGAACAAGGAATATCACGTTCTCAACAGGTATTTCGCTCTGTACCAAATTTGTGAGTGACACTGAGGCTCGTAAAAGCACGTGTGGAATTCACAAGG
>OZ024742.1:34364930-34369930 GCA_964016885.1 Eledone cirrhosa | reverse complement strand
ACACGACGATAATCTTAACGACGTTTTATAAATTAGATATTTTCAACTAACCCACGAGCTGCTGGTGTGTGTGTGTGTATGTGTGTGTGTGTGTGTGTGTGTGTGTGTGTGTGTGTGTGTGTGTGTGTGTGTGTGTGTGTGTGTGTGTGTGTGTGTGTGTGTGTGTGTGTTTTCAATTTTTGAATTTTATGGATTGCCACAAACACAATAGTAATTCCCTTTGTTACTGAACACACGAAAAACAGACATTAATTGCTACTTTCCATATCCACTAAAGTTCGGGGCCTAATCACGCGACCATCTTCAGTCTCTCAAAATATACTTTACGCAGAAAACAATTCGAGCCACTGTTTTGCATAAAATTGAAAGATACATAACACTACCGATTTTTGGTGCGAAATTATCACAAATTTCGATGCCTAATCACGTGATCATCCTCAAACCATCAAATAGTTAAAAGATCTAGGTTAGGTTGGCTATCTAAACAGTATTATGGTGTGTTAAAATAACTACAGTCAAAGCAAAGTATATTAGGGCGAGGTTAACTTTACCTTTCATCCTTACGGGGTCGATAAAATAAAGTACCAGTAATGTACTGGGTAATTGCTGGCCTTGTGCCAAAAAGTAGAAACAATTATGATACGTTAAAACTACAAAGTTATAGTTAGTACAATATTATTGAACTAAACTACTAACTCCATACTATAACAGATCAGATATCTGTCTCGCTATATGCGTCACTAATGTCTTCTTCTGAGTCAACCTGTCTTGTGTATAGCTGCTATGTTAGAGACAGCATAACACAGAATTCCAGGCACTTGAAACTCTTCCGCAACAAAAATATGTCATCTAACTGATAAGATGACAAGTCAGTCAATCATATTGGTAGCCTCCCCACAGTCCCGGCAGACAGAATGGAGAAGGCGTTTCCCCGGAGGACGGCAAGGGAGACGTGCTGGAAAAGCCATTCCAGCCCATACCTGCGGCTTCCCAGCTCAGCGCCTAAAATTATACGTCAAAAATATTGCAATCTCAGTGACGTTTATTGCATAAAACTGATGGAAATTGCCATCATGAGTTAGATGCAAGTTACGAGTCGACGTAGCCACACTTCTCGCCAGCTCTCTTAACCTTTGAAAATAATGAAACTTATGAAACCGGTAAAGTTAGAGGTTAATATAAATAAACCATCTTAAAGACTCCAACTGTATTTTCAAATTCTTTTTTATATATATCCGAAGAGGTGCCGAAGGGTCGGTATCCGATCGCCTTATCAAACCCGAGCTGATCGATATCGAAACAATTGTAATAGGCAATACAGTTTCTTGACAAGCTGCAATTCTGACTTCTTATTGTCACACTCTCTCTCTCACCCTCTCTCTCTTTATATAAATATATACATATATATATATATATATATATATTGAAAGGATAGCAAGGGCGATTGGTTGCTCCTTCATTACATTTATTGGTAGGTGACGCGCGTTTCGCTACTGATCAGCTCAACGTTCGATCTGTATCGATCTTACCCGACTCAATAATCGGCAGCTCGACAGACCCTTTAAAATATATTTCACTCTGTATAGCTCTACACCTCAACACAGAAGTGAACCTAAACATCGAGTTCTCACCCGGGTGAACCTGCAGTAACCCCAAGTTACACTCCCTATATATATATATATATATATATATATATATATATATATATATATATATATATATATATATACATACATATACATACATATACATACATATACATACATACATATACATACATACATATATATATCGGCACCATCTCCGCGATTTGCAATATATATGCTCGGTTTTTGGAATTGTCAATACTGTGATGTACAATTATGGTGAGCATCGTATCTGTTATTCACACGATATATTTATCCGTTCTTTGATAGGATTTTTATGCAGGTTAACGCTTTAGAGAGATCTACTAACCTCTTATATTAATATTAAAGCTATATACATATCTAATTTAATTTATTTTACAGATAAAGACTTTCTTTACAGACGCCAGTTTAAATGTTCTAGTTGTTGTTGTCATCATCGTTGCTGTTGTTGTTGTTGTTGTTGTTGTTGTTGTTCTTCTTCTTCTTCTTCTTCTTCTTCTTCTTCTTCTTCTTCTTCTTCTTCTTCTTCTTCTTCTTCTTCTTCTTCTTCTTCTTCTTCTTCACTATCTAAACCACCACCATCATCATCATCACCATCATCATCATCACCATAAGAATGTGTTTCCGAACCCATCTATATCACTGTAGTAATATAACACACCTAAATTTCGATTTATTAATCACTATTCTTTAAATTCTCATCATCATTATCACCATCAACATCATCCTCATCCACATCATCCTCATACACCTCCCCCTCCTCCTCCTCCTCCTCCTCTTCCTCCTCCTCCTCCTCCTCCTCATCATCATCATCATCATCATCATCATCATCATCATCATCATCCGGTTGTGCTGGTTGCACGTATACTCCTGACTCGTTCCCTCCATACATCTCGATCATCCATTGTTCCTGAAGGTCTACAGTACACGTTGCATCTTGACTAAGTAGGTTGATGTAGTTTTTACATGGCCCGGAAAACGTGTTAAGATCTTTTGTGGAGTTCCATAACAGCACATCGCCATGGTTGAGAATTTCCTCCTTGCTACTCCAGAAGTGTCCAGCAGTGTCCGGCAGTCCAGTAAGACGCATCCTATTTTCTCGGATGGCTTGTAACACTGGGGTTAGGTGTACATAAGTTTTTTGTTTGGAGGAGTGTTGCCTCCATTATATATTAAGAACAACACGGAACATTCGCAAGTAACTATCATCTAGCTTCCTTTCAAGTCTCTTTGTTAATGTCTAAGTGGAGCTCTACTATAGCAAAATTTGTGCTACAACTGCTTGGAAAAAGTCTCTCTCCATCTTATCAAGCACTGGGGATTTCCATAAAACGTCAAACTGTTCAAGGCAGCCCAAGCTTTTACAATGCAGATGTTGACATCACTTTCTGAAAATATGATGTTGCTACCCAGTTAGACAAATTTATCTCCTTTGACGATATATTTTCCATCTATGGAGGTAATTGTGCCTTCCTGTTCATAATACAAGTTCTTTCTGAGTTCACATATAGTCCAATACCTCTGGCCGATTGCGCCAAGCTGTGAAGAAGACATTCCGTATGTGAAGGTGTGTCTGCGAGAAGTGCTAAGCCGTCTGCATTCTCTGTATCAGGGATTCTTTTAATTGACTATGTCATGCATCTGAAACATTCTAGGTTTAGCGCTAAGCTACTTAATATTTTCTATTGATCTGCAAAGAACATAATCTAAGCATATATAGGAATGGAAACCATTGGAAGCATGGTTTCCTTCATCCGATCTCAGAATCGACTTTTTTCTTCCATCCCTCCACCCATTGATTCATCCATCAAGTCATACATAACAAATTCTTCGAGGATGATATGTTGTTTTTCACGTATTCCGTAGATTATACCTTCAACTAATAACGCTTCCACCCACGGCACAGTCAGGCCAAGTACTTTTGGAAAAACTGCTCTTCATCGCCGTTCTATTAACACCTTTGCTAGCATCGTCGTCATAATGTCATGTAAATTATAGTCACAATAATGAGGCTGGTGATGCTGGTGAAACTGCTGCTGCTGCTGCTGATGATGATGATGATAATGATGATGATGATGATGTTGATGTTGGTGGTGATGAGGAAGGTGATGGTAGTCATGTTAATGCAATGATAGTACGAATGATCATGATATGACGATATTGTTTACGATGCTGCTGATGTTACTACTACTGCCGTTGATGCTGGTGATGCTGCTGCTGATGATGATGGTGATGATGCTGAGAATACTGATGATGGTTGTGGTGATGATGATGATGATGATAGAGATGTTAATGCTATGATAGTACCAATGATAATGATATGATAATATGGTTTACGATGTTGCTGGTGTTACTACTGATGTTACTGCTGACATTACTCCTGATGATGATGACAATGTTACAGGTGTTGATTATTATAATGTTACTGCTGCTGTTGACGATGATACTGCTGGTGCTGCTGTTGATGTCACTGCTGCTGCTGATACATGTGATAATTACAATGGCTAAGATTTACACTAAAGATTACAATTACAACATAAAATTGAAATTTTCCAATCGCCAGAAAATACGTTGAAAGAAAGAAAGAAAGAAGGAATGAATGAATGAGTGAATGAATAAGTGAATGAGTGAATGAATGAGTGAATGAATGAGTGAATGAGGGAATGAATGAGTGAATGAGTGAATGAATGAGTGAATGAATGAGTGAATGAATAAGTGAATGAATAAGTGAATGAGTGAATGAATGAGTGAATGAATGAGTGAATGAGTGAATGAATGAGTGAATGAATGAGTGAATGAATGAGTGAATGAGTGAAATTGGGAAAATGCAATAAAATGGAATAGAATAGAATTATTAAAATATTTATTTGTTATATTTACAATAGTTTATAACTTTGCCTATTAATCCGTATGGTGAGCAAATGGGGTCCCACGTGCTGGCCTCCCCACAGCCCCGGCGGATAGGATGCAGAAGGCGTTTCCCCGGAGGATGGTAAGGAAGATGCGATGAAAGAACCATTCCAACTCGCGAGGCTCACATCTGCGGCTGGCCAGCTCAGCACCTATGGTGGTGAATAGGGAGGTAGCCCTAGGGCCACTCACCATGTTTTCTTGCAAATAGTTTCCGTATCGGTAGAGGGTCGGAGCCATGCTTTGAAGAATAGAGTTACGGCCCTTTATGGTCTGAGTTGAAATCCCGCCGAGGTTAACTTTGCCTTTCATCCTTACGGGCTCGATAAAATAAAGTACCAGTAATACACTGGTATAATTGCTGGCCTTGTGCCAAAAGTAGAAACAATCATTAAAATATTTAGTTCTCACCATGTTTTCTTGCAAATAGCTTCTGTTATTATTTTTACGTTTAAAAAGGCG
>OZ024742.1:34344930-34354930 GCA_964016885.1 Eledone cirrhosa | reverse complement strand
AGGCGCTCCATTTTGGTGAGAGTTGAGCCGGGGCAAGAGACGACGGTGAGGCGGTAGCAGATGATGGATGCAATGTACGCATTCGCCACCTCCGCCCGGCCTTTCAGGGACATCTTCCTCTCGGCCCATTTCTGGGTGAGGGAGGCCACCTTGCTCGTCACCTCGTTCCAGTTTTTCTCCATCTGGAGGTCCGGTCCGATCCAGACCCCGAGCAATTTAACCTGTCCGTCCAACGCTCCACGACGCTGTCAGACGGCATGTACTTGCCTCTCCAGGTGCATAGCTGCAAGCCCATCCGACTTTTCCTGGTTTATCTTTGCTCCTGTTACCGCTTCGTATTCCTTGAGAGCAGTGCCGATCATCTGGACGTGTCTGGTGCTCGACACCACCACGGTGACGTCGTAGGCGTAAGCCGACTCGGATTTCCCCCATCCTAGTTCGCGTGGGATGCCCCTCATCGCCCCCAGTTTGTGCAGTAACGGCTCGAGAGCCAAATACGTACAAGATGGAAGAGAGGGGACAACCCTGGCGGACTGAGCGTATGATGCTGAACGGCTGCGACAGGTGACCCTTCACCCTCACAACTGAGCAGATGTCGCTGTACATCGCATCGATCCAACCCCTGACAACAGGCCCGAAACCGGCTGCCTCGAGGACCGCCGCCAGGTACCGATGGTCGACCCTACCGAATGCTTTGGATTGATCCAAGTTGATCAGGGCGCCACCCGTGCCAGGTTCCTTAACCACCCTCTCTATGATGTATCGCATGAGGTGGAGGTTGTCGTGTATGGATCTGTCCGGAATGGCGCATGTCTGCGCCTCTCCCACCAGACCCTTGACGACAAGCGCCAACCTCGTTGCTAACACCTTGGTTAAAATCTTGAACTCTGCGTTTAGCAGGGTTATGGGCCTGAAATTATCGATAACATCCTCCTTGTTCGGGTCTTTTCTCAGCAGCACCACCGCTCCCCGGCTCACAAAACTGGGAATGCTCCCGTTCTGTTGCCAGTTGCAGTAGACGTCTGCCAAGAGGTCACCGAACAAGTCTGGCATAAATGCATAAAGCTCGTAGGGTAGACCATCCAAACCTGGCGATTTACCCCCCGTGCAGTTAGCCATCGCTTGCCGTATTTCACCGGCTGTTATTTGATTTTCAAACACTGTGCTGCGGTTGTCGAGAGCCGAGGCAGTCCGTCGAGGTTTGCACTGAAGTCCATGCCCCGATCCGGGCCGCCGCTACTCCCGAACAGTTCAGAAAAGGCCTCTGAAAAGCTTCACACATCTGCTCGAGTTCGAACAACACGCACCCGTTTGGTCAGACAAAGACCGAATTGTGCCTTTGTTGCCACGTCGCGCCTCTGCCACTCCGGCTCATTGGACGGCTTTTGTCCTCTCGTGTTTCAGAGCACGCGCTCTAGCTCTAACAATGCAGCCTTCGTGGTTTGCGTTGAAGAATTGGTCGAGTGCCAATCTCGCCACAAGCACGTCGGTTGCTATGCCTCTCCTAAACGCCTCTTCTAGCTTTCTGACTAGCTCTCCCTCTACTCTATTTTCCTCTATCACTAGTCCTTTGCTTAACCTAATCGACTCTACTTTAATTGCCCTTTTCAGGGCGAACCACCACCTGTTGTTGACAACCGCTCCCGTCAACGTCCGCTTAACTAATACGCTAATCCGGTCTCTGTAGGCTTTATGCGCCGGGAAAGACGCGTTAGCTTCCAGTAACCGGGCCCTTGTCTATAAAGTCTGTGTATGTCGATCTCACAGATCACAAATTTGTGGTCTGTGTAGTTGACTATTTTAAATTGTGGACAACTTATACTAGCCTTATCTAGTTCTCTGCAGAATACCCTATCGAGATACGATCTGGATGACTCGATGCGGTTTGTCCATGTCCACATTGGCACATTCGGGTGATCCAGTCGATACATGTCAGACAGTTCAAAACGTCTGAGCAGGTTGGTGAGGTTCTTGCACCCTCCTCCCGTATCCACTAGCCTCACACAATCCCAGCGTGCATCCAAGATAACGTTCCAGTCGCCCACTAACACTAAAGAGCGGGATGTTCCAAGAAAGGTCTCTAGACGTCTGAAGAAATCTGGCTGTCCTGCCCCTGCTGGGGCGTAGACGGCTACTAGCCTGATAGCATTGCCTTCGCTGCCGGTTACGTCCAGCAGCACCACCGACTTACTTTCTGGGTCTAGGAAGAGGGCTCGTATGGCGAGATCCAAGCCTCTCCGAAAAAGGACGCCCCCCCCCCCACACACACGGGTGGGAGATGCGTATACATCGTAGCCGCCGAAGATCGGTGCGAAGGCTTGTGCTTCGGAGATTCTGTTCTTACTGATGGCCACCACATCTATGTTTAGTGACCTGAGGTCGTTGAGCAGGTGACCCTACTTCCAAGATGACCCCAGGCCACGTGCATTTATACTGCCTATTCTGAGTACGGCCATGTTGGATGAGAAACGGGGCAAGTGAGAAAGGGTCACTTACCTTGATCGTGTGGTGAAGGGACAGTAGAACCGTCCCTTTGGCTGGTCATGGGTTTTTCCAAGAGGATGTCAGTGTTTATCCTCTTGGTAACCGACCCTCTAAAGTCTCCAACTGCATTGGGGAATTTTTGTTTTAAAGATTTGTACTGTTCTATTGAGATTTTAATGATGCTTATGTTTGTCGGGAGAGTTCTTGGTGTTGGTGGGGTGTAGTAGTTTTTTTTCTGTGATGTCTGTGTCCTGCTTTATATATTGTATGAGTTCTTTTTTTGCCATGTTTATGGCTGTGTACTTTTTTTTGGGGGGGAGGGGTGATTTTGTTGCTGTTTTCTTCTTGTTGCTGTTTGGTGTGTGTGTGTTTTGTTTTGTTTGCGTTGTTGGTGTTTTTGGTGATGCTGGTGGTGGTGTGGTTGTTGTTGGCGGTGGTGCTTATGGTGGTGATGTGGATAGTGGTGGTGTTGCTGCAAGTTTCCTTGCTACCTTTACCCCTCTTTGTGTGCCTTCGCTTTTGGGGGGTGAATCTAAGGGTTTTTTCTTTTTTCTTTTTTTGTGGCAGACCGTTTGCCATTTCACTCCCGCCTCAAACTTCATGACGCATTCCATGGCGTCTGGGAGGGGTATGTTCTCCACGGCTGTTGGTGGTGGTAGTGGAACCCTCTTCGGCAATTTTGTTGCTGGAGTAGCTACTTCAAATGTAGCTATTGGTGTTGCCGCCACTGATGCTGCTGCTTTAGTTGTCCGTGGCCTTGGTACGGGTGCCACGGACGTTGCCCTCCTACTCACCGTGGAAGTGGGTTCTGCGTTTGTTGCCTGCCCTGCTCTTGGTAGCAGCGGACCAGGTATTAGAAGGAGAGGGGCCTTCTTCTTCGCTGTCTTCTGCGGGCAAAAGGCCCTGAGGTGACCCTTCGACCCACAGAGATAACATTTTGGCCGTCTTCCTTCTCCGCTTATAGGGAGTTGCAGTCCTTCCTCGATGTCTATGATATCGGGGATAGCGTCGATACATGCCTGGTCAGTTTGTATAAGCATTTGCATGCCTATACCTGACCAGTTCTCTCTCCCTATTTTCTCTACTTGCAGCATGGTCGCCCTGTCCTCGATTCCAGCAAGGACAGACGCGGCCAGCCAAGGTATGGGCACGTCGAGTGGGACCTTGGTCACTTTGACCCACACAATTTTCTGCCCGCAGTAGGAGGGCACCTAGACTATCTCCTCACTCTTTAGGGTTTCCAAAGAGTGAGACTTTGCTTCCTGGGGGGTGGCGAAAAGTACGTCTACTGTGGCGTACATTCTGCCTCGGGTGATGTGGGTTTTGCGTGCCCAGACGTCCCCAAGGCCTTTTGGATTTGAGCCTCCGTGGCTCTCTCCACCCGATGTGAGATTTTGCTGACGGTGCGGTAAGTCACCGTCCGTAGCTGCTAGTCCATGAAAAAATCGGGTGGAGGTTTCAGGGAGACTCTATTGGCGCCTCTTGTCACCATGGCCCTTGCGGCTGCCATCTCCTCCTCTGTGACTAACACTGTCTCGATATTTCGGGCGACACCTGCAAAAGAAGTGGTCCATTTTTCAGCAGCACCATTATTGCTGCCGCTACTGGTCTTACTGGTGGTGCTGAGATCGCTATTACAGGTATCGATGTCATTGTTGATGTTTTCGTTGGTACAGGTGTGGGTGTTGTTGTTGTTGTTTTCGTTGATACTGTTGCTGTTGTTACTGTTATTGTGGCTGTTGTTATTATTGTTGTTTTGTTGATACTGTTCCTACTATTATTGTTGTTGTGGCTGTTGTTATTGTCATTGTTATTGTCGTTCTCGACCTTACCTCTGTTATTTTTGTTATTGTCGTTCTCGATTTTACCGCTGTTATTTTTGTTGTTGCTGTTGTTATTGATGGTGTTGTTGTTGGTGTTTTTGTTGGTGTTATTGTTGGTGTTGTTGGTGTTTTTGTTGGTGTTATTGTTGGTGTTGTTTGTGTTAGAAATATTAGGTAATTTTAAATCTGTAACAATCCTCTTTTCCTTTGTAAAATTTTCGTTTATATTTATCTCCGCTGGAACGCTGTCTTGTTGACATGCTGATAAAGTCTCCCTCTCTCTGTGTTGTCTGACAGCGCTCTCTCTCTTTCTGAGCAACAGTAGCTATAACCGGAAAAGAAGAAAAGATCAATATCATCGGTAACTACTGAGTCGCAGGTTTTATGTCGAAGTTAACCCAGTTTCCTGAGATGCTTTCTCCTACAAGAATGCCCTGACAAAGGCTAGGGGTTCTTCACTCCCAGTGGTTTAACTGCGCGATCGGGTATCCAGCCCGACTATTTCTATGTCCCCGCACATAAAAAAACAAAAGCAGAAAAAACCCACTTATTGACACTTATACGTACGACATACACACACGCGCACACACACACATACATACGCGCGCGCACACTAATACTCATACATACAAACAAACACACACACGCTACTCACACACACACACATATATGCATATATATTACCGTCATTACTGATTATGTCAACTGTAGACTTTCAAAAGAGTTCGTATAGTTGAAGCCGTTCGTGTTACCGTTCAGTATTATTATAATTGTTTTACATCATAGAGCTATGGCCCTCCACGCTCCGAGCTCAAATCCCGCCAAGGTCAACCTTGCCTTTCATCCCCATGGAGTCAACAAAAGAGAGTACCAGTAATGAGCTGGAACAATTACTGGCTCCGTGCCAAAAGCAGAAAAATATTATTAAAGTTGTTGTTTTCTTAAGGCCCGATCGCTGGTGATGGTGATGGCGGCGGAGGATGGTGGTGATGGTGGTGGTGGTGTCAGTTGATCTTGTTGTTGTGTTGTGTGTGATTGTGTGTGTGTTTTGTTATTTTGTGTTTTTTTTTTTTTATCGTTTGATGCCGCTGTTGTTGATGTAAATGTTCATTTCATTTCATTCTGAAGCAGTTGTTGCTGTAAACAGTAGTGCCGGTGTTGTTGTTGTGGTAGATGTTGGGGTTGAAATCTGGATGTTTGACTGAGTGATGTATATATATACATAAACATATATATATATATATATATATATATATATATATAGATATACACATACACATTCAACACAGAGTAGAGGGTTTGACAACAGGTCGGTGACTTTAGACTAGATAGGGTAATGACATGTGTAAATGTAAATATGGTGGTGGGATGAGAGTGTAGACGTTTTTGTGGTGTCTTTGCAAAATTTAAATTTTAGCCATGTTATATTGAGATGTAAGTAAATGTAAAATGTAAAATATAAATAAGGATTGCTCTGGCAAAATATACGGAAATATTTGTGTAACTTCCACAAACTTCTGTCATGATATTCCCGAGTCCAGCGAGCAACAAATTGTTGTATTTTGATGTTTCAGAATACAAAAATTAATTAAAAACTCACCCCACGAAGAGACAGCGTGTGTTGTCCTATCTATAAGCTCCCATACATACATACATGCATACATACATACATGGTGGCTGCCAACTCGTTTTCGAGTACGGCCACTACTTTATATCCATGTAGGAGAACCCTTACCGATGCGATGAACGAGTGTGACTTTTTAGTCCAACCAGCGACTTGAAAGCTCTGGTACAAACACTACACTTGTGATAATTATTGACACATAGTGCTGGGCCCATGGTACCATGTGACGACAAGTACAGAGAGATCTCCATATATAAAGCAATGCCTGTGCCGTGAAGCTTTTCCAGTCCCACTCTCTTAACCAAGATGATATTTACCAAAAAGAAGAATAAGTCAACATCATTGGAGACCATCAGAGTTGCAGGTTTTATATCAGAGTTTTCCTTCTCCTAGAATTCTGCCTTGACAAAGGTTAACGGGCCATCTCTCCTCTTAAGAGTCAATGGCCATCGAAATACATACATACATACATACATACATACATACATACATACATACATACATACATACGAACCTCGAAGCGTAGGAGCCCGCTTCTCGAGCAAGTCTATCTGCATGAAACAGATAAGATCATGAGAGTTGGGAAGGAACTTCTCGAGAGATATTCCCTGTGTGATAATCAAAAACTCACACCCAGGGATGTCGCTCAGCAGTATCGCAGTGAATCCATGGATGAAAAACTGCATGCCTATCAGCAAAAGATCATGCATGGTATGTTTCAGCAAACGATCAGGTATATAAGTGATTACATTTTTTTAATGTAAGATGAGGGGAAAAAGTAATACAATCTTAATTCTAAACAAATCAAGATGAGAAACTTTGTCATCAAACTTTGTGTAGTAAGTTTGGGAAAAAGAAATACAATCTTAATTCAAAATAAAATCAAGAAGTAATACTTAACCGTCAATTTGGGGAAAACTACAAATGCACTATATAGTCTTAAAAGACTATTTCACGAAACTGTTCAGTGGGGTTAGTCACGGTTGGAGTCGATCTTCAGTATATACATATATACATATATGTATATAGATATAGATAGGTAAATATACACGGGTGTGTATGATTGTGTATAGAAGATTATATTAATAAGAGGAATTCCAACTTTGTCTGATTTACTCGTTTTATTTACAATCCTTTAAAATATATATAATGGTATTATAATGAAATAGTATGATAGAATATTAAATTCTAAGTGTTAATTGAACAAGTACTTTCATGCTTTCGCAATCTTCAGGTTCATGATATGTGGTGACAGTCGAGTTTGCAATACATATATGTATATATATATATATTATATATATATATATATATATATATATATATATATATATATATATATATATATATATATATATATATATATTATAAAATAACAGGATGCTGGACTGGTGTAAATCCATGAAAGGTTTATTATACTATGATCATTTCAATCATCAGGTATTCAAAATATAACAAAGGAATATAACAGATAAAATCCATGGGGCTGAAAATCAGAGACAAAAGGACGACCGACTATTCAGCACCTTGAGGGCGGCCGGCTGAGATAGAAGCTTTCAAGGATTTACACCAGTCCAGCCTCCTGTTATTTTATAATAATTAACTCCGTACTCGCACTACCAACTACACAAACGAAGACGGGTGAGTTGAGTGCTCTCCATAATATTACATCGAGGTTGACCATACGGAATGACCAGTTCAATCTAGTGGTGAACCAACAAACCTAAATAAATAAATATATATATATACATTCAAAGTAGCACGCCAAAGTTAACAAAAGTAGAACGTAAATATTATTATAACGTTTAACGACCGACAGTCACATTAAATCATTACGATTGCATTTTCCTTCCGTTATAGTTCCTGTACTACTACTACTACTACTACTACCCCTCACCACCACCACTACTACTACTACTACTACTACTACTACTACTACTACTACTACTACTACTACTACTAGTACCACCACTACTACTACAAGTAATATATGCATATATTCTAGCATCAATGGCCATTTAATTTATTTCTAGCAATATACTTCGTTTAAAGTAACTAGATTATTTTCTCACTAAATCTGTCTTAAGAGCGTCTGTCAAAGGCGATATCTTAATCATTTATATTCGTGTTACAACTAAATCCACGGGAGCAATTAAACTGGAAATCAAGCTATTAAGATTACTTTTGTAACGCTTAGCTTTAGCAACAAGGTTTACACAGCAATAAAGATATATACACAGAGATTATATATTCACATCCTACTCTTTATAAATGTAAATATAATAATGCAGCAGTAACAAAACTAAATATTAGCATCTGCGCCAAAACGGATATATATATATATATATATATATATATATATATATATATATATGTGTGTGTGTGTGTGTGTGTGTGTGTGTGTCTATGTATACATATATATTTATATATATACTTATATACATACATATATATATATATATATATGTATATATATACACGTCATTATATATATAGGGTGGATTGGCAGTATCGGTAGAGGGTCGGACGCCATCGTTTCCACCATAGTTACGTCCCTTTACGATCTGAGTTCAAATCCCGCCGAGGTTGACTTTGCCTTTCTTTCTTACGGGGTCGATAAAATAAAGTACCAGTAATGCACTGGGAAATTGATGGCCTTGTGCCTAAAGTAGAAACAATTATATATAAATATATATATATATATATATATATATATCACGAAGGAAATGTGGTAGGGAACCAGATGGACCATAAAGCACCAAAGCACTCAATACTTAGGGTAGTAGAGTGGGTAATAGGAACGAGTAGGACCCCGACGGCCGAGCTCAAGCCGTTTCGACGGCTAATTCTGGACTAAAAATCAGTCCAGAATTAGCCGTCGAAACGGCTTGAGCTCGGCCGTCGGGGTCCTACTCGTTCCTATATATATATATATATATATATATATATTAGAAAGTGTGGGTTTTTTTACAAAATGAAAAATAACCGAGGTGTCCTACACGAGTGAAAGCATAAAGAAAAAGAGATGAAATCGAAAATGCAACTGGAGTCTTATTTTTTTTTTTAAATATATATATTTATTTGGTTCCTTTACCGCAGAAGAACTGCGAAACCGGTAAAGGAACCAAATAAATATATATATTTTTAAAAAAAATAAGACTCCAGTTGCATTTTCGATTTCATCTCTTTTTCTTTATATATATATATATATATATATATATATATATATATATATATATATATATATATATATATATATATATATATATATAAGATATAGAATGACAAAAGTGTATATCGTAAAAGAAACATATCTATATTGGATTATAGTGTCAAACGCTTGTACATAACGAGTACCAGTCTCTAAGTCCGAGCGATTATTATCCGATTACAGCCTTAAGCAAGGTGACCAGTAATCACGTTAATATTTCACTTTAGAGTCTTCCTCTAAAGAAAAATATTCTGTAGCAATAGTTAGAGACTTCTCTCTCAGTGCTCTGACTGCAACCTCTGACACACCAGCCAGGGGTAGCTAGTTTGTCCTAAAATTGTCTAAGGAATGCCATCTTTCCACTTTCAAATCAGAGGGACCCTTCTCCTTATAGAGTGCCGCTCAAGGCAGTCAAGGACTGCCTACCAAAGCGACTGTTTTTTAGGCGCCAGTAACTCGCCTTTACTCCTTCTCCTTGTCAATTCTAAATATCTCCGGTATGCAAAGAATGAAGAAGGCGTCTCCCTCGCCCCCTTCCGGGGAAACGCTTTCTTCATTCTGTCCGCCAGGGCTGTGGGGAGGTCATCAATATGATTGACTGACTTGTCATTTTATGATGTACTTTTTATATATCTATTTCTGTCCAACACCATATGATGAAAGTAGGTATCCGGCTACATTTGGCCAACATCTCTGTAAATATAGAGCTGGACTTCGTTTTTTTAGGACACAAGCCATATGGGGCATTTTCGTAGAAAGTAGATTCTCAGGCCCACAACCGCCCCGGCAATGTCAAACTAAGAACACACACACACACACACACACATATATATATATATATATATGATAGTGTACCAGTCA
>OZ024742.1:34314930-34337430 GCA_964016885.1 Eledone cirrhosa | reverse complement strand
AGTTATTGCTCACACCAACCTGAGGTATCTGATTTTTAATGTGATGAAATACCAATGATGGTTGGAATATCACTGACGAAGGACTATTTTTATCATATGTAACCCATGTGCAAACCACGCAGTGTTCTTCTTTCTTCTCATGTTTATATATATATATATATATGTATATGTGTGTGTGTTTGTGTGTGTGTATGACGGTGTATCACAAAGACAGGTGAACTACTTATGTTACGCTCTCTTCGGTGCTATGTTACCACAAAGATTCAGCATCAGAAACCCAGATATTTAAACTAATCTATCTTGGATCATCCATTATATTAGCTCTCTTCTTGAAGGTCGTGTTTTTAAAATCTAGGAATATGAAATAGCATAGAAAGACGTGATGCACAAACGAAATATGGATAAAAGCAAAACATCTTCATCTAACAACCAATGTTGACTGTGGAATTAAAACTGAATATCATAAGAACCTTTCCTACTGATGAGATATGATTCCCAGGTAAAGATATTTTGAAGTGTACTACATAAAAATGATAGACTAGAAGAGTAAATATATAAAGTTACACTGATATAAAAGAATACTGACAAAACCTATGGAAAAATTATACATTATAGAACAGACATACTGATCTGAAACAAAGTGAGCAAATTTGTTCAGTAGTGAAAATCAGTTGCTTAGCAGATATTAACGGTGTGAAAAATTAATGAAACAGAAAACCGCTCTGCTGAAATCATAAGAAATTTGCAGACACTCAAGCCAATCTCTACTTTTCGATTTAGAATTATTGGGGCGCTTCAATATGTAATTAATTGCCTTACGTCCAGTCATGAAAATATTAGTGTTCACAAGCCCGAAACAGATATAGAAATAGGAAGGAGATTCAGCTACTAACCATTAATGGGACTGTGAAACATATAGATTATTCCAGAAATCTAGCATGTAATATGTATCAATATTCAAGAGGAGCCACTGAGGCATATGTATATGAATACATAAATATATTAAAACGCAGATACGCACATGGAGTTACAATAAGCAATATGGATTCCTCAAGTTTCGTTCGAACATAAAATACATCAGAGTCAGAGCCACGAAATTTGAAGTTTCAGCTCTACTATGTATATGTACATATATATATATATATATGTATATATATATATATATATATATATATATATATATATATATATATATATATATATATATATATATATATATATATATATATATATATATATATATAGTTCAAAAAGACCAACAAACAAACGCAGGAGTCAATTGTACATAATTGTATTAGGGTCACATTTGGGGAGAGTGGGGGAGGTTTCGATGTTTCGGACATAAGTTCTTCATCAGGAATATATATGTTTGTATGTATGTATATATGGAGATGCTACTCATCATGCCTGCCAAACATGTGGTAGAGAGTGTAAATCAGCAGGAGGGCTCAAACGACATGCAAAAGTACATAAACTCCAACCGCAGCCGGCTATTCCCAGTGAATGTTTTGGTTGCCAACTCTGTGCAAGACATTTTAGATCATTGGCTGGGCTAAAAAGCCACATCCGATCGCAGGACCGTTAATTGTTATTATGTGTGTGTGCGTGTGTGTGTGTGTGTGTGTGTGTGTGTGTATTTTTTAAAAATTTTATTGATATTATTATTATTATTATTATTATTGTCGTTATTATTATTATTATTATTATTTTTTTCGTGCAATGGCCATACTCGATAATTGTTTCTACTTTTGGCACAAGGCCAGCAATTACCCAGTGTATTACTGGTACTTTATTTTATCGACCCCATAAGGATGAAAAGCAAAGTTAACCTCGGCGGGATTTGAACTCAGAATGGCAAGGGCCGTAACTCTATGCGTCAAAGAATGGCGTCCGACCCTCTACCGATACTGCCAATCCACTGGCCATACTCGATAATGAGGACGCAACCATCATATATATATACATACTGTAAAAGCTGACCTTGCCCAATTTAACCTCTCAAAGGTGATGACACAGGACCGAGATCTCTGGTGTTATGGAGTGATACAGTAGACCCGACTCCCCACAGACACAGGCCGAAACTGAAGCATATATACAGTATGCACCACCCCACCCTATCCTCGCATACATCTCCTACGAGGGCAGTAAGAAGTATGCATCCAGTGAAGCCTCCAGCCACACTGTAAAGCGGTCGTGAACGTGATGGTGACACGACAAAAAGCACCCAGTACTCACTCTAAATGATGTTGCTGTTAGGAAGGCCATCCAGCTGTAAAAACCAAGCCCAAATCAGTTTTGTATGTGCAAGACATGGTCACTTGACCAAGCATTGCCCAAAACAGAAAACCCGTCTAACCTATACTAGTGTGGAAAAATTGATGTAAAACGGTGATGATGATGATGATGACTTCCCTCCTCCCTTCTCCACCTGCTGTTGTTGCAATAGCAGCCTTCCACACACAAACACTAATGTCTCACAACATCTCTCTATATTTCTTTCTTTGTAAATCTCTCTCTATGTGATTCTTTATTACTCTAATGCTTCTAACACGTTATCTCAGATGACTCTGAGTCAGCCGGCTGAAAGAATATCTTTTAATCAATAAGAGAAACAGGCCCTGAAGATTTCTACACTAAACAGTACTTCGACACAAAAATCAATTAACAATGAACGATAACCCCCCCCCCCCCCCACACACACACACACAAAAAAAAAACCATAACAAAAAACAAATAGTTATATAGGAACAAAATAGAAAAAATCAACACCGAAATCATAACAAACAAGACAAAGATAATATAGATTGATACAATATAGTAACAACATACAAGTATAATGATATGACTAAAGAAAGAAATAAGCAAAATAAAGAGAACACATCAACATATAATCTATAAAAATAAGTATACGGAGCTGAGCTGCATGTGTGGAAAAATTAGCTAACATCTTATACGAGGACTTATCAATAAGCTATAAACCAATCAAACTAATGACGATCGAAGTAAATGGATCGATTTAGCTGTCTATAAAGACCTTATATACAGTAAGCCTTGTAAAAGAATTCTATTTTAGGAAAGGAGTGAGAAACAAATCGAAATGAATAATAATAAACAAATAAACAAATGACGAATTTGAGAGAGAAAAATATGAGAGAGAGAGTGAGAGAGAGGTACAATAGACGGATCGTTTATTGTGCCCTGTGATTCCTTTACTTCATAAGTGTTTGTGTTTGTGGATCTATATTTGTAGAAAAAGAATTATTTACACACATATACGCACTCACAGACACACACACGCGCACGCACACACACACACACACACACACACACACACACACACATACAGGGTGGTCTAAAAAGATGTACCCATTTTTGATAAAGTAGCATTTTCTATTGAAAGGAAAACTTTACAATATTTTTTCATAGACCTGTCTTACAGACATGTAAGTTTTGTGTAGTGTAAGTTTTTTACTCGCATACCACCATTTTGCGAGCGCAGCTCAATAGTTAATACTGTGCTCGATCCAAGCTCCTTGGCGCTGAATTATTGTGGCTACTCGCACATTTAAGTTTGTGATGTGATGTGATTTTCTGTCCTGACTGACCGTGGCCGGCCACTGCGACCTCTAATGTTATCCTGTACACTTCCCTTCTCCCTGAATTTGTCCAGGAGAAGCTTTATTGTGAGTCTGGTTGTCCAAACTCAATGACAATTTCGGAGGGACTTTCCAGGTAGAAGGGTACAGGATAACATTAAAGTCGCAGTGGCCGGCCGGCCACGGTCAGTCAGGACAGAAAATCACATCACATCACATCACATACTTCAATGTGCGAATAGCCACAGTGATTCAGCGCCAAGGAGCTTGGATTGAGCTCATTATAAACTATTGAGCTGTGCTCGGAAAATGGTGGAAAATGCGAGGAAAAAACTTACACTACACAAAACTTACATGGCTGTAAGACAGGTCTATGAAAAAATATTGTAAAGTGTTCCTTGCTCTCCTTTTCGCATTGCTCTCCTTTTCTCATTGCTCTCATTGCTCTCCTTGCTCTCCTTGCTCTCCTTTTCGCATTGCTCTCCTTGGTCTCCTTTTCGCATTGCTCTCCTTCCTCTCCTTTTATCATTGTTCTCCTTGCTCTCCTTTTCGCATTGCTCTCCTTCCTCTTCTTTTCGCATTGCTCTCCTTCCTCTCCTTTTCTCATTGCTCTCCTTGCTCTCCTTTCTCTCATTTTCTTATTGCTCTCCCTTTATCCTTGCTCTCATTGCTTTACTTTTGTTATTGCTCTCCTTGCTCTCATTTTCGCATTGCTCTCCTTTTCTCATTGCTCTACTTGCTCTCCTCCTCTCCTTATTCTCATTGCTCTCCCTTTCTCTTTGCTCTCCTTGCTCTCCTTTTGTCCTTCCTCTCCTTGCTCTCCTATTCACATTACTCTCCTTGCCCTCCTTTTATCCTTGCTTTCCTTTCTCTCCTATTCACCTTCCTCTCATTGCTCTTCTTTTCTCCTTGCTCTTCTTTTCTCATTGCTCTTCTTTTCTCATTGCTCTCCTGTTTTCCTTCCTCTCCCTCTCTCCTTGTATCTATGTACTTGTTTATATACGAATACAATGAGGAAAGGGGAGCAAGGAGAAATATGAAAGCAAGGATGGTAAGGTTAGTAAGAAGCGTACATATATATACACACATATATATATATATATGTGTGTGTGTGTGTGTGTGTGGTAAGGATGGTAAGGTTAGTAAGAAGAGTACACACACACACACACACACACACACACACACACACACACACACATACACATATATATATATATATGTGTGTGCGCGCGTGTGTGAGTGTGTATATATATGTACTCTTCATACTATCCTTACCATCCTTACCACTCACACACACACATATATATATATATGTGTGTGTGTGTGTACTCGGTATTGAGTATATGTATATATGTATAAATGTATAAATAAGTACTCGGTATTGAATAATATGTATATACATTAATTGTTTCTACTTTTGGCACAAAGCCAGCAATTTTTCCCCAGTGTATTACTGGTACTTTATTTTATCGACCCCGTAAGGATGAAAGGCAAAGTCAACCTCGGCGGGATTTGAACTCAGCCCGTAAAGGGACGTAACTATGCTGGAAAGCATGGCGTCCGACCCTCTACTGATACTGCCAAACCACCTTAATGATATGAAGTGAGTGAAATCAAACGGTAATTCACTGCAAGGGACTTGATTCCCGTTTTGAAAACTGCGACAGAATATTTTCAGGGATATAGACAGCGTCAGGGAGTTCCTCCACAGATTAGCTACAGCAGATGCAAGTTGTTGTTGACAAATATTCAGGACACAAGCAGTTGTATTTAATTTCGTTTAATACTGCTGACATCAGATCTGTGGAACGTTATGTCAGATATAGTGTTAGGGATTAACAGCCATATCAGGATTGGTGAAAACAGAGCAGTATTGTTTCTGTAGTATCTCACCTATGGTTGTATATATATGTATATATATATATATATATATATATATATATATATATATATATATATATATATATATATATATATATATATATATATATATATATATATATATATATATATATATATATATATGTGTATATATATATATAGGAACCAGTAAGACCCCGACGGTTGATCTCAAACCGTTTCGACGGCTAATTCTGGACTAAAAAAAAAAAAGCCGTCGGGGTCTTACATATATATATATATACATACATATATATATATATATATATATATATATATATATATATATATATATATATATATATACGTGGGAAAGTAAAAAATCGGAGAATAGACCGTTAAAACATGTTTATTTAAAATATCACCTACGTACGTTTTGCCCAGTTGGGCTTCTCAAGGGCATAAACAATCACAAGTGTTCCTTATATAGTTCGGAAAGAGTTTTGGGGGTTAAATCCACATCAAGATTCATTGTTCACAAAAATATCTTGTTTTGATTTTGCAGCAGGTCAAGGGAGGTAACTTTGGCCGGTATTAGGGCAGTCTTTCCCGGATAATTTTTGGTATGCAGGGATTGTTTTCTGGGTGTTATTTTGCTGCGCCTGCCCGCCGGGGTGTTAAGACTTGTTTCAGGGAGATCCAGTGTGCTATTTCACTCTTCATTCTTAACCCATCTAAAGAAGGATATTTTTAAGCGATGTGTAAAACTTATCGCTGTTTCAGCTCTGCTGTTGATGAGCTCGTGGGGTGCAGTTATGATGTGGTAGAGCTCCATGAGGCAAAGATCGCATTTCCTCTTGAAGTTGTACGGTGCGGCCCTGTCGACAATCTCCCAGTGCGTGGAGAAGCTAATGTTTAAGTCCTTTAGTGATGTGATGTAGTCCGCGAGCGAGGTGGAGTGCCTTAGTTTTCTATTTGTGAAAGAGTGGAGATGTGTTCGAAACCTAATTTTGAACGGGCCGGAGGTGGCCCCTATATAATGTTTAACGCTATTGTGGCTAGTAATAGTGCATCTATATATAACCCTATCAGTCAAGCAGTATCCTCTAAGGGGGTACCGTACTCTGTCGCGGCAGTTGCAATTTCTGTCGCTGTTCCGTCTATTTCCCACGATAAGGCTATCATTGTTGCTGCCTACGTTGCAAGCTGCGCTACCGCAGCTGTCGTTAGCACAATTACAACCCGCAGCACGCGGGATGGTGCGATTGTTATTCCGCACGCCATGTTTTGCATGCTCCCCAGTCACTTCGCGGTCATTCTGGTTGCGTCTGCGGATCCCGTTGCCAACACTATTGGATGCTGTCAGGGAGTTGTTAAGGCCGATACAGTTATTGTCAGGTGTAGGTGCGTCTGCGTCGAGGTGCTGTGTCTTGGTGATCTTACTGTGGTTCGTTGTTCCTATGATGTCTGCTAGGTTAGGAGTAGTAGAGAAGGATATTTTTATATTGTTCCTATTAAGAATTTTTCTATACCTATGGTTGGGTGGGAAGTTCTTCTCTAAGGCTTCGAAGAATATCCGGGGTATGTTGGAGGCCACACTTCGAGAGTAGGGGGGGGGGGTGGAGCCATAGGACGTTACGGTGGCGATTACGTGTCCTTGTACTTTTGCTACGGGTGGTTCCATCTAAGTGATCGCTCTTATGTGTGTTAATGCGCTGTCGCCCGTTCGGTGCCCCTTTCACTTTATGCTTGGGTGCACTCTTTCTACCACTTCCATGTTTACACGAAGATGTTGGTTGGAAGGCGTTGGTAGTAGGCCGTCGCCTTTGTTGGTTTTGTAATAGGGGAATAGTTTGAGTAATCTACAGTATTCACCGTCGCCGGGGACGTGATCTTTGGTGCGGTTATCTATTCTATTATATCCGACTTTAACGAGGTCGCCGCGTGATCGGTTATAGGTATGGCTTACTATAACGTTAGTTTTATGAGGGGGGTGGTTTCTAGAGCTAGCGTTAGGGATGTGGGAAATTCCTCGGTTAAAGCCGGCGCTTATCAGGGCCCTATTGTAGTAATCAGCCGCTTGGTTGAAGATATCCTCATTGGCGGATAGCCTCGAGATTCTATGTGAGATACTATAGACTATGGAGTTGAGAGTCTGCCTAGGGTGGTTGGAGGCATAATTAATATAAGAGAGGCACTCTCCAGGTTTATGGTATGGCTTGTATAAGCCCGTACTCAACTCCAGGGTCACGTCCAGGAAGTTGACAACCCTGTGGTTGAGGTCCATAGTTACGGATAGGCCGTATGACTTAAAGAACCTGTGTATATGTTTGTTAAGGTTCTCTATCCTACGGGGGCTATGGTTCCTAACGGTAAACAGGGCGTCGTCCCTATATACACCTCCTTGTAGGGCCGGTATTTCTTCCCTAAGCTTATGTAGGAGGTATATCCCAACCAGGTCAGTTGCTTGCGCTGAGTCGCTGGACCCCATCGTGACATCGAAGTTATCAGGACGGTTGGTTCTGGTCCAGTGGGAGCCTTCGAACTGGATAATGGTTCTACGTGCCGCTAGAATTATGTCTATTTCTTTTTTGGTGAGGCTAGTGTTAGATCTAGCTAAGATAAGTGCCTTATTTAAGAGTATGGGGGAGATAGAGGCGTAGTAGCTATCTATATCAAACTGGATGAATTTCAGGGTGGCTTTATCCGTCAACTCGGTGAACCAATTCATGACCTGGTCGGTGTTGCCCCAGAGGCAGACCTTAGCCTTTCTATTAAGCTCGAGTAGTACTCTGTCAAGGATCACTTTACTAATCTTACCTATATCTGATGTAGAGGGGCATATAAGTCTAATAGAGGGGCTTTCATTAAAGTCATATTTGTGATCCTTAAGAGAGAATTTAGGCGTCAGAGAGACGTACGGGTTAGTGTACTTTTCTATTTCTAAGCTGGTGACTATATCCTTCCCTACTCTATTTATGTCATTTAGGGTACTAGAGGGTGTCTTTTTGTAGTCTTTGTGTAGTTCCTTATAGATGAATATTTTATACTCACTCGCGTCCATCTTGTACAGCTTTTTGGTTTTGTCGGAGGTGACGAAGAGGTGCGGGTCATTCTTGATCTTAGTTATTAGTGTATCAAGGGACGTTAAGAATGGATTGCTGCACTGGTGTTTCTTTCTGAACTTAACGTTTTTGATCATTTTCAGCAGGTCCTCTTCAAAGGAGTCCAGTAAGGTGTTGTGCGGTGGGTTTCGGTATGTTTTGAAACCATACCTCTCTTTGGGTTCAGGAAGGTTACGGGTGTTCTTATCCAGGTGGTAGGCCTTCCATCTGACTCTCCGTATAAACGAATTAGTAGCGTCTATAAGCAGTTTAAGGTAGGTTTTTCTGCTGTGTAAGGGGATACACTTGAGAGACATGGGTAACGGTTGGTTCTCCAACATAATGGCAAATAAGGTGAGATGCTCTACAAAAGGAGCACGGTAATATAGTATTTACGTATCGAGAAAGAGAGAATATATATATGTATATATATATATATATACATATATATATATATATATATATATATATATATGTATGTATATATATATATATATATATATATATATATATATATATATATATATATATATATATATATGTATATATCTATATCTATATATCTACATATGTATATATATATATATATATATATATATATATATATATATATATATATATATATGTCTATATATATATATATATATATATATGTATGTATATATATATATATATATATATATATATATATATATATATATATATATATATATATATATATATATATATTTATATATATATATATATATATATATATATACATGTGTGCGTGTGTGTGTGTGTGTGTGTCTAAATATTTATATATTAAATTGTTCCGAATGGAAGCTCACATGACTTGGACAAATCAAGTAATACAAGGTGATGTAGTATTAGATGTAGTAGTGTAAGATGTTGACAGCAAAAGGAATGGGGGTCATGACGCTGATATCATTGAGACAAACATTAGTTATAAAGATAAAATGAAATCATGACAACCGTAAATCAAACGTGTCGAACAGATATCAGTCGCAGTGAATCTAACGTATATACTCTCTTACACCACACACACACACACACACACACACACACACACACACACACACACACATAAAACTACTCAATAAAATCATGACAGAATACTTTCACCAAGCAGCAGCGGAGCCTGTACATGGTCGTTTGATATGCAAGAAATAGCACACATAACACCTTCAAATCACTCTCTAAGAACATAACACATTAGAGTACGCAACCTTTCTTATATATCCTTATAAAGAAAAGTTGGTCATTACTGAAATACCTTTAAACATATATTTCTCAATCACTGCAGGGTTGAACTGGAGCTAAATAACAATGTCCATATGACGAACCTAACAGAAGCCATCCACTTCCAGAAGATTCCACAGTTCACAGTCTGTAGAGAGTCTTCGAGAAGATTCGCAATATCTGTTTCTACATTACGATATTTGAGTTCTGCCCTTTAGACGCAAAGCCAGTCCAATAAAATAATTGTCACAAGGAAACATCAAACCACCCGGTTCAGGGATCAAATCTACGACCGTGTGATCGTGAACCCAAGATCCTAATTATTTGACCACACGCTTTCTCATAATACATCAATGTGAAAGCCTTTTTTTATCAAATGAACAAACATCGGAGCAGCTTGTACTTCTGAGCTATGCTTTGTTGCGTGATAGAGCGTTCGTGTTAAGGTGACATACGCAAACCGGATCTGTTGTTAATACTAAGTTTATATACGTAATATAGTATAATATAATATGAAAAAAGAGCGTAAAGATCCCCTTGGGGCACGAATGATGATGGGATTTGCACCTAGAAAATTCCCCTCGGAGGCACAGGTCGAAGCAAGGTCGAAGACCACCAATCGGCCATGCATACCAACCTCCCCTCTGCATGCCACCGATGTTGTCCCACAGAAAGTCAAAGGCCGATACAGCTTGACACCAATGAGGCTGCAACTCATTTCTACAACTGAGTGAACTGGAGCAACTTGAAATAAAGTGTCTTGTTCAAGAACATAACACAAAGCCTGGCCCGAGAATTGAACTCACAATCTCACATTTGTAAGCCCGTTGCTCTAACCACTGAACCATGCACCTGAACGACGGGAGTCTGCACATATTCTGCCTACCATATTCCATTCAGAAAGCATTGGGTCAACCCGATTTGCATACAGTAGAAGATAGTTGCACGAGATGACGCTTAATACTTTCAAAACTGAAAAAGATATGCTGTAATGCGAATTTCCTAGCCAAACAGCTATGCTTGCGGCTGGGTAGGGGGAAAACAAATATGTTCAGTATTAAAATAATTGTTTCTACTTTTGATACAAGGCCAGCATTACTGGTACTTTATTTTATCGACCCCGTAAGGACGAAAGGCAAAGTTAACCTCGGCGGAATTTGAACTCAGATCATAAAGGGAGGTTACTCTATGCTTCAAAGTATGGCGTCCGACCCTCTACCGATACTGCCAATCCACCGCCCTCTTCAGCATTGAAATAATGCTATTTCGGTTGTGAAAGTATCATTAATATATCGATTAATAGACCGGCATCGATCGAATTCATTCGATATATTCAACATCTCTACGGACAATGTTGTTTTTGTGCCAAATCAAAATAAATCGTTTACAACTCAAATGCCGCAAATCTCAGTTCTTATACAGAATACACTTTCGTGAAGATTGTGTCACGTGAACGGATTGTAATGTAGGTCAGCCTTAAACTGTTGTATTAGAAAACATTTTATGGATTTATGTTCTCTGCTGTTCAAACTGACATTTACTGCTATTGTTTGTTTGTTTAGTGGTATGTGCTTTGGTGTGGATGTTTTGGGTGGAGCTGAGGGGAAGTTATGATTTGTTTGTGAAAAGACATTTCTTGGGAATTGATCCAGCAACTGTCCAGTCGTAAATAATTGTTTCTACTTTTCGCACAAGGCCAGCAATTACCCAGTATATTACTGGTACTTTATTTTATCGACCCCGTAAGGATGAACGACAAATTTAACGTAAATAATTGTGTCTACGTTAGGCACAAGGCCAGCAATTATCCAGTGCATTACTGGTACTTTAACGTAAATAATAGCTGATAATTATATATGTGTGTGTGTGCGTGTGTGTACCTACACACACACACACTGATACACACACACACACACACACACACACACACACACACACACACACACACACACACACATATATATATATATATATATATATATATATATATATATATATATATATATATATTGTTATACTTTGGGAGGGTCATGTTGCCAATAAGAAACACACGCACCAGTTGCTTTCACTTCAATTTATTATGTATTTATAAATTTATAAATTTACAAATCTACAAATCTACAAACTTATAAATTTCTGGTTGGTTGGTTGGTTCCACAACCAGATAGTTGTTTATATATATAGTCATAGTCCTTTCGTCAATAATAAATAAATAACCAACAATAAATAAATAAATAAATAAACAAATAGAAAAATATAAATAGAAAAATAGAAAAATGAACACAAACACACACAGACACCCGGATGTGGTGCATGCGCAAACTGAGCACACAACACACACACAGAAACAAAATGGCGTAGGATAGAAGAAAGGAAAGGCACAGAAACGAAGAAAGGAATCCCCAGTCACTGAAGAGGTCACAGAGTGTGTGACGAAAGGACTATGACTATATATATAAACAACTATCTGGTTGTGGAACCAACCAACCAACCAGAAATTTATAAGTTTGTAGATTTGTAGATTTGTAAATTTATAAATTTATAAATACATAATAAATTGAAGTGAAAGCAACTGGTGCGTGTGTTTCTTATTGGCAACATGACCCTCCCAAAGTATAACAATATCGGTTTCAACACACGATTTCAGATAAAGAATCTTGCTAAACAAATTCAGAAACGAAATATATATATATATATATAGAGAGAGAGAGAGAGAGAGAATGAGAGAGAGAGAGAGAGAGAGAGAGAGAGGAGGGAGCGAGAGATGGATAGATAAATAGATAGTGCTAAAAATTGAAAATATCAAAATATTAAAGAAAATACGTATGAACCCTGTTATAAAGGAAAATAATTGTTTCTACTTTTGGCACAAGGCCAGCAATTGTCCCAGTGTATTACTGGCACTTTATTTTATCGACCCCGTAAGGGGTGAAGACGCAACTAATGAATTTTTATATAAACAGACAAATGAACAGTGCACAAGAAAAGAGAAATTCGTTCATACAAATTATAATGTATTTTGTACGAATATTATCGTTTCGGTCCCCATTTTAAATTCGCGTGTATATACAAAAGATTAAGCGCATATTCAAACATTTATTACCATACATAGATATATATATAGAGAGAAAATTAGAATTTTATTTCTCACCCTAGCACAGCTAATTATATATATATATATATATATATATATATATATATATATATATATATATATATATATATATATATATACATATATATATTGTTATACTTGGGGAAGGTCATATTGTTATAATTATATTGCCCGAATTAATAACAGAATACACTCACTCTTTGGTTGGTTTTCGCTTCTGTATCTTTTATATCAGTTAATTCATTCGGTCCTCAATGTTTACCATTAACTGACCAACGGTCAAAAATACATATATAATATAGATATAAACGCATATATATAATCTAACAAAGTTCTTTCTTGCACATCTGCAACATCGTCAGTGGTGCTATTATGTTCCTCCTGTTGTATTGTATATTTAAGCCATCTTGAGGACCATTGAGGACCGAATGAATTAACTGATATAAAAGATACAGAAGCGAAAACCAACCAAACAGTGAGTGTGTTCTGTTAATAATTCTGGCAATATTATTACAACAATATGATCCTCCCAAAGTATAACAATATTTGTTTCGACACACGATTTCATATCAAAAACCTCGCATGACAAATACATGTATATATATATATATATATATATATATATATATATATATATATATATATATATATATATATATATATATATATATATATGTATATATATATATAACGAAGGAAATGTGGTAAGGAACCAGATGGACCATAACGCACCAAAATACTCAATACTTAGAGTAGTAGAGTGGGTAATAGGAACAAGTATGACCCCTGACGACAGAGCTCAAGCCGTATATATATATATATGTGTGTGTGTATGTGTGTATATATATATATATATATTTATATATGGGAGGAAATTGTAGTTTACTTGAAGCATTGTGTAGTTAGGTATTAACGTTTGGAGTTAGAAGGCGAGAACAATGCAGGTATGGATATAGAATATAAATACAAAAGATATTGCTGACAATTAGTCTTTTACCTTAAATTTATTTGAATATCCTTAATTTTCGAGACAATATCTCTTCTACGGAGGGAAGTAAAGGGGTTAATCCAGTGTTCTAATTAGCTTGCCAGGTCATGCTGACCGGAAATAGTAAAGAAATTCCATTCTATTTCTAATGTCGAAGGGTGAAGGTTAGGTGGATAAAGTCTTGTCTCCCTTTAAAAGGGTTTGGACATGTATGTCTAAGTGTGTGTGAGAGAATACGTGATGGTGTAAGCATGCGTGTGTGTCTGTGTGTGTGTGTGAGTGTGAGAGGACATGTTTATATGTAAATATGAGGCTATAGGCTATATCATGTTAAAACTGGTCTATGTGTGTGTGAGAGAGAGAATAAGTGAAGGTGTAAGCGTACGTGTGTGTGGGTGTGTTTGTGTGTGAGTGAGATGGTACGTGGAGGTGTAAGTGTGGGGCTACGTGCTCTATCACGTTAATAATTGGGTGTTGAGTTCAAATTATTCGGCTACTTGATAGTTCATATATATTGTGGCAGCTTTCATGAGACAAGCAAATCAATCAATCTAGGAATTAATTCATAATAACTTGCCCAACTGATTCGTATGCGTAACAGTTTATATATATATATATATATATATATATATATATATATATATATATATATATATATATAAATATATACATTGATGGGTGAATACAATAAACTTAATCTGAGTTTTTCGAATATTAATAATAACATTTGATTCGTTTGCAATTATGCAAACAAGCCTCAATTTTATAGTAGAATGAACAAGAGCAAGAATGAAGTGTTCATTCTACTGACGTGGCTATAAAATTGAGGCTTGTTTGCATAATTGCAAACGAATCGAATGTTATTATTAATATTCGAAAAACTCAGATTACATTTATTATATATATATATAATTCCCCCCTCCCAGAAAGCCCCCCAGTTGACGGATTCGAATCCGAATATAGGGACAATTAAATTTCTCCCAAGGTAGCTCTATCTGGTGTTATTATTTTTTAATTTTTACGCTCTTTCCTACGTTCCTCTACACACTATACATCTCATTCTACATTCCCTTACATCTCTCTCTTCACCACCGGATTCTGTTACCCGGAGATGTACCCATCTGCATTGTTGGGGCTTCCAAAACGACTAAAATAGAAATCATATATATATATATATATATATGCTTTCCAACAGACAAGTCTGGCAGAATGTCGGTTGACAGCCTGCCAAACTACATCCAGGCAATGCAAACCCACATCACTAACACAAGAGAGGTAACACCACAGGAGCATGAGGATAGAGAAAAAGCCCTCAATGCCCATATGGTGATGTGGACGAATATAATGCAGCCCAACAAAAGGACTGCCAACAACTTCCAGGCCTGGAACAATGACGTGCCGGCGTTGTATGGGCTTCGGAAAGACCATAAAACGGGCTGTGACCCTGTCGCGGGACCACCAACACGGCCAGTCTGTGGAGCTAACATTGCTAGTAACTACAGACTGTCCTACTTCCTCTCCCTGATCATACGCCCCATCATTGAGATGTCCCCAGATGTATGTGACAGCACGGAGGACCTCCTCAGCAGAATCGGCGCGGGTAACCGATCTGGGGACCTAACAAACTGCATAATAGGCAGTATGGATGTTGTGTCCCTGTATCCATCTATTGACGTGGATTTTGCTGTGGAGAAATGCGTAGAAATGATCAGCGAGAGCAAGGTTGAGTTCCGTGGGATTGATACCAGTGAGCTGGGACTTCTACTTAAGCTTACCCATAGTAATAGTTACATAGACACTTATGACCTTAGCAACCTGTGCCCTACAAGACCAGCAAGAGGCAGACCACCTACCATTACCTTAATGGCCAAGAAAACCCACACAGATAGATGGAACGGGTGGACCAGAGCCATACGGACACCCGAAAACCACGGTGAACTGAAGAAAATGATTGCACATGCGGTAGGGGCCAGCATAAAATTAACCCTTAAGGAACATATGTTCAAATTTAATGGTAAAACATATGCCCAAGAGGAAGGAGCAGCCATTGGTGTTAGCATTGCAGGCGACATAGCTAACTTATTCATGGTATGGTGGGACAGTAGACTTAAACAAAAACTTAAAGAACAATTAGAAGACAGCTTAACCCTGATAATGTACTCCCGCTACGTAGATGATATAAACATCGTAGTTAAGACACCCCCACTAAAGAACAGTCAGGAACTAGAGAAAAACACAATGGAAAGCATCCAGCAAATAGCAAACTCCATCCACCAGAGCATTAGAGTTACTATAGACTACCCAAGTAGACACCCCAACCATCGATTACCTGTACTAGACACAGAGCTCTGGTTAGATACCATTAACAACCAAAAACAGATCCTCCATTCCCATTATGCCAAACCCATGACTTCCAAACATCTGATCCACCGAAACTCGGCCATTTCGGACCATACCAAAATCAACATACTGATTGCGGATTTGGTACGGGTGATGAGAAATGTGTCCCGCATGTGCAACCCCGAAGAACTAGAGAGACACATACAACACTTCATCCACCGTATGCAGTTCTCTGGCTACAATCAGAGAGATAGAATCAGAGTGTATAGAGGAGCCAGAACCAAATGGGAAAAAATGGTAAATAATGACATAAATGGGACCTGCCCCTTGTATAGGAGCAAATTTTGGAATAGAATAGAAAGAACTAGGAACAAGGCCAATAGAATAAACTCATGGTATGATAGCAATAAATACCAGAGTGTAATGTTCATCAATACAACCCCTAGAGGCGAACTAGCCTACAAATTTAGAAGGGCCCTAAATAAACATAAACTCAATATTAAGATAGTAGAAAGACCAGGTACCTCCGTAAAAACACTTATTAGCAAGACATACCCGTTCCAAAGACCCTCATGTATAGATAAGAAATGTATAACCTGTAAAATAAGCCCCCATATTAACTGTAAAACTAGAAATGTAGTGTATAGCATAAGATGTACTGAAGGACAATGTAGAAACAAAAATATAGTGTACATAGGTGAGACAGCTCGTAGTATAGGGGAACGAATAAATGAACACTGGCGAGACCTTCAAGATAATAAAGAATCATCTGTGCTCTAGCAACATGCTAAGATAGAACACAGGTGTAGATTAGAGAAAATAGAAATAAAAATAGAATCCACACACAGAAAAGATGCAATGTTTGGGCAAATTACAGAGGCAGTAAGCATAAAAGAATTACAACCAAAATTAAATAGAAAATATGAGTGGAACAGCAACATCACAACTTACAATTAAGGACAAAATGAAAACACACACAGGACAAAATGAAAACACACACACACATAGAACAAACAACCAACCAACAATAAATAAATAAATAAATAAACAAATAGATAAATGAACACAAACACACACAGACACCCGGATGTGGCGCATGCGCAAACTGAGCACACAACACACACACAGAAACAAAATGGCGTATGATAGAAGAAAGGAAAGGCACAGAAACAAAGAAAGGAATCCCCAGTCACTGAAGAGGTCACAGAGTGTGTGACGAAAGGACTATGACTATATATAAACAACTATCTGGTTGTGGAACCAACCAACCAACCAGAAATTTATAAGTTTGTGGATTTATAAATACATAATAAATTGAAGTGAAAGCAACTGGTGCGTGTGTTTCTTATTGGCAACATGACCCTCCCAAAGTATAACAATATATATATATATATATATATATATATATATAAGTTAAAACAAAAAACAATAACGAAGAGTGCAGTACAAAGTGTTAGTATTAGGTTCGTGCTTGAATTATATCATATTATATTATTACAAGAGCGTCGGACAACACGCATTACGGTATAGAGTTACGGTCCTTTACATTTAGAGTTCAGATCCTTTCTAGTTTAGCTATGGGGTCGATAAAATAAAGCATCTGGGTCAATTTAATAGACTTTCACCTCTCCGCAAAATTTTCGGTCTTGCGCCTACACCAGAAACGACTGTTATATAAATATGTATTATATGTATGCGTCTAATACATATATAAATTAGTTATTACATTAGGAGTGGTACTCTGAAATAGCGATGTATAATTTTGCTGGACTGATTATTACTGGAATTCTATAAGAATACAGCTTCTATAATTTTCGGCGATAGCAGGGGAGTACGTGGCTCTGATGAATGCCAACCAGCGTGAAACAGACGGTCAGCTTCTCTCTCTTCTTTCGCCGAAAAGAAGTACTTTAAAACCGATAGCGTATGGTCTTCTAAATGTTTTTAATTAAACATACGGTATATTGCCAAATATACTATACCTACATATATATATATATATGTGTGTGTGTGTGTGTGTGTGTGTGTACACAGAAACACAAATGTGCATACATACATACATACATACATACATACATACATACATACATACATACATACATACATACATACATACATACATACATACATACATACATTCAGCTATAGCGTACGAGTTATCACATGTTTCCCAACTCGAGATATTTAGTCGGTGATATTTTTACTATTTCTAGTAGTGAAACGTGATTTATAACACGCAAGAAAATGGAGGTATTAAATATATCTTCAATAAATCAGTTTTGCTGTCACTATAATATGTACGTGAAATATAATGGCACCATCAATTGCTCCCACATGTAAAAAATATATATATATACACATATATACTTATACGTGGTTTTATATATATATTTATATATATATATATACATACATATGGTGGCTGCCAACTCGTTTTCGAGTACGGCCACTACTTTATATCCATGTAGGAGAACTCCTACCGTGGCGCTGAACGAGTGTGACTTTTTAGTCCAGCCAGCGACTGGTACAAACACTACACTTGTGACAATTATTGACACATAGTGCTAGGCCCATGGTACCATGTGACGACAAGTGAAGAGAGATCTCCAGATACAAAGCAATGCCTGTGCTGTGAAGCTTTTATAGTGAGTAAAGGCACTGCACAAAGCCAGTCCCACTCTCTTGACCAAGATGATATTTACCAAAAAGAAGAACAAGTCAACATCATTGGATACCATCAGGGTTGCAGGTGTTATATCAGAGTTTTCCTTCTCCTAGAATTCTGCCTTGACAAAGGCTAAGGGGTCATCTCTCCCGGTGATTTTGGATGGCCATTGACTCTTAAGAGCTCCTTTGCCCATACATACATACATACATACATACATACATACATACATACATACATACATACATATATATATATATATATATATATATATATATATATATATATAT
Organism: Eledone cirrhosa; assembly: GCA_964016885.1. Lineage (NCBI taxonomy): Eukaryota > Metazoa > Mollusca > Cephalopoda > Octopoda > Eledonidae > Eledone > Eledone cirrhosa. The sequence goes on along the minus strand of OZ024742.1, from coordinate 34,318,251 downwards.
ATATATATATATATATAAAAGTGGATGAATACCTCAACAGGTACAATGTACTTGTAGAAATATGCAATTTGTTTATAATATTTGTGGTTCAATGGTACTAATTCGAGATGCCAGAACAATATAAAAAGTATGCAGAGGTTATATTTAATTTGTTGGGATTCAACAAGTTTAAATATTTTTATAACTGAAATAAAGCACTCAACAGTTTAGTGGAGTAAATATACAATATATTAACAAATGGAAACTATATTTATAAAACCACACTTATTCTATTATACATATTTCAAGGGCCACCAAGGCAATATACACAAGTATATGTGCCAAAAGTTGAAACAATTATATTATTATTATTATATATATATATATATCCCTATGCCCCAGCATGGCTCCTGCTTGAACAAGTGAAAGGGTAATTAATATATTTATGCTTCGATCTAAGAGAACATTTTATAAATAAAGATCTCATGCTAAAAATATTCTACTAACCAAAAATAGATGAATAAATATAAATAAAACGAATCAAACTTTATCAATCATTTACCGTGGCAACTAGTATTGCCATTTCTTTCAACAACTTTTCAACATCGTGACTGTAAAATAGATTTCTGTATGAAACTTAGATGTACCCTGCTTATTTTATCTATCTAACTGTTTAGCTCTTTATCCATACATGTATCTTTCCATGCATATTCCTATATATTTATCTATGTATGAACGCATGAATCTCTCTATGCATGAGTGAATGTAGCTGCCTCTGCGTGCATCCCTCTGTGGACGGAATTATCTCTATTTATCTCCCTATCTATCTATCTATCTATCTATCTATCTATCTATCTATCTGTACTCCTGGAGATGAGGGTTGCACATTTTTTTCGGGGGTATGTGTTACCCATATGTAATGTCTCCCCCTATTGGGGAAAATCGATTAACTTTTAAATTGTATTTGTGATAGTATTTTATACGTTTTTATTGTATTTAAACTTCCCCCTTTGTATTTGTCCCCTTCTTGTGTTCCCCTGTGGCTAATAAAGAAATATATCTATCTATCTATCTATCTATCTATCTATCTATCTATCTATCTATCTATCTATATATCTATCTATCTATATCCTTCTATCTATCTCCGTATCTATCTATCTCCCTATATAAGCCTGTAGGTTTAGGAAAAAGAGGAAGAGAGCACGGTAGTACTCACTCTTGGTGCTCCTGGAGATGAGGGTTGTACTTTTTTCCGTGGTGTGTAAAACCCCTGTGTAACGCCTCCCTCCTATTGCGGATTTCAATTGTTATTTGTTATTTTAGTAATAGTTTTATTTTCATATACCTGTATGTAAACTCCCCATTTGTATTTGTCCCCTTCTTTTGTGCCCTTGTGGCTAATAAAGAAATGTATCTATCTATCTCCCTATCTATCTCCTTATCTCTATCTATCTATTTATCTATCTATCTATATATCTACATATCTATCTCTATCTATCTCTCTCTCCCTATATATATATATATATATATATATATATATATATATATATATATATATATATATATATATATATATATATATATATATATATATATATCATAAAACATGTCTATAGAATCCAAAGATAAAATATATACCATTTCCTCTCTCAATTAGCATAATTAACTATATAAAAAATCGAATAGACCAGGCTATAAGAATGAGGCTTCTATGAAGGAATCTCCGACAAATAACCGAAACTAGCCCTTCGCGTCGGCCGCAACGGAATATTTATCGAATATTTCGACAGCGTAATCGCCCAGATACAGTCAACTAAACAGAATTAGGTGTAAAATAAACTAGGAGAAAATAGAATACATTTAAATACCTCTACCATGGTTTCATCCGTATTTTGAGTTTTCCAATAATTATGTAATAATTATATAAACTCGAGCACCGGATTCATCAGGAAGTTTGCTCTTATCTAGACACTAAATTTTCCAAAGTGATCGCGCCAAGAATTCATTCAAAATGGCTAAAAATAGTGACGTAGCCGCGGTCAGGTTGGAAGGGTGTGGTAGTTGCTTACGACTGGTGGCATTTTTGCTAGAAAGCACAGCACAATACAGCCAAATTTGTATCTCAACCTAATGGGAGATTATTACATATAAAAGTTTACATATATATATACATATATATACATATACGTGTTTTGCAACGGGTCACTTTGTGGCTCAATGAAAAATTAATAAATTAAATAATCAGAGCTATATATCATAAAACAAGTGTATAGAATCCCAAGATAAAATATATACCATTTCCTCTCCCAATTAGCATAATTAACTATATAAAAAATCGTATAGACCAGGCTATAAGAATGAGGCTTCTATGAAGAAATCTCCGACAAATAACCGAAACTAGCCCTTCGCGTCGGCCACAACGGAATATTCATCGAATATTTCGACCGCGTAATCGCCCAGATACAGTCAACTAAACAGAATTAGGTGTAAAATAAACTAGGAGAAAATAGAATACATTTAAATACCTCTACCATGGTTTCATCCGTATTTTGAGTTTTCCAATAATTATGTAATAATTATATAAACTCGAGCACCGGATTCATCAGGAAGTTTGCTCTTATCTAGACACTAAATTTTCCAAAGTGATCGCGCCAAGAATTCATTCAAAATGGCTAAAAATCGTGACGTAGCCGCGGTCAGGTTGGAAGGGTGTGGTAGTTGCTTACGACTGGTGGCATTTTTGCTAGAAAGCACAGCACAATACAGCCAAATTTGTATCTCAACCTAATGGGAGATTATTACATATAAAAGTTTACATATATATATATATATATATATATATATATATATGTAGGAGGTGAGTTTTATTGTAGTACAATAAAGCAGTGCAGATATCGGATAAGAAGCACTCTACAGTTTGTAGGACTGGAGCATATATAATATATAAGAACAAAAGATGGTTAAAAGAGTTCCATATATTTTATTATGCGCATTTCAAAAACAAATATCATCATGCAATAATATTTGTGTTTTCATCAGATAAAACAGGAAGACATGATATGAAGGTTAAAAAACACTTGTGGATAGTGCAGTTTTAAATCAACATATATATATATAATAATCTCCCATTAGGTTGATATACAAATTTGGCTGTATATGTATATATATATATATATATATGTATATAAAGTCCAAAGAGGTCTTGATAAGGATAAAAATATATCAAATATATAAGAACCCTAGAGCAAATATTTATTAAAATAACAGATTAAAGCAGCGATTCTTTGCTTAAACTTTAATCTGTTATTATATATATATAATTGTTTCTACTTTTGGCACAAG
>OZ024742.1:34297430-34309930 GCA_964016885.1 Eledone cirrhosa | reverse complement strand
CGAGCTTATCAAGAGACTCCCTCAAGTTTGGACTAAAATTTCTTCAGTGATCGCCGCCAGAAATGAATTCAAAATGGCTAAGAATCATCACGTGGCTAGTGGTCAAAGTAGAAGGTTGTGAATGGTGGCTAGGTGGCAAGTAGGCTGGCTGCTAGAAAGAACAGTTAGATACCGCCTAAGGTTTACTCGATCGAACGGGAGTATAGAATAAATTCATAGGGATATATATGTATATATTTAGACATAGTCACAGATACAAGCAAATAATTATATATATATAATTAGTCAGTCAAAATTTATTCAATTTTTTTTTAGTCCGTAGAAATTAACTAGATAAATAATCATTTAAACAGAGTTAAGTTTAAAATGTAACTTTGAAGAAATAACAGATAAATGTTATCGATATTCCTTTTATGAGGAATAGTCAGATAAAATTTACCTAATCTTTCCACTTAGTCCGTAAAGATTAACTAGACAAATAATCATTTAAACGGAGCTAAGTCTAAAATGTAAGTTTGAAGGGAAAGAAAAATAGATAAACGTTACCAAAAGTTCTCTAAGGACTAAGAGGAAAGATTAGGTAAATTTTATCTAACTCTTCCTCATAAAATGAATATCGATAACATTTATCTGTTATTTCTTCAGAGTTACATTTTAAACTTCACTCCGTTCAAATGATTATTTATCTAGTTAATTTCTACGGATTAAGAAGAAAATTGGATAAATTTAGACTGACTATTTTTCAAACTTATAATTTATATAGCTCTGATTGATAATTATTTATTTAATTCATTCCCTCATCAAGCCACACTGTTGAAGGTAGCCAACACTCATATATGCGTCTGTTACTATGTTTAAATATATATATATATGTCCTTATGACTTCATATATATAATATACATTAAGTGTTTCCGTAGGAAAGGTAAAGGAAAGGAGAGTGTTCTATGTAGTTATGTAATAAACAACATAAGTCAATTATTCCATTTACCAAATGTTTCACGAAGACAGACGAGCTTGACACTTACGTCTGAAACCGTTCGTCGGAATAATTTTGATTCTGACGAACAATTTCAGACATTGTGTGTCAAGCTCGTCTGTCTTCGTGAAACATTTGGTAAATGGAATAATTGACTTATGTCGTTTATTACATAACTATATATATATAATCTGATTAGATATGTCCCCCTCTGTTTTGTGTCATAATAAACAATCACACACATACACACACACACACATATATATATATATATATATACAAATATCAATTTTAAAAGGAGTAAACCGTATAGGGTTGTGCACTCCTCACTCTAGTCGGTGAGCAATGGATCAGATAAAATGAAGCGCTCCATGACATGTATAAATATTAGAAGCCAGAGGATAGAATGTTGACTACAGCACAGGCCATATTAGTTGTGTGTAAGTTTATTTCTATATCCATGATAAATACTTCACTGGGGTCGAAGAATAGATAGTGCAATTCCTACGCAATCATCGGCCCAAGCTCGCAGGTGGTATTTAAATAAACAACTTCAAACAATTTCAAAGTTTTACGATACGAGGGACTGGTGATTAGTGTCTTTAATTCTAAGCGGACTGGGCACATAACTGCATGTGGACATCGCTATATATATATATATATATGTGTATGTATGTGTGTGTGTGTATGTGTGTGTGTTTGTGTGTGTGTTTGCGTGCGTTTGCGTGTGTGTGTTTATGTATGTATGTGTGTGTGTGTTTGCGTGTGTGTTTGTGTGTGTATATGTGTGTGTGTGTGTTTGTGTGTGTGCGTGTGTATGTGTGTGTGTTTGTGTGTGTGTGTGTGTGTGTTTTTTTGTGTGTTTGTGTGTGTGTTTGTGTATGTGTGTGTCTCTTTGTATGTGTATACATATATACGTATATTCACTCCCGCATAACATAAAAAACGGCAAATATATAACAGAGATCACATCTGTTCTTTACCAATATTTCAGATATGTTGTTAAAATAAATATAATATAGTATGGGACATGTAGTATGCTCAGGTGCCAAAATACTATAAAATACTCTTAGATACAGAAATCGAGTCACTGACCGTTACAAGGGATTGAACTCGTATCTCTTAGAGGTACGATTCCTCGTCATGGCCGCGGAGAATGTATTTTTCTATCTGGAAGTGTATTTACAGTATTTTATTATACATTTTATAGTATTTTCTGCGCCAAAGGAAACTACATATTCAATGAACTTTATCTTCTAAGCATTTCGTAATTTCGAAAGTTCGAACTCTGCATTCGATGTTTTTTGATAATTTTGTACACGTTTCTTATAAGATAAACTAATGATTGAGAAGCATCTTTTCACATATAGCCGTGGTGTGACACTTTGCTAACTTGAGTTGCTAATGTAAAGCTTTGAAAGTGCAACGCCATTTTGAATGCTTACTGATGCGATTTCCCTTGTGTGATGTGATTAGATTTAATCATTCAGTAACTTCACATTTTCAATATAAGAAATTATATGAAAGGTTTAGAAATATTGCTATGACGAAGATATCACGTCTGGTACTAGTTCGGCGACAAGATTAGTCATACAATAATACATAACATTGGGGATAATAGATTGTACGTAATTTCTAAATATCGTTTGCATTATGTTTAAATATGGCGGTTATTTTGAAGTTAGTTAGATGTATGTATCCACGAATATATGGTTTTGGATATATACGTATGTATATATGTATGTATGTGTGTATGTATGTATGAGTATGTATACATGTATGTGTATATGTATGCGTATGTTGTTTATGTACGTATGTACGTATATATGAATGTATGTTTGTACGTATAGGTTTTTGTATCTCTATGTGAACATGTAAGTGTATCTCTCTCTCACACACACACAAAAACACACACACACACTCTCTCTCTTCCTCTCTCTCTCTCTCTCTGTATGAATGTGTACACAATCCTAAATATGGTTTAAACACACGTGTATTGTTAACCCTTTAGCATTTAAACCGGCCATATCCGGCCAGAATTCCCTCACCTCTTTCTGTTGAAACTGGCCATAAATAGCCACTCATACTGACATTAAGATATTGCTCTCAAAATAAATAATATCATCATCAAAATCTCGTAGATTCCATATAATTAAGATAATTATTGTTTCTACTTTTGGCACAAGGCCAGCAATGACCCAGTGCATTATTGAAAAGCAAAGTTAACCTCGGCGGGATTTGAACTCAGAATTGCAAGGGCCGTAACTCTATGCGTCAAAGCATGGGGTCCGACCCTGTACCGATACTGCCAATCCACCGCCCTTATTATGTAAGATAATTATGTGAGATAAAGCCTTTACCATGAAAATATATCAGTAAAGTAATGTAAATGCTAAAGAGTTAATGTACGAAATTTAACTCTAATGCTAAGAGTCTATATAATACTAAAGCTACCGTGAAATCTAATCCATATTTGCTGTTAGCTGAAACAGAAGATAGATTCTTCCTTTTGTCCCGTAACCATTGGATCTTTCATCGTTTGGGGCTTCTGAAGTTTATGATTAAAAATTGTAAAATATCAATACTTTTTCTCCATTTCTCCTTCACGTTTATTAAAAGATACGATTGCCATTGGCGATCGATCATCGAAATATAATCCACTCATTTAGTAATTTGTTTCAATTTCAAGGTAGTTGAAAAGTTTAGTTGCTGTCACTGAGGACAGAAAAATAAATATCTAATCAAACTACTATTACTACTACTACTACTACTGCTGCTGCGGCTGCTGCTACTACTGCTCCAGTTATTACTACAACTACTGTTGCTCCTGCTGCTCTACTACTACTACGGCTACTGCTACTACTACTACTACTACTACTACTACTACTGCGGCGGCTGCTACTACTACTACTACTGCTGATGCTACTACTACTACTACTACTACTACTACTACTACTACTACTACTACTACTACTACAGCTGCTGCTGCTGTTGTTGTTGCTATGATTACTACTAATAATGATTTCATTTATTGGCCACAAGGGCCGACATATAGGGGACAATACAAAAGACTGCGACAGTGGGGTTTTACAGAAAGATCGAGTAAACAATATGAATAACAATAACAAAGTAACAATAAAATTACAACCAGAAAAAATTCGCCAATAGGGGGAATGACCACCCAGGGTTCGCTCAGGTATCCCCCCAATCCTGAACGACCCGACGCTTCGAGAACACCCTGGAAGGGCACCCCTCTCCTCCTCAAATTTACCTACCTACAGCCGCATGACCAGAGTAGACCCACTCACACGGGCCGTTCTCGCCACATTTACCCACCTTTCAGCAAATGTACTGGGGGGGGGGGGGCAGCACTTCTCTCTCCACCTTCACCTTCCTTTCCAAGTGAAACTTGAAAAATTTGATGAGGGATTGGCCGAAGAGAAAAGTGTCTGTCTTCAGTCCTTTCAACCTCGTCCACCATACAACCTCTTTCGATACTGCCACCAGACAGAGGAAAATTGCCTGCCCTTCCTGGCCAAAAGAAGGCGGCGGGTCGATCTTCACTATGGACTCGGCCGATAGCCGGCTCCGCTCTACACGCGACAACAGCTGTTCAACATAACTCCACAAGTCAGTAATGCACGGACACTGGAGGAGTGCGTGCAGAACGGTTTCGTCGCCCTGCGCGCATCTCGGGCAGGTCCGTCTGACAGCACTTCCGTGCCTGTAGAGTTTATCTCGAACCGGCAGTGCCCCCCGGTAGCACTGCCAAGCGAGGGATTTTTGGAAATTATCCATCGTCCCCGGCTCGAAAGACCTTCGGTACAGACTGGTTAGTTCGACTTCGTTGACTCCTAGAGCCTCTCCGAGTGCGTCGTCGCACTTGCCAACCACTAATCCTCTATAGAACTCGAGAGTGGAAGTTCCACTGACCGCATTGCTCGCCTGGTAGAGGGCAGTGAGTGCCTGGCAACATTCCAGATGCCAGTCACCCAGTCTCGGTCTCTTCTTGACCCAGGACTGCAGCTCAGACAAAGAAACGAGTTGCGGAAAGGCCCGTCTGACAAACGGCGACCACACCTGTTCACCGTTTAGGCAGAATATCTGGAGATGCTGCAGCCTCAGCGCGTGTCTGCGCATCATTAGCCACGGCATGCCCAGCCCTGCAGGTAGAGGGTGCTGGCAGCAGATGGACCGACTCACCAGCGGCACCTGACCCCTCCACAAGAATTTGAAGAGGAGCCGCTCTAAGATGGCGAGGCGCGAACGGGGGCAAGGGACGACGGTCAGACGGTAGTAGATGACGGACGCGATGTACGCGTTCGCCACCTCCGCCCGACCTTTCAGTGATAGCTTCATCCCAGCCCATTTCTGGGTGAGACTAGCCTCCCTGCCCGTCACCTCATCCCAATTCTTATCCACCTAGAGGTCTGGCCCGAACCAAACCCCGAGCCACTTTACCGGTCCGTCCGTCCAGCGCCTAACGACGCTGTTGGACGGCATGGACTTGCCTCTCAAGGTGCCGCGTTGCAAGCCCACCGACTTTTCCAGGTTAAGTTTTGCTCCCGTCAACCTTTCATATTCCTCCAATAAGTTGCTGACCACCTCGATTTCTGAGGTGTCCGACACCATCACGGTGATGTCGTCCGCATAAGCCGACACAGCCTTTCCGCGTCCCGGTTCGAGCGGGATGCCCTGCAACAGCTCCAGCTTCCGCAGTAAAGGCTCGAGAGTTAATACGTACAGAAGGGAGGAGAGAGGGCACCCTTGAGGGACCGATCGGGAGACCTGAAACGGTTCCGAGAGGTGGCCGTTAATTTTGACCATCGAGCAGGTGCCGCTGTGCATTGCAACGATCCAGCTTCTGAAGATGTGGCCGTGGCCAGCCGCCTTAAGGCCAGCCTCCAGGTACCGATGGTCGACCCTATCGAATGCTTTCGATTGATCTAAATTGATCAGAGCCCCACCGAAGCCAGGTTTACACCCACCCGCTCTATGATGTATCGCATTAGGTGGAGATTGTCGTGTATGGACCTGGTTGGGATTGCGCAAGTTTGTGCCTCACCAACCAAATCCCCGACGACAAGCGCCAACCTCTTCGCTAACACCCTGGCCAAAATCTTAAACTCTGTGTTGAGCAGAGATATGGGCCTGAAATTGTCTAATGTGTCCCTCTTGTTCTCGTCTTTCCTTATCAGCGTCACTACGCCCCGGCTCACAGAACTGGGAATACTCCCGTTTTGCTGCCAGTTGCAGTAGAGGGCTTCGAGGAGATTGGAGAACAAGTCTGGCATATTTACGTAAAGCTCGTAGGGAAGACCATCCAAACCGTGTGACTTGCACCTCATGAAGCCGACAAGGGCATTCTGAATCTCGGCTGAAGTAATTGGCCTTTCGCAGCGCCCAGCGTCAACCGTCGAGAGTTGCGGCAAACCATCGAGGCAGGTCCTGAAGTCCGCCACCGTCTCTGACCCGCCACTTCCCCCGAACAACCGAGCAAAATGTTGGCGAAAGGCCTCACACATCCGCTTGGAATCGTTCAGCTCGTGTCCGTCTTGGTCCGTCAAAGACCGAATCATGGTTTTATTACCACGCTGCGCCTCTGCCACGCGGGCCCATCGAACAGCTTTGGTTCCCTCGTTTGTCAGAGTACGCACATTAGTTCTGACAATGCAACCTTCGGGTTTTGTATTGAAGAAATGGTCTATTTTCATTCTCGACGCTAGCACGTCAGTTGCAATGCCACTACCAATAGCCTCGTCTAACTTATCTACCAACTCCCCCTCTTTTCTATTTTTCTCTAACGCTACTTATTTGCTAAACTCTACTGACATTACTCTAATCTCTCTTTTGAGAGCCCCCGCCATCTATTGTTGACGAGTACCCCTGTCAACTTTTTCTTAACTAAATTGTTGACCCGGTCTCTGTAAGCCTTACGCGCCGGAAATGACATGTTCAGCTTCCAGTAACCAGGTCCTAACCTACGCGTCTTATCTAGGTCGACCATACAGATCACAAACTTGTGATCTGAATAGGCGACCGTTTTAAAACGTGGACAGCTTCCACTATTTCTGTCTATTTTCCTAATGAATATCCTGTCTATATACGATCTAAATGACCCTATGCGGATATTCCAAGTCTGGCGCATTAAGGAAATCTAGTGGTTTCTGTCAGACAGTTGGAACTGGCTGATCAGGTTCTTGAGGCTTTTGCACCCTCCGCTCCTATCGGATACTACCACACAGTCCCAGAGTGCGTCTAAGATGCCGTTCTAGTCCCCCGCTAACAGTAAAGGGCGAGACGTACCCAGAAAGGCTTCCAGACGTCTAAAGAAGTCCGGCCTTCCTGCCCAAGTAGGGGCATAGAGGGCCACCAGTCTAAAGGCACCACCTTCGTTATTGTTCACGTCCAGGACCACCCTCTTCCCGTCCGGGTCCCAGAAGATCGACCTTATCTCGAGAGGCCTTTCCTAAACAGCACTGCCACCCCGCCTCCCATTCCCGGCCGGCTAACAGATGCAAAGATCTGATAGTCGTTGAAAATGGGGGTTAGTGCGCCCGTGTCGGAAATCCTGGTCTCGCTGACGGCAATTACATTCATTTCTAGAGACCTGAGGTCGTTGAGCAGGTGACCCTGCTTCCAGGACGATCCCAGGCCTCGAACATTTAAACTTTCTACTCTTAATACGGCCATGTTGGCAGGTTAGAAAGAGAGAGAGGAAAGGTTTACTTACCTTCCGGGCTCTTGTGAAGGTCGGGTGGTTCTACCTCCATAGTTGGTGGGGTTTCATTTGGGAACCCCTTTAAAAGTCTTGAAGTGGGTTTTACGTTCGGGGTTCCCACGTCCCGAGGAAAGCTGTCTCGTATCTCTTTGTATAAATCGAGCGACATTCGCACCAGAAACAAATCTTCTGGCACGCGAAATGTGCTCGATTAAAAATTTCCCCCTCTTTTTGTATATTTTCACTTCGTGCTACGAGGGCCGTCAGTTCTTTGTTGGCCCTCCTGACGAGCACGAAGTTTTGTATATTTTGTTGGTGTGATTTTATTTGTTTGTGTGGTTGTGTTGGTGATGGTATTGGTGGTGGTGTTTCGGTTGTGTCTGTGTTTGTTGTGAGTGCGGTGTCTGTGGTTTCAGATGTTTGTTTGTGTGTTTGTTCTTGCGTCTGTTTAGGTTGTTTGCGTTTGGGGGATTCTGGTGATGGTGGTGTTGATGTTGGTGTTGTTGGGGGAATGTTTGCGTGGGTGGTGTCTGCTTTTTTATTGTGGGTGTTTTTGTGCTTTGCTGAGTTTTTTTTTTTCTTTTTGTGTTTCCTTTTTTGTATTTCGGGGGATTTTGGTTTTCCCTCATATTCACTACTGGTAGATGAGGGGTCTGTGTCTGTGTGTGTGTTTATGTTTTTATTGATGTGTGTATTTTTTTTTTGGGGGGGGGGGGGTGACAACTTTCTTCGTTTGCCCCTTGGTTGGTCAATGTTGGGTTTGTGGTGGTCTTTCTATTGGTGTTGTTGCTGGTGGTTTTGCCGGTTCTGGTGTTGGTTGTGGTCCTCGCCTCGGCGTCGGCAGCAGTGGAGCCCTTCGACCCCTTGCATCTTTCAGCAGTTGAGGGCAGAAGGCTCGCAAATTGGTTTTTTCCCCACAAACAAAACAATTCGGCCTTTTGCCCTCGGTCATAATATGAATGACCGTCCCATTCTGAAGGTGGATGTGGTCCGGGATTGTCTTCACATTCTCCGGCCTGATCTGGAGAAGTATCTCCAGGTCCATTCCTCTCTGGATGTTCTTGTCACTTCTATCGGGACGGTATCCGTCCCCTTCACAATCACACATCCCAGAAGCCACCACATGTCAAGTCCTGGTGGGTTTCCGGGAATGCGGAGACGGGCCGTTCTTTTTCTCATGTAGGAGGGATACATTATGAGCTTGCTGGTTTTGCAAGGTGTTATAGCGTGTTTTATAGCGAGGGCCTCTGACTTAAACAGCACCGAAATGGTCCCGTATTGTCTACCCTACGACTACTACTAATAATGATTTCTAATTTAGGCACAAGGCCAGCAATTTGTTGGGTTTATCTTATTTTTTGGGGAGCCGATTAAATCGACCCCAGTGCGTGACTGGTACTTTACTTTATCGACCCTGTTAGTATGAGAGGCAAATCTAATCTCGACGGGATTTGAACTCAGAACGCAAAGGACCGTAACTCTCTGTAGGGTGTCCTAATACGTTGTAACATTTGAATTACGTGAAATAAACTCATTAAAATTATTACTATTATCGTTAAAATAAAGTACCAGTCACGCACTGGGATCGATTTAATAGACTTTCCCCTCCCTCAAAGTTGCTGTCCTTGTGCCTATATAAGAAACCATTATTATTACCATCATTTTTGGGGATTGGCAGTATCGGTAGAGAGTCGGACGCCATGCTTTCCAGCATAGTTACGTCTCTTTATGATCTGAGTTCAAATCCCGCTGAGGTTGACTTTGCCTTTCATCCTTACGGGGTCGATAAAATAAAGTACCAGTAATGCACTAGGTAATTGCTGGCCTTGTGCCTAAAGTAGAAACAATTATTATTACCATCATTCGGACGCTATGCTTTGCAGCATAGAGTTACGGCCGTTTATGATCTGAGTTCAAATCCCGCCGAGGTTAACTTTGCCTTTCATCCTTACGGGGTCGATAAAATAAAGTACCAGTCCCGCACTGGGGTCTATTTAAACGACTTCCCCTCCCCCAAAATTGCTGGCCTTGTGCCTATATAAGAAACCATTATCGTTCTAAATATTATTATTATTATCATCACCATCACTATCATCATTATCATCATCAGCATCATCAACATTGACATCATTATTCAGTTGAATAAGATAGGTAGAGTCATGTATCTTGCCGAAAGACGAAAGGAAACCCAAGTAACAAAATATGAACCCGCGTTTGCCCAAGAAATCACACAAACACACACAAACACAAACACACACAAACACACACACACTCGCACACACAAAAATCAATATTGATTTTCTTCTTGTAGGTAGCTGTTAGGCAGAGTTGAGAACTCTATGAACCTCAAAGCCAAATATAATTAGTAATTTATTCCAAAAGATTTTGAATTCAGAATTCTCATCTAACGAGTGAAGTCTTTTAATATATAGATATTCTGTAGTGAATGTGAGTGGCTTAACCCTTTAGCATTTACATCATTCTATATATGTTATTTTCGCGGTAAAGGCTTTCTCTCACATAATATCTCACATAATATTGAATGTATGAGATTTTGATAATATTTATTTTGAGAACAATACATTAACATCAGTATGAGTAGCCGGTTGTGATGGTTTGAACTGAAAGAGATGAGAGAATTCTGACCGTATGTGGTTAATGGTTCAAGCTCGGCTCACTAGGACAAAGTCGTAAGTTTGATTCAAGAACGGTGCTTCGTCTCATTTATTTCCTATTGCTCCGTTCTACTCAGGTGGATTCAAAGATGTATATTCGTATTTCAAATGGTCGGCTTTATTATATACTGTCACGCTGAATCTCCCTGAAAATTACCTTAAGAGTACATATGTCTGTTTATATTCAGATACTTGCAGGCTAATTTCACAAGCAAATTCTTTGTCGTTCGAAAACCCAGTACGCAGTCATAGAAACACAGGAAAGTACCAGTTTCTACCTATCTATCTATCTGTTTATTTATTTATCTATCTACAAGGAGTTGCGTCTGGTAGATAGTATCAGCAATAGAAAGACCAATGGAGACATTGTTTTTTCTTGGTCTAATTTGACGAGTTACATCCAACTCGGTACGTGAATGAGCTTGTTGAACGATTTGATCACTGATCTATCTATCTATCTATGTGTATGTGTGTGTGTATATATATATATATGTGTGTGTGTGTGTAGTAAATGCTATAAGTTGATAATACAACAGTAAATCGTTCAGATATTTATTCTATATACAGATTAGCGAGGGGTATTCAAGAGATAAAACCAGTTGGCATATTTCCAATCATCTTAAATTTGTAATCACAAAACATGTATTAACTTAAGATATCGATCACCAAGGTGATCAATTTCTTATGTTTTATATATATATATATATATATATATATATATATATATATATGCAAGAGATATCAACATGAATGGACCTGTTATTTTTATCTAAAGACATGTTTTCCAATTCCATCCCGCCCGTCACCTCAATCTATTTTATTTCTCATTCTTTCTTCTGATGAAGGACTAGCGTCCGAAACGTTAAGACCCTCTTCCTGCTATATCAAGCGTTAACCTAATATATACCTTCCATATACCGTACCGATTGTGTTGTTATTGCTGTTTAAGTGTGAAGAATAACATGGTCAACAGTACATAAAAGGGTTTTATTTACAGTATTAACAATTGTTTCACTGATTAAGTTGTCTAAAAATTGCTGAACAATTGAAGCTGTCCTACTCAATTTTAAATACGAAGTTAGCTTAAGCAGATCATCAGAAAGGACTCAGAGAGTCCTTTCTGAGTCCAAGATAAATTTACATAGGAATTCAAGAGAACTCACAAACTCGCCACCTACGGAAACCTCTTGCTGAGTCAAACAACGCCGTGGGCTAAAACTATCCACAGCCACTAACTGGATTACCTATAACGATATTTTGTTATCCCTTCTACACACACACACACACACACACACATATATATATATATATATATATATATATATATATATATATATATATATATATATATATATATAAACGAGTAGGACCCCGACGGCTGAGTTCAAGCCGTTTCGACGGCTAATTCTGGTCCAGAATTAGCCGTCGAAACGGCTTGAGCTCAGCCGTCGGGGTCCTACTCGTTCCTTTTACCCACTCTACTACCCTAAGTATTGAGTACTTTTGTGCGTTATGGTCCATCTGGTTCCTTACCACATTTCCTTCGTTATATATATATATATCGTATTCCATTCTAATATGATTAATGAATTCACAAGCTTCATTGGCAGGACTATCTCGTGTGAAGAAGTCTCATTATGTTCATGAACGACAGTATCGGTAGAGGGTTGGACGCCATGCTTTGACGCATAGAATTACGGCCCTTGCCATTCTGAGTTCAAATCTCGCCGAGGTTAACTTTGCCTTTCATCCTTACGGAGTCGATAAAATAAAGTACCAGTAATGCGCTGGGATAATTGCTGGCCTTGTGCCAAAAGTAGAAACAATTATGTTCACGAATGTTCACTACTGGACAACACTTTAGTAGATAATCATCTGTGGTTGACATTGACACACACACTCGCATACATGTACACAAATATACATACATACAGACACATGCATACATACATATACATACACACACGTGAGATACATACATATATACATACACAGACGTACATACAAATATACATACATACATACAGTATCTACATCCACACATACATACATGTATACAGATTGAGACATATTTTCTAGATATAAGCACAACTACAGTAACACACTCTCACACTTTTAAAGATAAAT
>OZ024742.1:34289930-34292430 GCA_964016885.1 Eledone cirrhosa | reverse complement strand
GACATATTACAATCGTTCCTCTGGCGACTAGCTCGAGGCACGATCGATATGGTGATCGAACCTGACTCTGATATTCGCAAGGTCCTCAGATACGTCTTGATTGTACGAAGCATATTTTCTTATGAGCATCGAGTGCTCATACGGCCTACCGCATACAGACGCTTTAAGCATCCAACACCAATAATGTATATATATATATATATATACATATGTATGTGTATGTGTGTGTGTGTGTGTGTGTGTGTGTGTGTGTGTGTGTGTGTGTGTGTGTGTGTGTGTGTGTGTGTGTGTGTGTGTGTGTGTGTGTGTGTGTGTGTGTGTGTGTGTGTGTGTGTGTTTATGTGTGTATGGGTGAGTTTATGTAACTATACCATTAATAATTACCTCCACTTGAATAGATCAACGCTCTCCAGAAACCCAAGCAAAAAAGGTCATAAAACTACATTGAAATTAACCTACAGAATGAATACTAAAAAAATAATGTAAAACCAATGACACAATTCAAAATGATATCCGGACACTCAGAATATATGAATAACTAACCTACTTCAATAACGGGTAGGCTGCAAAAGTCGTATTACGTGTTTTGTTCTTAATATTACTTCGTATATGAAATGTGGTATATGCATAATTTCATATAAACTGGATATATTCGTAGGGACATTACAGTCTCTCTCATTCTCTCTCTCTAACTCTCAATCTCTCTCTCTGTCACTCTCTCGCCCTCTCTCTCTCTCTCCCCTTCTCTCTCTCTCTATATATATATGTGTGTGTGTGTGTGTGTTTGTTTATATATATATATATATTTGTACGGAGAGTACAGGTGTGTAGATACACAGACACTAAGACACTAAGACACAAACAAACGTACACACACACACACACACGCATATATATATATATATATATATATATATATATATATATATAGGAACCAGTAAGACCCTGACAGCTGAGCTCAGCTGTCGGGGTCTTACTGGTTCCTATTACCCACTCTACTACCTCAAGTATTGAGTACTTTGGTGCGTTATGGTCCACCTGGTTCCTTACCACATTTCCTTCGTTATATATATATATATATACATAGAAAGTTATATTTAAATTGTTGGATTAACAACGAGTAAATATTTATAACTGATATAAAAGCACTCAACAAGTATTTGGAGTATATTTATGATATTAAATAAATGGAAACTATATTTATAAAACCATATTTATTTCATTATATATATTTCAGCGATATCATATTAACAATATGTTATGCCTTCATCAGACAAAATACAATATAAACAGTCTTATAAATAAATAGATATGACATACCTTTCAATCGACTTGCATTTGGGAAGTTGATTTGGCAGTAAAAAATATTGTGGACAGTTGTAAAAAGAAAGAGAGAAAGAAAGAAAGAAAGAAAAACGAAAAAAAAGAAGAAATGCATGTGATTAAATAGAGAGATATATAAAGATAGATAAAGAGAAGAACTTTATGTAAAGGAACAGAGAGAGATATATAGAGAGAGGAAAAAAGAAAGAGATAGATATAGAGATAGATAGAGAAACTAGGTAGTTGAGTATCAGTCGATACATTTATTTATTTATTTATTTAGCTCTAGTATTAATGTAAAGAGAGATGTATGTAGTTAAGAGAGAAAATAGCCGTTATATAGAGAGAAAAAAGAGAAAATGAAAAAGAGAAAATGAAAAATAACCAGACATAAACGAGGCAGAATTTAAAAAACGCTATGTTTCATCATGTAGAAAATATTAGTTCGTATAAAACAGGCATTATAATGTAAATATCATATATACATATATATATATATATTTATATGCCTGTGTGTGTATGTGTGTGTGTACGTTTGTTTGTGTCTTAATATATACATATATATATTTAGACTGTTGCATCCAATGGAATATTTTGTAAATATTTCTGGTAATATCAGTAAATATTAATATGTTGGCAAGCGAACAGAATTAACACAGATTTATATGAAATACACGAAATCTTATTTCCATAATCACCGAGGTATATGTCTAAATAATCACACAGATAAATATTATCACATGCACATACATTGATATAAATACTCATATTCACACAAACACGTTCATACACACACGGACACACACACATATATATAAAGGGTTATTTATTTGCGTATCATCCCTCTCTAACGCCATTTATATATATATATATATATATATATATATATATATATATATATATATATATATATATATATATATATATATATATATACACATATATATATATATACATATATATATATATATATATATATATATATATATATATATATATATATATATATATAAATGGCGTTAGAGAGGATGATACGTAAATAAACAACCCTGTATATATATATATATATATATATATATATATAACCGTATATATATATATACATATATATATACACATACACACACACACACACACATATATATATATATATATATATATATACATGCATACATAC
>OZ024742.1:34279930-34284930 GCA_964016885.1 Eledone cirrhosa | reverse complement strand
GGTGGCCTCCCCACAGCTCCGGCGGACAGAATGGAGAAGGCAGTATTTTATTTTATCGACCTTAAATGATGAAAATATAAATTTACCATAGCGGGATTTGCAAACAGATCGTAATGATTCATAAATAAATACCAGAAAGGTGGTGTTTATTTATGACACTGTACCATAGCAGCCTGAACATATAATAATGATAATAGTGATGAGGATGACAAGGACTGCCGGGATGATGATGATGACCATGATGATGATGATGAGGAGGAGGAGGAGGGGGAGGAGGGGGAGGGGGGGAGGAGGAGGCAGATGAGAAGGGGTAGGGGGAGAAGGAGAAGGAGGAGGCAGAGGAGGAACAGGAGGTGGAAGTTAAGGAGGATGACGAAGAGTATCTGACGTATTTACGTTTCTCCTATAAACATTCATTTAATTTTCAGTGACTAAGCAATATTCTGTCAAATCTGATGCTCTTGACAATAAACTACGTTTATCATTGCAACAGAAAACAACCAATTATTACCACAGTGAATGGCAAGTAGAATATTCAGCCGTTCAATATTGTTATAGTTCCCGCTAAGATATTTATATACTATACTCCTCCATAATTCTGTTTATTTTATCTTTCTATTTGGACATATGCGATAAATTCTTCGATAGCTCCATCAGAAATCAATAACAAAAAGAAATCTGTTTTGAAATTTCAACCAATTCTTGGGTATATTGATAATTAAATTGACTTGATTTAGTACAGAAAAAAAAAAACCCTTAAAACAGGCTTTGTTTCTTTGCATAAATAGCTTTTGTACTGACATTAATTAACTAACAAACAAAAAGGGCGGTGGATTGGCAGTATCGGTAGAGGGTCGGACGCCATGCTTTCCAGCATAGTTACGTCCCTTTACGATCTGAGTTCAAATCCCGCCGAGGTTGACTTTGCCTTTCATCCTTACGGGGTCGATAAAATAAAGTACCAGTAATGCACTGGGTAATTGCTGGCCTTGTGCCAAAAGTAGAAACAATTAATTAACTAACAAACATATTATTGTCATTTTCCTACTCATATAGCAGACCATCAATTAGTTAGAGTGGATAAAACAAATCTGATGCAAATTTTAGAAGCAGTTTTCGAGAATCAACCAGCAGATATTTTATGCGGTTTCTTGAGCTGCTAAAACTATCAGCCAAATCTCCCTCATTTTACAGCTGAACTGTACCTGTAATTTAAAGTCTCCGAGATAATCATGAGACAGATTCTAGCATAGGTTTAGTCATTTCTGTGGAATACTCAGCCACTTACGCTATATTTTAATCATCCTGTATGTAGCTCAATAAATCTGAAACCGACCGAGGATGCATTCTATTACCCTGTATTTCAATACATGCAACATGTATTGAATGAAAGGATATATTGGACAATATACCCCTTGGTGTATTTTAACGGTGAAAGCTTCCTAATATAAGCAAAATACCACGATGTATTGTATGTTTCTGGGTGGGTTGAATTACTTAGATCAAATTAGTAACGGAAAGGTATATATTATATCGAGTGCAAAGATAGGAAAGGCAAAGTCGATCTTGGTGGAATTCAGAATATAAGGGACGCAACTAAATACCACAAAACATTTTGCCCGACATTATGATATCTCTGCCTATCTACCCTCTTCACAGACCTGATTATAATGATGATGGTAATGGTGATGATGATGATAATAATAATAATGATTGTTTCTACTTCAGGCACAAGGCCGGCAATTAAGCCAGTACATTACTGGTACTTTATTTTATCGACTCCGTAAGGATGAAAGGCAGTTAACCTCGGCGATGATGATTTCTGATTTAGGCACAAGGCCAACAATTTTGGGGAAGGGGAAAGTCGATTAAATCGACCCCAGCGCATTACAGGTACTTTATTACAGGATGGAGGCAATTTATCATGGGAAAAGTGAGCCACTGGCATTTATGCAAACTGAATAATTTACCACACTCTGAGAAAAGGTATGAGCATAAGACAGCCGGGGTGAGTGAGAGAAAATGATCGGGTGAGGGTACTGTGAGATTTCAGGATACAAATAGATAAAGAATTAAAACACAATAGGTCGTACCTGGTGACTTTTGACAGGAAAAACAGAGTTTGCTTAATTATAGATGTAGCCCCTTTGACACAAGAGCTCAAGAAAAGGAAAATGAGAAAATTAACCGGTACTAGGACCTAAAGAGGGGACTGAAAATGATTTCGGATAGTCATGAGATCAAGGTCGTCGCCATCCTCATAGTAGTACTTGGTACCGAAAAGTTTCTAAGAATGGCTAAAGAAAATGAGCCTAACCCTCTTTTTTGGAAGATGTCAAATGGCATGCCTACTGGGAACAGCAAGGAAACTTCGAAAAATCCTGAATATCTGAGACTGCATGGAGTGGCTTTATGTTCATTTGAGCAAATTTTCCGGTTAAATAACATCAATGACGGACATATTAAATTTATGATAACCGTTTACGGCTCCAGATATTGCAAATCTTAAACATATTGACGCGACATTTCCGTAGCATTAAGTAATATATTTTCATAAGAATTAGGTCAGATGCAGTTACTTTCATATCGGCATAGCAATATAGATCGGCCCGTTTATATGTTAAATATATTAACGTTGTCTCTCATATCATAGATGTCCAATTTTTGTGTTAAATATATCTGCAACGTCTACCAAATAAAATGGACAGTAATAAGTAACATGTGATTACAAGCGGAGTTTTCGGATTAGCATTGACAGAAGCGAATTCAACAGATATTGTAAACAAATCTTTATTTCCATCATCGGCATCGCCATACAACATTCTGTATTATACTTATAATATATAATATATTTATATATATATATAATATATATATACATATATATATATATATATAGAAATATATACATATATATATAGAGAGAAATATATACACATATATATATACATATATATATGTACATATATATATATATATTAGAAATTAGAAATTATAAGCTTTCACCGTATTTTTAGACTAAAGAAATTTCTAGCCTGATAGTGGGGTTTATAACCCTCGGAGAAATGGAAAAAGATGAGTGTTGTACGGCAACACTCATCTTTTTCCATTTCTCCGAGGGTTATAAACCCCACTATCAGGCTAGAAATTTCTTTAGTCTAAACATACGGTGAAAGCTTATAATTTCTAATTTCTAATTTCAAACTCGCGCACCGTTTAAAAACATACTTACATGTTTACGTTTATAATTTGCTTGTATATATATATATAAATATATATATATATATATGCATATATATTCATATATATATATGTGTGTATATATATATATATATATGTATATATATATATATATATATATATATATATGTATATATATATATATATATATATATATATATATATATATTATATATATATATATATATATATATATGTATATATATATATATATATGTATATATATATATATATATGTATATATATATATATATATGTATATATATATATATATATATATATATATATATATATATATATATATATATATATATATATATATATATATATGTATGTATATATATATATATATATATATATATATGTATATATATATATATATATATATATATATATATATATATATATATATATATGTATATATGTATATATATATATATATATAAATATATATACATATATATATATATATATATATATATATATATACATATATATATATATATATATATACATATATATATATATATATATATATATATATATATATATATATATATAATACATATATGTATATATATATATATGAATATATATATATAAATATATATATATACACACACATATATATATAAATACATATATGTATATATATATATAAGATATATACACACACATACACATATATATATTTATATCAATAATGCATTATGAATACGTTATCAATATAAGCATATACAAAATCATGTTATAAATATAACACGCTGTATCATACATACATACGCACATACATAGGATTGAAAAACGTGACTATATTAAAGGAAAAAAAATTTACCAACGTCTAATCATATCACATGATAAGTAATAGATATGCGATTACAGCGGATATTCCGGATGAAAGTTGAAAAAATATTCTACAGATATTTTATAAGACCTTTCTGTATTTGTACCAATATTGTATATATATATATATATATATATATATATATACGATATTAAACAAATGGAAACTATATTTATAAAACCATATTTACTTCGTTATATGGATTGGCAGTATCGGTAGAGGGTCGGACGCCATGCTTTCCAGCATAGTTACGTCCCTTTACGATCTGAGTTCAAATCCCGCCGAGGTTGACTTTGCCTTTCATCCTTACGGGGTCGATAAAATAAAGTACCAGTAATGCACTGGGTAATTGCTGGCCTTGTGCCTAAAGTAGAAACAGTTATATATATTTCTGGGATATCATATTAAAAATATGGTATGCCTTCCTCAGACAAAATACAATATATAAGCTGTTTTATAAATAATTTTGACATACCTTATAATAATGCAACTTCCATTTAAAAAGTTGATGATGGAAGTTGCATTATTATAAGGTATGTCAAAATTATTTATAAAACAGCTTATATATTGTATTTTGTCTGAGGAAGGCATACCATATTTTTAATATGATATCCCAGAAATATATATAACGAAGTAAATATGGTTTTATAAGTATAGTTTCCATTTGTTTAATATCGTAAACCTACTCCAAAAACTGTTGAGTGCTTTTATATCAGTTATAAAATTTTTACTAGTTGTAACCCAACAATTTTAAATAAAACTTTTGCATATATATATATATATATGTGTGTGGGGGTGCGGGGGTGCGTGTGTATGTGTGTATGTATGTATATACATACGTATATATATATATATATATATATGGATAAGTATGTATACGTACATACATATATGTATACAGACGTACAGTAGTATG
>OZ024742.1:34269930-34274930 GCA_964016885.1 Eledone cirrhosa | reverse complement strand
ACACACAAATATATACATACATAAATACACACATACGAATAAAGACATATATTCACACATAGACACCTATATACATATATATATATATATATATATATATATCTATATATATATATATACATATATATATATATATATATATATATACACATACACACACACACACACACACAGACACACATACACACTCACATATATATATATATATATGTGTATGTGAGTGTGCGCAAATACACATATATATACACACATATATATACACACATACATACAAACACACACAAACACATACATATGCATACGTGCACACACACACACATATATCACATAGATACGAAGATAAACATATAAACAGAGAGACATACAAATATATACAGAACCCATATACACATACATACAAACACGCATATACATATACATACATATATACACATATATATATTCCTATATACAAGCATACACATACATACACATATATACATATACATACACATATACATACCACACATTCACATACACATACATATATAATACATATATATACATATATATACATACATATGTATGTACAATCATATATACACACTCAATCTTACATTCATATTTACATGCTCATATATGTATTTTTATATTTAGAAATAAATACCAAAACCTATATAGACACCCACCTACACATATATTCATACATATACGCTTACAAAAACAGATGATAATAGTATGGGGGAAAGGGGGGGGTTGGAGAAGGGGATCAAAGTAAATATATGTTTCAAGAAATATATAATATTTTCCGTATCTTAATTCAATGTATGTTCTTACATATTTTCAGTGCTAGGAAATACGAAATCTATGCATCTCAAAACAAAAAAGTATACCATTAATCATATGTTAACTAAACCAAAGATAGTCAACATATTGATTTCCAAGGTGTAAATTAGTTAGGTTTATAATATTTGAAGCAGAATTATGAAGTCAAACAGTAGTAGATTATTAATTACATTATAACTAAATTAAAGTTAATAACGTTATGGTATCAATATTAGGAGATGAATTTAGTAATAGGGAAAAGAAACCCAAATAAAAATAAAATAAAGTATTACATCGGTAGTAGCATATAAATTATATGTTAACTAAATTAAAAATTATATATTTATTTCAATAGTATACGTTAATTAGTATATGTTAATTAGGTATACAATACATAAAGCAGATATTGTATTTCATCAATAGCATAATATAATTATATGCAAATAAAAATCAAAATTAATACGCATACATATACATATACATACACATACACATATATATACATATACACACATATATATATATATATACATATATATACACATATATACATATATACTCACATAAACATACATACAGATACACATACACAACACACACATATACATATACATATATATATACATATCTTTTTCAAAAAATTGCACAGAATATATTAACTAGGTATATATCCAAAACACATCCCATTCTATGATTACATGACATTCTGCAATTCGTCTGTACAAGGATACTAATTTTAAGCAAATTAAAATTAAAGTTTTAGGTTGATTAAAACTAAAACCAAATAATAAATATATTTCCAAAATGTATATTAATTAGGTCTATAATACTAAAATTTCTTTCTCCGTCATTGGATACATGATATTATTTTGTTATATTTTATCTGTAAAAGAATTATAATAAAAAAAAAAAAAAAAAAAAAAAAAAGACATTGAAAAGACCACACTTCAACCTGAAAGATCACAAATCTAACTTTAACTCTAATCCTTCTATTAGACTTATATGTCCCTCCAAATCAGATATTGGAATAATTAGCAAAAAAATTTTAGATAGAGTCATCCCACAATTAAGAAAATACGTTATTTTACCACTCTGGGAAAACACCTCCCAGGTAATTAATTGGTTTAAAAATATTAGGTGTAAATCTTCTGCTTCTTTCCTACAATTTGATATAGATAATTACTATTCTTCTATATCACCCATACTCCTGAACAAAGCATTAATATTTGCTAAAAATAGATCTAATTTAACTTCGGATGACATTAACATTATTACACATGCTAGACAAACACTTATTGAATTTCAGAATGAATACTGGACCAGAAACACATACAGTAATCTTTTTGATATTACTATGGGTTCAAGCGATTCCGCCCAAATTACTGATCTTGTGGGCCTCTTTCTCCTTTTCAACATAAATGCCTCTTTTCCCCACCTCAAAGGTGGTTTATATCGTGATGACTGTCTTCTTCTTTCTAACAACCTTAGCCTTTCAGAAATCGAAAAAAACAAAAAGCATATTAGAACTTTCCTTAAAGACTATTATAATCTTAATATTACTTTTGAAAAAACAAGTAAAGTAGTAAATTTCCTAGATATAACTTTAGATTTAGCTACGGGTATATACCAACCTTACCATAAACCTAACCAAAACTTACATTACATACACTCACAATCTAATCACCCTAAATCTATCCTTAAAAACCTTGCATATAATATATCACTTAGAATTTCTAACCTTTCTTCTAACCAAGATGTATTTGATAAAAATGCGACCTTTTATAATGAAGCTCTAGATAGAAGTGGCCACAAAAATAGATTAGAGTATATACCTTCTACTAAAAATACTGAAAGCATACAGCATAATATTACCAACAAACACCAAATGAAAAGTACACACCTAAATGCCACCCACAGTATACCCCAAAATACTAAATCTTCTAATATAAAGTATAGTAACCCTCAAAAAACTACTCATCATACAACTATAATAAATATTAATAATAAAACTCCTAATAAAAAAGATAAAACACCTAAATCTACAAATATAACTAAAAATAGTTGTGGTGATATCATTAACATTAATCCTCCTAGTAAAAATCATGATACAACATATAAAAATAATAAAAATAATAAACAACATAGAAACCGTAATAGACGAGTTACTTGGTATAATGCTCCTTTTAATTTACAAGTTAAGGATAATATTGCTAAAAAATTTTTTTATATCCTTGAGAAAAACTTCCCGCCAAACCACAAATACCATCAAATCTTAAATAGGTCTACAGTTAAATTCTCATACTCTACAACAAATAACATAAAACAAAATATAAGTGCATATAATGCATATAAATGTAAGAAAACCATAAGTATACCACCAGTACATCAAATTAACAATAATATCTCCTCAAATACAGAATTAACGAAAGGATGTAACTGTAGAAACAAAACAAACTGCCCATTAAAAGGGAATTGTCTTGTTAACAACATAGTCTATAAATGTAATGTTAAAACTAAAGATTCTATTTGCTCATATATAGGAGCTACCTCTAACAATTTTAAGACAAGGTATAATACCCACAAACATAGCTTTAAAAATGCCGCACTGGCTAATACAACATCTCTAGCAGAAAAAATCAATAGTTATAAAAATAAAAATATAAAATATGATTTGACCTGGAGTGTGCTCAAAAGAGCCACCCCTTATCAAAATAATAGAAAGGAATGTAGATTATGTTCCCAAGAACTATTTGAAATAATGAGGTCTAGGGATATCTTATTAAATAAAAGACAGGAATTAATTATATCGTGTAATCATAAACTAAAAAAAACATTTAAATATTATAAACCTAATTAATAACATTATTCTAGAATTTAATTTAATTTAAATGTTAGTTAACCTGTAAATTTAATTTAATTAATATTTTATTACAGATGAGAAAATATTATGTAATCATAAATTTTGAAAAACCTTTAAATATTACTAATATATACTCAGTAATTTAATTTATAGATTAATTTTAATTTATTTTAACCTTTTATTATAATTTTTTTTTTTTTTTTTTTTTTTTTTTTATTATAATTCTTTTACAGATAAAATATAACAAAATAATATCATGTATCCAATGACGGAGAAAGAATTTTTAGTATTATAGACCTAATTAATATACATTTTGGAAATATATTTATTATTTGGTTTTAGTTTTAATCAACCTAAAACTTTAATTTTAATTTGCTTAAAATTAGTATCCTTGTACAGACGAATTGCAGAATGTCATGTAATCATAGAATGGGATGTGTTTTGGATATATACCTAGTTAATATATTCTGTGCAATTTTTTGAAAAAGATATGTATATATATATGTATATGTATATGTGTGTGTTGTGTATGTGTATCTGTATGTTTGTTTATGTGAGTATATATGTATATATGTGTATATATATGTATATATATATATATATGTGTGTATATGTATATATATGTGTATGTGTATGTATATGTATATGTATGCGTATTAATTTTGATTTTTATTTGCATATAATTATATTATGCTATTGATGAAATACAATATCTGCTTTATGTATTGTATACCTAATTAACATATACTAATTAACGTATACTATTGAAATAAATATATAATTTTTAATTTAGTTAACATATAATTTATATGCTACTACCGATGTAATACTTTATTTTATTTTTATTTGGGTTTCTTTTCCCTATTACTAAATTCATCTCCTAATATTGATACCATAACGTTATTAACTTTAATTTAGTTATAATGTAATTAATAATCTACTACTGTTTGACTTCATAATTCTGCTTCAAATATTATAAACCTAACTAATTTACACCTTGGAAATCAATATGTTGACTATCTTTGGTTTAGTTAACATATGATTAATGGTATACTTTTTTGTTTTGAGATGCATAGATTTCGTATTTCCTAGCACTGAAAATATGTAAGAACATACATTGAATTAAGATACGGAAAATATTATATATTTCTTGAAACATATATTTACTTTGATCCCCTTCTCCAACCCCCCCCTTTCCCCCATACTATTATCATCTGTTTTTGTAAGCGTATATGTATGAATATATGTGTAGGTGGGTGTCTATATAGGTTTTGGTATTTATTTCTAAATATAAAAATACATATATGAGCATGTAAATATGAATGTAAGATTGAGT
>OZ024742.1:34217430-34264930 GCA_964016885.1 Eledone cirrhosa | reverse complement strand
GAATATCCACAACATAAATTTAATATAAGCGTAACTACATTTTATATGCCTCGCTGTGAAAATTCAACCAAATGTGAAGAAGATTTTCTTATTGTCTCCTGTACACACAAAAAAGGTAAATAATTGCCTACGAACAATTCACAGTAGACAAGTTTCCTCATCATACAGAGATAGAGGGAGAGAGATATAGAGAGAGATACAGATAGAGAGATATACAGAGAGCTTCACACACACACACACACACACACACACACACACACACACACATATATATATATATATATATATTCAACATGTTAAAATTAACTTCGTTCATTCATATTCACTGTTATATATATTTCGGAAATATATATAACAGCGAATATAGAATATGAATAAACACAGTTTATTTTACCTGTTGTCTTATACTTCTTGTTTTTAAATTACTTCGGAGTAAACAAACCCACCTGCGCACTTGGTTGAGTGCTCTGCCCTGCATACGGAAGTGTCGGTAACACATACTCAAACATATATATATATATATAAAGAGAGAGAGAGAGAGAGAGAGAGAGAGAGAGAGAGAGAGAGAGAGAGAGAGAGAGAATCAAACATTATATCAAACAAAAAATGGGAAATAAATATAATGGCCAGTTTCATTTGCATAATGTGCAGTCCTCTTCAGCTTAATTGAATAATGAATATTTATGTATAACACATTTGAACATATATACATATATGAGAATGTCGGAATATAAATATATCAAATATGCTTAGTTCTTTCAGTTTTATGAATAACTATGATCACTTCACACACATACACATAGACATTACCATGTTGATTTACTGAAATATGCCAGTGGAACTTCCTCTTTCATGAAAAGAGTTTATTAAGACTGAACGTTTTGAATAAATTCCTGTTTTACATATTTCATGATATGCATTAAGTGTGGTGGATTGGCAGTATCGGTAGAGGGTCGGACGCCATGCTTTGACACATAGAGTGACACATAGAGCCCTTGCCATTCTGCGTTCAAATACTGCCGAGGTCAACGTTGCCTTTCATCCTTACGGGGTCGATAAAATAAAGTACCAGTAATACACTGGGATAATTGCTGGCCCTGTGCCAAAAGTAGAAACAATTATATGCATTGTCCGGCTTTTATATCTCTTCTAAATTATATGTATAAATGTATATATGTGTATAGATGTTAAGATAGTAGAAGCTTATCGTATTTAGGATAGATCCAAAAGATTTCTTTAGGAGGCTGGTTTCAGTTTGTTTTGGAAAGCGTATGGCCTTAATTTAACCTATTTTGAACTTAATTCTATTCATTTTCTAGAGATCTAACTAAATTTGGTATGTTTCCCATGAAGTAGTAATTTCTGAGACAGTAAAAGCGTCCAAATGGTGAATAGACAGGTTTTATCAATAACGATCTTATTTACACACACACACTCTCTCTCACTCTCACACACACACACACTCTCTCTCTCTCTCTCTCTCTGTCTCTCTCTCTCTCTCTCTCTCTCTCTCTCTCACACACACACACACACACACACACACACACACACACACATATATATATATATATCAAATGATGGTAGCTATGACGGGATTAAATCACCATAATTGTGTATTGCATTATATATATTTCTGTTACGTGGTTATTCATGTGATTGCGTCAGATTCTTACGCAATCATCGGTGTAGTTATGCAACCATTGTGATATGTCGGTGGCTATGGATATATATATATATATATATATATATATATATATATATATATATATATATATATATATATATCTACCCGCCAGAATACGATCCTCGCTGAATTTATATATATATATATATATATATATATATATATATATATATATATATAAGTTGAAAAAAATGAAAACTAAATTTCATTTCTCACTCTTAGCATGGCACTTACTTAAATGTAAGTATGTATGTATACGTACATACATATATGTATACAGACGTACAGTAGCATGCACATATATATATATATATATATATATATATATATATATATATATATATACATACAGGTACACATACATATATGCACGCATCAGTTTAGCGGACGCTTATTATAACGCCGCTTTGTTCGTTTGTCAACAAACTGAAAAGCCTGAATTTATGCCATACGGTGTTAAGGCAACCACGTCACCTTTTTGTTCAACACTGACACAGGAACGATGTACTAGTTTCAAGCTTGTTAGCTATCATCAGCACCGTTTACCCATCTGCCAGATAGTTGAACGTTCGAAAGTATATACTTTCCTTATGAAAATTAACGGCTGAGCAGCCTAATTTGCATATTGAGTGAGTTAAATCGGTCAGGCATACCGAAAACGATAAGTTGAAAAAAATGAAAACGAAATTTCATTTCTCACTCTTAGTATGGCACTTACTTAAATGTAAGTATGTATATATATATATATATATATCATTTTAGGAATAACCAAAGAGTGCTATGAAATACATTGTTTTATTAGCTAACAGTGTTTCATCCATACCCTATGGCAGGAATCATCAGTGCTTGGGCACATTGATATACTTGTCAACGAAACTATATATATATCTGTATATATGTAGAAGTTCTATTTAAATTGTTGGGATACAACAAGCAAATATTTTTATAACTGATATAAAGCACTCAACAAATTATTGGAATAAAAATACGATATATTAACAAATGGAAACTATATTTATAAAACCATATTTATTTCATTATACATATTTCAAGGACACCAAGTTAAATTATGGTGTGCTTTCATCAGATAAAATATAATATAGAGAAGTTTTATAAATAAATATTGACATACCCTTAAAGAATGCGACCATTTCTGTTGGAAGCTCCCGGATAGTCTATTAAGTTAAATTTCAAAGTCCTATGCCTCTCATCTGCAAACTAGAAATAACGCAAAATGTTCCAAAAATGTCCTTATTAGTGCTAAGGCACCTACGAAACGCCGTATCAGAAATCTCTCTTTGTATAACCGTCCGACCATGCTTTAAAAGTTTATCCACGACCTCCATAGAAACCTACAAATCGTGCCACATCATATAACTTGGCTAGAAAACACGTTGTCTCTTAAAAATATTGGCGAACAACTAAAACCCTTAGTTTTATTGTAGTCTTTTGTAACTATCGTCACACCACCTATTTCAATAGGGAGAAGGGTGTAAAATGTAAATAGAAATAAAAAAGCAAACAACACAGTACAATGAAATATTAGTTTAACGCTATATATAGTGTCTGACAGAACAACTATTATTTCCAGACTTTCAACATTTCCCAAAGACAGACGCAATAGATTGGATATATAGAACACTACATTTTATACGTGACACTTTCTCTCTCTCTCTCTCTCCCTCTCTCTCTCTCTCTCTCTCTCTCTATATATATATATATATATATATATATATATATATATATATATATATATATATATATATCCCACCACCTCCACACACAGAACACACCCAATATCTACTTTGGGGACTGTAGGTGTAGATATAGCACCTTGGTTTTCCTTTTGCATTAATGTGTGCTCTGCGGCTTTCACTGTCTTCATCTACAAGTATTGTAGAGTAGGCCTTTGACTTGGTTTCCTGCATGCTGTCCACTTTAATATCGCAGCGTTTTTGACGCGCACCTTACCAAAATAGTAGTGGATTATTCTACTCTGGTGTGTGGCTGATTGGTTAGAGAATTGGATTCGCAATCGTGAGGTTGTCATTTTGATTCCTAGACCGGGCGATGTGTTATGTCCTTCAGCAAGATACTTTATTTCACGTTGCTCCTTCTACTTGGAGTTGCGACTGATAGATAGTATTAGCAATTGGAAAGACCAATTATTCACTCCCCCCCCCCTCTTTCCCTCTCTCTCTATGTATACACACACACTAATATATATATATATATATATATATATAATATATATATATATATATATATATATAATATATATATATATATATATATATATACTTGTAGAGTAATCCATCGTTGCCGGGCAATTTCCACCATAGAATACCTTTCTTTCAAATTTGTATTCCATCTTTGATCATGTCTCCCCCGCGTCTCATCTTCCGTTAATTATTCCCCATGGGCTGTCCCCATAAATCATCAATTGCCCCCAATGAGGTTTCTATAGAAAGTGGATTGGAGCAACGTAAAGTATAGTGTCTTGTTGAAGGACACAACGGGCCGCCAGGAATCGATATCACAACCTTACGATCGTGAGACAAATACCTCAACCACTAAATTACGCTGCGACGAAAAGTCATATACACATTAACAATACGAAAGCGAAAAACACCAGAAGAAAAGAGCTTTTAAACGGACGATGACAAATGTGTCATTGAGATCCATTCACTAATCTGATTGGTTATCTGTCACCTTTTCACACCCATTCCTGGATATTTACATGTGTAGAAATGATAAAAGTTCTAGTTTATGTTTTTCATTTCTTTTATTTTCCATGTGTCCCCAAAACCTTCCCCTTGTGACGCAGATTTCGAAAATTAAACCCGTTTCGGCCACATACATATACGTATATACACCGAAATTTATATATATATATATATATATATATATATATACATATATATATATATAACAAAGAGGGTGTGGTAAGATACCAGGTGAGCCATAAGGCACCAGAGTACGCGATACTCGGGGTTGTAGAGTAGGTAATATGAAAAGATTCAGGACCTCGACGACTGATCTCCGGCTGTTTCGACAGCTAGATCCGAACTTCCGATCTAGCTGTCGAAACGGCCGGAGCTCAGCCGTCGGAGTCCTGAATCGTTTCTTATATATATATAAATATATATATATATATATATATATATATATATATATATAATATATATATATATATATATATATATATATATATATATATATATATAAATATATATATATATATATATATATATATAAATATATATATATATATATATATATATATATATATATATATATATATATATATATATATATATGCCTATGTATATAATTACATGCATACATTTATTTTCTTTAATTAATTGAGTTCTTTACACGAGGAATTAATATTAGTTTTGAAATAACTAATTAACCCGCGTGTGTTTTATATTTTACTCTCAATTCGGCCGGAGATTTACATTCCCATTTGCCCTTTAAAGCATAACTTTCTGTATTTACTGCGGTTATGAGATGCGATTCTTATTCGGGTACAACTTCTGATTTTAGCCTAAGAAAATATCTATATGCGTGTGTAATTTATACACGCATATATTTATTTTTTTTATTTTCAATTGAGTTCTTAACACGTTGGATTGATAATGTTTTCGAAAAGACTAATTAACCCGCGTGTATATTATTTTTTTCCTCCTTTCGTGGATCGTAGTTGTCTCCCCTTCCCGCTTCGTGTCGCTATGATACTTCATCAGTCAAAAACTGCTGGAATTTCAAATTTGGCGGTCATTCGAGGCGAGAAGGAGCAACTTAACAGACACGATTTTTGACTGCGGTAAGAATTTCTTTCTTATATCAAAGTTTAATGGGCTTCCACTGATGATTTATAAACGACCACCTAAATATATTTTTACATGAATATATATAAGGCTTCTACATAAACTGGAAATATTCTCCCAACTTGTAGAAAACTTATAATGAAACAATTGTTTGGAAAGAGAGATATACTTTAACTTTAATTATATCTCATAAAATAATGCAACTGGTTTTTCCACATTATACATATTGTTAGCACCCCACACAATTAAATTGGGTTTATATTTAAATATAACCTAATGTTTGTTGAGTGAGATGGTTACCAGTCAGAGTTTAGCTTTAAACTATCTCTGTTATTGTATTAAATATATATATATATAAATATATATATATATATATATATACTCTTTTACTCTTTTACCTGTTTCAGCCATCCGGCTGAGGCCATGCTGGGGCACCGCCCTTGTTGCTACACATTTTATCTCCAGCCTGTATAGGTTGGCCACTGGTGTAAGAGGGAGTTTGTTGCTGCTGCACTTAGGTTTCCCTCGTGTCTTGCTGTGGGCTCATCCGGGATCCTGGATAACAAGGTGTCGAGATGTTTATTAAAGACATCCACCTCCACGTCATGCAAGTCTCTCAGATGCCTCGGCAGCCTGTTGAAGAGTTGAGGGCCCTTGAATCCCAGGCTATTGCAATACCTGCTCCTTATTCTAGATGTGGAAGACGGGACCTTTGGCACCACACAGTGATGTCCTGTTCGATGGTTGGTCCAGCTCCCAATGCCAAAGTTTGGTGCTAGTCCCTCCAGGATTTTCCACATGTAGATCACTGCGTATCTCTCCCGTCTTCGCTCCAAGGAGTAGAGGTTCAGTTCCTTCAGCCTCTCCCAGTAGCTTGTCACCCTCATCTTGGCAATCCTCTTGGTGTAGCTTCGCTGGATTGCCTCAAGCTCCGTGGTTAGTTTGACACTATGGGGTGACCACAACTGGGAGCAGTAGTCCAGGCGGCTTAGGATAAAAGTCCTCCACAGTGTCAACACGGTGTCTCGATCTCTTGTCCGGAAAGTCCTCAAAATCCAGCCAGCGAGTCGTCTGCACATTGTCGCCACTTTCATGATGTGTGAAGAAAAAGATGCATCATTGCTCATGTCTATGCCCAGGTCTCGTATCGATTTTGACACGGGGATATCGGTCCCTCCTGGTCCTGTGTAGCTGTGTTCCACTATATTTGTGTTTGCAGGTTTGTATTGTAGGGCTTGGAATTTGCCAGCATTAAACTGCATGTTATTTTCTTCCGCCCATCTTTATATGGCATCCAGATCCTGCTGTAAAAGGGCAGCGTCAGCCGGGTTTTTGATTTCCTGTGCTACCTTAGTGTCATCAGCATAGCTAGTGAGGGATGTTGTTGCATGCACCACAGAGGGCATGTCCGAGAGAGCCACCAAAAACAGTAGTGGTCCCAGGACTGTCCCCTGGGGCACCCCACTGTTTCCCTCGGTGTTTCCCTCGAGAGGGCCCCATTTGCTGCGACTGCCTGGCTTCTGTCCCTTAGGAAGCCATGCAGCCACTCACCTACTTTTCCAGTTATGCCGAGTCCGTGTAGTTTGTGACATATCATTCCGTGGTCGACCTTGTCAAAGGCCTTCGCAAAGTCAAGATATATCACGTCCACATGTGAGCTGTCTAGTAGTTGTCTCAGTACCCAGTCGTAGTGATGTAGCAGCTGTGTAAGGCAGCTTCTTCCTGGGCGGAAGCCATGTTGCGTGCTAGTCAGGCGGTCATTTTCTTCGAGGAAAGTGATTAGTTTCTTTCTGACAACTCGCTCTATGACCTTACTGATATGCGACGTCAGGGAGACTGGCCTATAGTTCTTGGCCTCCGCTCTACTACCTCCTTTATGGATAGGGCATATTGTGCCTTCTTTCAGCTCCCTGAATATAAATATATATATATATATAAATATA
Organism: Eledone cirrhosa; assembly: GCA_964016885.1. NCBI lineage: Eukaryota > Metazoa > Mollusca > Cephalopoda > Octopoda > Eledonidae > Eledone > Eledone cirrhosa. Next base: position 34,257,470 of record OZ024742.1, on the reverse strand, counting down.
TATATATAAATATATAAATATATATATGTATATAAATATAGGAACCAGTAAGACCTGGGGTCTTACTGGTTCCTATTACCCACTCTACTACCTCAAGTATTGAGTACTTTGGTGCGTTATGGTCCACCTGGTTCCTTACCACATTTCCTTCGTTATATATAAATATATATATATATATATATATATATATATATATATATATATATATATATATATATATATATATATATATATATATATATATATATATATATATATATATATATATATATAAATATATATATATATATATATATATAAATATATATAGATATATATAAATATATATATATATATATATATGTAAATATATATATATATGTAAATATATATATATATATATATATATATATATATATAAATATATATATATATATAAATAAATATATATATAAATATATATATATATTGTTATACTTTGGGAGGGTCATGTTGCCAATAAGAAACACACGCACCAGTTGCTTTCACTTCAATTTATTATATATTTATAAATTTATAAATTTACAAATTTACAAACCTATAAATTTCTGGTTGGTTGGTTGGTTCCACAACCAGATAGTTGTTTATATATAGGCATAGTCCTTTCGTCACACACTCTGTGACCTCTTCAGTGACTGGGGATTCCTTTCTTTGTTTCTGTGCCTTTCCTTTCTTCTATCCTACAAATTCAGAAACGATATATATATATAAATATATATAAATAAATATATATATATAAATATATATATATATATATATATATATATATATATATATATATATATATATATATATATATATATATATATAAATATATATATATATACATGTACATATAAATGTATATACGTATATATCTGTATGTGTATACATACAAGCATTCATACATATACACACATTTGTGTATATATAAATGGAACTATATGTGTATAGGTGTGTGTATGTGTGTGTGTGTGTGGCTGTGTGTGTCTGTGTCTGAGTGTGTACTTATGTATCAATATGCGTTTCCATTCACGTGTCAATGCTTTTATCGGTATATCTTTGTCTATCTATGTGTATGTGTGCTCACACATGAGTATCTGTGTACGCGATGCACACCTTAATGCATGTGTAGAAAGCTACATGTATTGGACGTGCTAAATACATCGAAATACACATGGGAAAGGAAAGAGAACAGAACAATAACTGACAACCAATTTAAATTCTTAAACAAAACTGTAAGCGAAACCAAAATATTCCAGCTTTAATAATTCATGTGAAAGGAATAATAAGATTTAAATAGTTTATTGAATGGCTTCTAGACGTTAGAAAAATAGATCTCAAAATAAACTCATCTGTATAATGGTGGCGGAAGTGGAGGTGTTTGGTGTTGGCGTATAGATAGATGTATGGAGGAAACATTCCCTTCTAGCTCTTTCTCTAGAATCTACAAAAGAATTCAGTGATAGAGTACTTGTGTGTGTAGCCCAGTAGCTTATAAATACGTTAACGGCACCTGCACACAATCAAAGATGCGCTTCAAAATCTGACACACCAAAGGATACACAACCATACGTGCATACAGAGACACATAAGCTGATATATATATATATATATATATATATATATATATATATATATATATATGTGTGTATGTGTGTGTGTGTGTGTGTGTGTGTGTGTGTGTGTGTGTGTGCGCGTGTATGTGTGTGTGTATGTGTGTGTTTGTAGATATGTCTACATATACATATATTTACGCGCGCACATACACACACGCAAACATATATATATATATGTGTGTATGTGAGTATGATGTGTATGTATGTGCGCACGAGTTAAAGGCAAAACTCCCTGTATAAAATTAGTCCCCCCGCTAAAAAAAAAAAAAATAGGATGGAAAACTATAGGTCAAAAAGTTGCTAACTCCGTACAACGTTTTGCCGAATGCAATGTTTTTCTTAGTTGTTTTAGACACGCAATCGTTCTTAAGTTGTTCTCTGCACGACAGGGTACAGGGTAGAGATAAAAAAAATCATTTATTCCTTCTCTATTTTCCATTTCAATACGCCGCACCATCTAAATATCAGTCGTGTGTGTGTGTGTGTGTGTGACAGCTCACACCTATGCAGGTTTAGTTGGCCTCCTCCAAGGTATATCTCGTTGGAGGTGTCTTGGGTAATTTAATGATAGGGCCCCCAGTCCTATCATCTCATTTCTACAGCTGAGTAAACTGGAGCAATGTGAAATAAAGTGTCTTGCTCAAGGAAACAACACATCACCCGGTCCGAGAATTGAACTCACAACCTTTTAATTCAAGCCCAATGCTCTAACCACTAAGCCATGCGCCTTGAATATCAGTCGTGATCTATAGAGGCTCGGTTTGTACTTCTTAAAGCCTCGAATTGTTCCGATTGTGCATTCTCTAGCCCTATCTTTTTCTCAGAGAAATGTTCAGACCTATCCAGGGCTAGACTGCTCCAGACTTAAAAGACAGTGTCCCTACAATTCCATCAGTACTTCTGTGCCCCATGGAATGTTTTTTTTATAAATTCAGTTTCTTTATCCAGCAGTATTTGAGCGTCTTTGGTTTAAGTAATTTCAAGATGCAGATACCTAGATGGTGATCAGTTGACAGCTCAGCCTCTCTTTTAACACGAACTTGATCTCTATCCCTGCTTCTCCTTATACCATGTATATGTATGGATGCCTCTGTGCTGGAAGAAGCTGTTCAAAATAGAGAGTGTATTGCTAGAGGCCTCCCCATTTGTATTTAGATTGAGATGGCCGATCCTACCAATAACTACTTACCATGTCAGGTGGTCAGAGCCAACAAGTGCATTGAAGTTTCCCATCAGGATATATGACTCAGACTTAACTGCATCTAACACTGCAGTGACTTTATCATAACTTGAAGTACATTTATATATATATATATATATATATATATATATATATATATATATATATATATATATATATATATATAGTAATAATAATAAATTTGAAGACTAAAATCCAAAGAGGGCTCGACTCCTCTTTGCTTAAACTTTAATCTGTTATTTTAATATATATATATATATACATACATACATATATATGGCCTCCTTGACTTTTGACTTAACAACGTTGGACCCACCTTTACTAACCTTGAACCTACTTTTATCAACTCGGAACCTACCTAGATTCTGCCCAACTCAGGGCTGTCTAGACTCTTAATCCCACCCCAGTATTTACACAAACACATACGCACACGTACACATACATACACGTATATATACAAACACGCAATACACACCAACAACCACACATACCAGCATGCACACGCTCACATATATGTCGGAACGCATACTTCAACCATCAACGCAGTTAACACTCACACTCGCGCAAACGCAGCATAATATGAACCCCACTTACACTTACCCACCCACTACACGTCTGACACACCACTCCGCCCCATCAGGATACAGACCACTCCCCAACTCTCCTTTTTATATTTTTATTATTATTTTTTCTTTCTAACTCTATTTTAACAACCTTTTATTTGTGTGTTTGTTTTTTTGTATATTTCATTCTTTTACGTTATTTTCTTAGCTATTTCCCTTTTATGTTATTCCCGATGAAGGACAAATGCCCGATACATTTAATATGTAACTCATTCTTCTTCCTCCTAGCGTGAAACTAATACACGTCATATTATTGCATCCTCTTGTTTGTTCATTTCGTGTTTCCTTAACTTATGTACGTGTATATATATATATATATATATATATATATATATATATATATATATATATATATATATATATATATATATATAATTCGTTATTTCTTTATTTATTTCTTTACTTCTTTCTTTCTTTCTTTATTTATTTATTCTAGCCTAACAATAGCTAGAGACCTAGGTCGTAGAATTTAATTTACTTTACTTTTTTCTTTACACTTATTTGCTTTTCTTCACTCTCAGTATTTTTTCTTTCCTATATATTTCTACCCCCCATTGTTCTACCTACCGTTCCGACTTCCTCCCCCTCCCCCTCCCCTGTATCTTCTTTGACCTCATGCCCAGCTGTAGCTGGCACTACCAACGCTTGATTGGGTCTACTCCACCCCCTCCCCTCTTTCTCCTACTGGCAGGTTTAGCCACCATCTCCCCTACTAATTTGCAACCACAGAATTACTACTGATTTTTGACAATCACTTTGACCATATATGGAATTACCCCTTGAGAAGATCGGCTATTTAAATACCAGGATAAATGTTCATTTAGTCCAGAATTAGCCGTCGAAACGGCTTGAGCTCAGCTGTCGGGGTCTTGCTGGTTCCTATATATATATATATATATATATATATATATATATATATATATATATATATATATATATATATAATGTGTGTGTGTGTGTGTATTCCTGTATTTTTTAGTAAACATTTCTAAATATATTTACATGAAAGTAAGTTAATTACTTTTAAATTTCTCATATCCTGCACCTTGTAACAAGCAGAATAATAATTACATTTAATTGTTTTCTATCGATTATAAATCATTTTTCGATAATATTCTCCAAGAAAAATCTCAGATTTTCTAAATGTAGAGATAAGTAAGTTGAAAATCATGTTAAAATTTCTCGGTACAGTTTAATTGGTAAAATTATTTTTTAATCGTAACTTACTTTTTTTTTTAAAAAAACCTATTGTTAAATTACCATTGATCTGTTTTTAACACCTGCCTAGCGTTCTTACATCTTTTAAAAAGTATATTTTTATTATTATTGTTCGTCATATTGGCTTAGGAAAAAAATTGATTTTAATATGAATGTGGAGTAGTACGAGACAACTCTGATGTAATTAGTCGCCTACTTTTCTTTTAATTTTGATTGGTAGAATTTGTACTAATTTATTTGATTTTATGTTCTTTTAATGTACATGGGATTAATTAAATTTTATATCTGTAAGATGGCATTGTTGTTGTCTTTCTTATTGTTGTCTATGTTTGACGCGAGGTCATTCCTCATTCAACAGATCGAAGATCTAAGGCGTAACAGCTGGTATCAATATGATTTTTTTCACCTTTTTCTAACCGTTGTACACAGTACTACATTATACAGTATCATTTTTGTTTCTATTATTTTAGAGTTAGCTAGGGCGGTGGATTGACAGAATCAGTATTGGGTCCGACGCCATGCTTTGCAGCATAGAGTTACGGCCCTTTATGATCTTAGTTCAAATCCCGCCGTGGTTAACTTTGCCTTTCATCCTTACGGGGGTCGATAAAAGAAAGTACCAGTCACACACTGGGGTACATTTAATCGACTTTCCCCTCCCCCAAAATTGCTGGCCTTGTGCTTATATAAGAAACCATTATTTTAGAGTTAGCTATTATTTCTAGCACCTCCATTGACAGCGTAGATGTTCGCACGTTGTCACGTTATGTAGCTCTGTATAAGCTTCAACTGATCAAACCTTATGATCCAAAGGCTTTCTAGTTGTAACCCTCTCATCTTGTTTTCCTACCTTCTTTTTACTCTTTTACAGGCATCAGTCACTAGGCTGCGGCCATGCTAGGGCACCGTTTTAATGGGAGTTTTGGAGGGTTTTTTTCGATCATATTGAGCCCAGTTTTATTCCTTCAAGTCTGGTATTTCTTTTTGTAGTACCACTAGGTTACTGGACATAATCACACCCACCCCGATATATATATGTATATATATATACATACACACACACACACACATATATATATATATATGCACACACACACGCACACACGCACACACACACACACACACACACACACACACATATATATATATATATATATATATATATACATATATATGCGATGAAGTGTCGAAGTTTCCAATAACCGTTCGTGCCTGTAGTCGGAGACATGCAAGGGAGCACGAGTTTGCGCAACGAACTTTTAACCAAACAGCCATTCCTACGCATATATAATAAAAATGATAATGAAATTATTGTGTACAGTGCTCAGGTGCACTACAACTAATCAAATGTAAATGTATAGTACATAGAATAATATACAAATGTCAGGGAAGCGAATAGTGTATGAGTCATGATATACATGTGTGCGTGTGTATGGAGGGGGAATATTAGGTGTAGTGTTGGAGAATCTCAGGAAGCATGGAGGTTTTAAAGGATGCAGTGTCTCGACAGCTAACAACTGATGCAGGTAGTTTGTTCCATGGAGGTTTTAAAGGATGCAGTGTCTCGGCAGCTAACAACTGATGCAGGTAGTTTGTTCCATGGAGGTTTTAAAGGATGCAGTGTCTCGGCAGCTAACAACTGATGCAGGTAGTTTGTTCCATGGAGGTTTTAAAGGATGCAGTGTCTCGGCAGCTAACAACTGATGCAGGTAGTTTGTTCCATGGAGGTTTTAAAGGATGCAGTGTCTCGACAACTAACAACTGATGCAGGTAGTTTGTTCCATGGAGGTTTTAAAGGATGCAGTGTCTCGGCAGCTAACAACTTATGCAGGTAGTTTGTTCCATGGAGGTTTTAAAGGATGCAGTGTCTCGACAGCTAACAACTGATGCAAGTAGTTTGTTCCATGGAGGTTTTAAAGGATGCAGTGTCTCGACAGCTAACAACTGATGCAAGTAGTTTGTTCCATGGAGGTTTTAAAGGATGCAGTGTCTCGACAGCTAACAACTGATGCAGGTAGTTTGTTCCATGGAGGTTTTAAAGGATGCAGTGTCTCGACAGCTAACAACTGATGCAGGTAGTTTGTTCCATGGAGGTTTTAAAGGATGCAGTGTCTCGACAGCTAACAACTGATGCAGGTAGTTTGTTCCATGGAGGTTTTAAAGGATGCAGTGTCTCGGCAGCTAATAACTGATGCAAGTAGTTTGTTCCATGGAGGTTTTAAAGGATGCAGTGTCTCGACAGCTAACAACTGATGCAAGTGGTTTGTTCCATGGAGGTTTTAAAGGATGCAGTGTCTCGACAGCTAACAACTGATGCAGGTAGTTTGTTCCATGGAGGTTTTAAAGGATGCAGTGTTTCGACGACTAACAACTGATGCAGGTAGTTTGTTCCATGGAGGTTTTAAAGGATGCAGTGTTTCGACGACTAACAACTGATGCAGGTAGTTTGTTCCATGGAGGTTTTAAAGGATGCAGTGTTTCGACGACTAACAACTGATGAAGGTAGTTTGTTCCATGGAGGTTTTAAAGGATGCAGTGTTTCGACGACTAACAACTGATGCAGGTAGTTTGTTCCATGGAGGTTTTAAAGGATGCAGTGTTTCGACGACTAACAACTGATGAAGGTAGTTTGTTCCATGGAGGTTTTAAAGGATGCAGTGTTTCGACGACTAACAACTGATGCAGGTAGTTTGTTCCATGGAGGTTTTAAAGGATGCAGTGTTTCGACGACTAACAACTGATGCAGGTAGTTTGTTCCATGGAGGTTTTAAAGGATGCAGTGTCTCGACAGCTAACAACTGATGCAAGTAGTTTGTTCCGTGGAGGTTTTAAAGGATGCAGTGTTTCGACAACTAACAACTGATGCAGGTAGTTTGTTCCATGGAGGTTTTAAAGGATGCAGTGTTTCGACGACTAACAACTGATGCTGGTAGTTTGTTCCATGGAGGTTTTAAAGGATGCAGTGTCTCGACAGCTAACAACTGATGCAGGTAGTTTGTTCCATGGAGGTTTTAAAGGATGCAGTGTCTCGACAGCTAACAACTGATGCAGGTAGTTTGTTCCATGGAGGTTTTAAAGGATGCAGTGTCTCGGCAGCTAACAACTGATGCAGGTAGTTTGTTCCATGGAGGTTTTGAAAGATGCAGTGTCTCGACAGCTAACAACTGATGAAGGTAGTATGTTCCATGCTTCAGCAACTCTGAGTGTGAAAAAATATTTCCGAAAGTCATTGAGAACTGTGTTGTTTTCTGACTTTGTTGGCATGCCCACGTGTGTTAGACACATGGAAATCGAAAAGGTACTCAGGGTTGTTGTTGGATATCAAAATGGTACTCGGGGTTGTTGAAAAGATGAAAATAAAAGCCAAGTAGCTCTATCACGATTGGAGTTAAACGTAGAAGCGTACAACGTCAAAATGTTCTCTGTGCGACCATTCAGCTGTCTTTTACCTGGTTTGTACACGGAATATCACATTTCAATCTTTTCATAACAACCTTTCTTAGAAACATTAACACCATACCCAGATTTCTACGACGCTTGCTAGGTAGATGTAAATTTGAACGCCGGCCAAGGCGCATAATTTTAATCAATCTTATGGCAATTATATATGAATGAAGAAATTATTAATAAGATAATTATAAGAATAATTCCTCAACTAAAACACCCACGTGAATATATATATAATATTGGGTATGAATCGAAGTTATGGTGATAGAGAGAGGGGAATGAAAGACAGAAGAGGAAGGGTGATAAACAAATAGAGACACTGATTCAGAGACATATGTATGGAGATTTGGGCTTTATATTCCTGTCAGAATGAACAGTCTACATTATCAAAAGTTAGTCTACATTATCAAATAAGTAAGTGCAAGCACAGACGTTCACACACACACACACACACATACATACATATATATATATATATATATATATATATATTTATATATATATATTTATATATATATATTTATATATATATTTATATATATATTTATATATATATTTATATATATATATGTAGGAGGTGAGTTTTATTGTAGTACAATAAAGCAATGCAGATATCGGATAAGAAGCACTCTACAGTTTGTAGGACTGGAGTATACATAATATAAGATCAAAAGATGGTTAAAGGAGTTCCATGTATTTTATTATGCGCATTTCAAAAACAAACATCATCATGCAATAATATTTGTGTTTTCATCAGATAAAACAGGAGAACATGATATGAAGGCTAAAAAACACTTGTGGATATGTTGATTTAAAACTGCACTATCCACAAGTGTTTTTTAGCCTTCATATCATGTTCTCCTGTTTTATCTGATGAAAACACAAATATTATTGCATGATGATGTTTGTTTTTGAAATGCGCATAATAAAATACATGGAACTCCTTTAACCATCTTTTGATCTTATATTATATATATATATATATATATATATATATATATATATATATATATATATATATCATAAATCATGTCTTTAGAATCATCAGATATTAAAATATATACTATTTCTTCTTCTAATTAGCATAATTAACCATATACAAAATCCATCCCAACAAGCTATAAGAATAAATTTTCTTATGGGGAAATCTCCGACAAATAATCGATCGTAGCCTCTTCGCGTCGGCCCCGTTCCATTATTTATCCAACATTTCGACAGCATGTAGAATCCAACTAAATATACCACCAACCACACACAATTAGTAGTAAAATTAAACTTAGAAGAAATGCGCACATACCGTAATTATATCTCTACCATGGTTTCTTCCTTATTTAGGACTTCCAAATAATATGAATGTCCAGAGTTAGGTTTCATCAGGAGATAAACTCAAAATCAGACATCTAGTTTTTCTATCCGATCCCGCCAAATTTAGATTCAAAAATGGCTAAAAATCGCTATGTAGCTGTGTTCCAGCCAGAGAGAAAGAGTGTGATTGGTTGCTTATGGCGGGTAGGCTTGCTGATAGAAAGCGCAGCCATATATCGCCAAATTTAATCTCAACCAATTGGGAGATTATTAAATATAAAGGTTATCATATACATAAAGTTAAAGATATATATATGTTGCAACTGTTCACTTTTAAGTTCTATGAAGAATTAATAAATTAAAATAAAAAAATCAGAGCATTATATCATAAATCATGTCTTTAGAATCATCAGATATTAAAATATATACTATTTCTTCTTCTAATTAGCATAATTAACCATATACAAATATATATAAGATAGCAACGTGTGCTTACGCTGTATTTGACTAAATAGAATTAGTCTGTTATTTGGGATTTTAAAAGACCCTCTGGTTAGAAAAAGGATGAGTATTGCTGTACACGGGACATGAACCCACATCTTTGGTTTGCCGGACCAGGTTTTACCATTACACCAACACGAGTGGGATGCTTACAGCGTAAGCACATGTTACTACCTAATTTTCAAATTCGCTAGCCGTTTCTAAACAAAGTCTGCTTTGTGTCTCCCTATTTATATACAAATATATACCTGCCATGGTACATATCTTCTAATTGAATGGCAGAAGGCTTGGGTGGCGTGGTGGTGTAATGGTAACACATTGGACTGACAAACCAAAGATGTCGGTTCGTGTTCCATCTCCGTAAATACTCATCATTTTTTTTTTCCATTCAGAGCATTTTTTTAAAAATCCCAACTAACTAATTCTATCTAGTAAAATAAGCACATGTTTCTACCTAATTTTCAAATTCGCCAGCCATTTCTTAACAAGGTCTGCTTTGTGTCTCCCAATATGTATATATGTACATATGTGTGAATGTAAGCATATATAATATATATATATATATATATATATATAGTAATAATAATAAATGTGCAGACTAAAATCCAAACAGAGCTCGATAAGGATAAATATATATCAAATATATTTGATATATATTTATCCTTATCGAGACTAGAGGATGAAAAAACAAACAAAACCAACGAAATAAGCACATGATTTCGGATTTCAGCCGCTTATCCATGGTCGTGAGATCGGTTTCAGCCGAAAGGGCGTACTCAGCATAAATCCAAAATTCTACCGCAGTAACCAGTCAAAATAGATTGGTGACAATCGGAAAATAAGAGACAAGACAAAATAGTTTGGTACAGGCCTAGAATCAATACAAACGATGCATAGCAAAAGAGACGAGAAAACATGAAAATGAAAACACATACCTTGGGACTGAAATACGAAAACTAATTAATAAATTGAAGCAGATGTGATCATTAAACCAGACACTGCAAAAAAAGAAACAAAAAAGAAAGATAAGCTCAAGCTGGGAAACTGAGACCGTCAAGAAAAACGTGTTACATCCAGTGTTGTTTCATCGTTTGAAATCATGGAAAAATATAATGATTTTGAACTAATGAAATGGTTCTAATATTGTAGAAGTCATTTCTATATGAAATAAATGGATATCTTTTCTACTAATGAAATGTGTGCGTGTGTGAGCTTTGGATCTCACGTGTGTGTGGTTTCATTCATCTGCTCGTATATATATATATATATATATGACCAAATTAGATTTATTTTTTAACATAGCCCCTGGAAAGAAACAGTACAGTTATTTATAAGAAGAGTTGAAAGTAATGCATACAAATTTTCACAGCTCTATCACCACTCCTATATATATATATTTTTTTTTAACAGCTCACATCTATGCAGGTTTAGCTGGACTCCTCCAAGGTATATCTAGTTGGAGGGGTCTTTGGTGATTTAATAATAGGGACCCCAATCCTATCATCTCATTTCTACAGCTGAGTAAACTGGAGCAACGGGAAATAAAGTGTCTTGCTCAAGGAAACAACACATCACTCGGTCCGAGAATTGAACTCACAGTCTTTCGATTGCAAGGCCAATGCTCTAACCACTAAGCCATGCTATAGTCAGTATATGAACAGTTCACCCTACACATGTACATATTATATACACACACGCATACTCACAAGTATACACGCATATTGAAAATATATTGAGATGGAAAAGGGGTTGTATATAATGTGAGATGTTTCATTTTTTTACTTTCCCTTCATTGCATCCGTATGTGAAACACACATCCATGATATATCCCCTGTGTACCATCACATCCACGCACATGCACATAAGCACTCTCATATTCACGCAACCATATTCTCAGATGGTTTCAAATACATCTCTCTCTCTCTCTCTCTCTCTCTCTCTCTCTCTCTCTCTCTCTCTCTCTCTCTCTCTCTCTCTCTCTCTTTCTCTCTCTCTCTCTCTATATATATATATATTTATATATATATTTAAAATATAGAAATGTCTTCTCCAAGACTAAAACTGTTTCGTTCCAAGAATAGATAGTTAGATAGATAGAGATGTATATCTATGTATATATATATATATATGGCGTGTGGCTGAGTGGTTAGAGAATTAGATTCGCAATCGTAAGGTTGTGAGTTCGATTCCTGGACCAGGCGATGCGTTATGTCCTTGAGCAAGACACTTTATTTCACGTTGCTCCTTCTACCTGGAGTTGCGACCGATAGATAGTATTAGCAATTGGAAAGACCAACGGAAACATTGTTCCCTCGGTCCGATTTGACGAAAGTCTATCGTTCCTATATATATATATATATATTAAAATACACATATTAATAAAATAGATGTTCTTTTGATCAATTGCATTTTATTATACATATTTCGGATGTACAACAGTACGTCCTCATCAGACAAAATATAATGATACATGACATACCCTGAGATGTTAAATGGTTAAGATTTAATCAAGGTAGTGATTAACCTAAGAGAAAGCACTTAACCATTAAAAACTTGGCTGTCAGACGTATATAATCAACAGGGAAAAACATTAATGGCCTTTAATATTGCATTATCTCATAACTGTCTACAGAAGAAATAACGTTCGAATGAAAGACACTTGTTCAATAACATGCCGGAACATTGATATACATAACATAATATTATTATTATTTACTTGATCCATACCATTATTTCTTTATTTCTCTATCTTTATCTTCCTATCTAAGTTTTAAATTTTAGTTTAATATCCAACCCATACATATTTATGGAACTTATTTCTAACTGTGAATTTTTCATGTGTTTTTGATTATTATTTATTTCGAACGATGAATAATTAATGCATTTACACCCTGTTATATTGGTATATATTTAACTTTGCATGCCTCAACTCAATCTATTATATTTTGTTCGTTATCATTTACCTAAAATATACTGGCTCATTAATAAATATCTATATCATAATCGTTATTTAAATATTTCTAACAATAAGTACTTCATAAGATTTACATACCATATATGTTGACAATTGATTATCTTCGGTAAAGTTTACATTTAGGAAAATATTCAACAGTGTAAACTTTCCTTGCTTTTCTTATATATATGTATTTAACTATAACACGTTCGAACTTTATTATATAAAATTATAACCGTTATCATTTACCTAAAGTATAATGTATCAATAATACCTAATTTATATCAATAATACCTAATTTATATCCATATAAACTTCCATATAACTTTCTATACATAACTTTTAGTTAACTTCTAAATTTATTGAGTATCATTTATTTTGAACTATGAATAATCAATGCATTTACACCCTGTTACATATAGGTATATATTTAACTTTAGCATGCCTCATTCTATTATTTTATTTTTACTTTCGTTATCATTTACCTAAAATATACTGGCTCATTAATATATATATATATATATATATATATATATATATATATATATATATATATATATATATATATATATATATATATATATATATATATATATATATATATATATATATAAATATATATGTATATATACATAATAGTTATTTAAATATTTCTAACAATAAGTACTTCATGAGATTTACATACCATATATGTTGACAATGAATATCTCCGGTAAAGTTTACATTTAGGAAAATATTCAACAGTGTAAACCTTATTTTTCGCTGGCCAGCTAAATCCTTTAAATGTTATCCTCATAAAATTCCGAAGTTTATAAATGTTAAACACTTATAGAATTTACAAAACTAATAAATATAAATAACAAGCAATTTAAAAAGAAAAACTAAAATCTTGATTCTTCACCCTAAAATAGCATAAATTAAATATTTTCAAACTTAACTGTTTAACTTTCGGAAAATCTCCTTCTACATATATTACCACTTATCTTCCCTCTCTATATATATATACTATCTCAGCGGTTCTCATTGACCGCTTTCCCAGATAAATTGTAGTATCATACATTTTAAAATCTCTATAACTGTTACATTAAGCAACGTTTTTCCTACTCACACATTCTCTATTGAATTTATTACGTTTTCGCATTTTCTCATTATTAGGGTATAAATGTTAAACTTTCTCTTAGGTTAATCACTACCTTGATTAAATCTTAACCATTTAACATCTCAGAGTATGTCATGTATCATTATATTTTGTCTGATGAGGACGTACTGTTGCACATCCGAAATATGTATAATAAAATGTAATTGTCAAAAGAACATATATTTTATTAATATTTGTATTTTAACATTAATAACTCTGGAAAATTATTTCCATAGAGTGCTTCCAATCTACTGTAAAACTCATTCTTTGATATACTCATTGAATCTTGTTTAACTCTTTAATATATATATATATATATTAATAAAAGGAATTCCAACTTTACTCGTTTTATTTACAATCCTTTAAAATTTATAATGGTATTATAATGAAATAGTATGATAGAATATTAAATGTTAAGTGTTAATTGAACAAGTACTTTCATGCTTTCGCAATCTTCAGGTTCATAATGTGTGCTGACAGTCAAGTTTGCAATTTTCAACTGTGATTAATACCATTATAAATGTTAAAGGATTGTAAATAAAACGAGTAAATCAGACAAAGTTGGAATTCCTTTTATTAATATAGTCTTCTATACACAATCATACACACCCGTGTATATTTTTCTCTCTCTCTCTCTCTCTCTCTCTCTCTCTCTCTCTCTATATATATATATATATATATATATATATATATATATATATATATATATATATATATATATATATAGGAAAATGTATGACTCCGACGGCCGAGTTCAAGCCGTTTCGACGGCCATTTCTAGAAATAGCCGTCGAAACGGCTTGAGCTCTGCCGTCGGGGGTTATACATTTTCCTATTACCCACTCTACTACCCTAAGTATTGATATTCTGGTGCGTTATGGTCCATCTGGTTCCTTACCTCACTTCCTTCGTTATATATATATATATATATATGTATCGAGCCCTCTTTGGATTTTAGTCTTCAAATTTATTATTATTTCTATATATATATATATATATATATATATTTTTTTTTTTATCTCTTATTTATAATATAATGTATTATAATATGTACGTAGTTATATACTATATTTTATATATTTTTAAATATTTTTGAATATATCTACCACATTTCTATATATATGATTCAAATATAGAGAAAATATCCAAACTAAAAATTATTATAGACATTATTTTGAACTCTGAATGATCCATGCACTTATTATTGTTTTTCTTATATAAATATATGTATTTAAATGTAACACGTTGAACTCTACCTTATAAAATTATAACCTTTATCATTTACCTAAAGTATACTGCACCACTAATACCTAATATATATTTATATATACCTCCCTATATCTTCCTATACACAATTTTTATTTAACTTCTAAATTTCTTGATTACGTAAACTCTGAACTAAGAATAATTAATGCATTTACACCCCGTTGTATATAGGTGTATATTTAGCCGTAACATGCCTCAATTTATTTTTATTTTCGTTATCATTTACCTAAAATATACTGGATCAATAATATATATCTATATACATAATCGTTATTTAAATATTTCTAACAATAAATACTCCACAAGCTTTACATACCTAATATGTTGGTATCTTTGTTAAAGAATAATTAATACATTTACACCCTGTTATATATAGGTCTATATTTAACCTTAACATACCTCAATCTATTATCTTATTTTATTTTTATCTTCGTCGTTATTATTTACCTAAAATATACTGGCTCATTAAGATATATCTATATACATAATCGTTATTTAAATATTTATAACAATAAGTACTTCAAAAGCTTTACATACCTAATATGTTGGTATCTTTGTTAAAGTTTAAATTTAGGTAAATAATCATAAGTATAATATTTCATTCTTTATGTGCCAGCTAAATCCTTTAAATGTTACCCTCATAAAACTCAGAAGCTTAGAAATGATAACACACTTATTGAATTTATAAAACTACTATATAAATAACCAGCAAATAATCCTGAAATCTGGAGTATTCACCCTAAAATTATAAATTAAATATTTTCAAATTTAACCGTTTAACTATCGGAAAAAAGCTCCTTCTACATATATCACCCCCACCCCTTTATCTTTCCCTCTTTATACAACCTTTTCCAGTGGCTATCACTGGCTGTTATGATTCATGAGATGTTTTCCTAGATATATCGTAGTATCATACATTTTAAAATCTCTAGAACAGTTACATTAAGCAACGTTTTTCTTACTCACACATTCTCTAATGAATTTATTACGTTTTCGCATTTTCTCATAATTAGGGTATATATGTTAAATCTTCTCTTAGGTTAATCACTACTTTGATTAAATCTTAACCATTTAACATCTCAGGATATGTCAAATATAATGATATTTTGTCTGATGAGGACGTACTGTTGTACATCCGAAATATGTATAATGAAATGTAATTGATCAAAAGAACATCTATTTTATTAATATTTATATTTTAAAATATATATACATACATATATATATATATATATATATATATATATATATATATGTGTGTGTATATATGTATATATATATATATATATATATATATATATATATGAGTGTGTATGCATGTATGAATGTATGACTCTGTATTGTATACGTATGTACTCTTTCTTCTAATCTATATCAATCCGAACAGAGTCAATTCATAGAATTATAGGGTAGGCACATGTATTTCAAAATCCTCTTAAATCCTATTTATCTATTCTAAAAATATAATAAATTATCAATATTAAAATTTGCTCTGGATATACCACACACAGAGACACAGACGTGAGTATATATACATAGACTTATTCAAAACTACGTAGAGATGCACACAAATATATACATATATAATGCTTTATCTCTCTTTCTCTCTATATATACATAACTACACACGCACACACACCCATACACACACACACACACATATATATATATATATATATATATAGCGGCGATGAATTAGTTTTGCGAGGTTTTTTATATGAAATCGTGTGTCGAAACAGATATTGTTATATTTGGGGAGGGTCATATTTGCGTAATATTGCCAGAATTAATAACAGAACACACTCACTGTTTGGTTGGTTTTCGCTTCTCGCTGTCTTTTATATATATATATCTGCGATCTAACTTACTCGGTCCTCAATGTTGCCATTGACTGACCGGCGGTCAAAAATAATACAGATACAATATAGACAAACACATATATATATAGTTTACATAAATCTTTCGTTGCACATCTGCAACATCGTCAGTGGTGTTATATTCATTGTTCCTCCTGTTGTGTTGTATGTCTACGCCATTTTTTTTTTTTTTTGTTCAGTCTGTCTATATATTTATTTATTTATTTGCTTGTTTGTTTATCTTATTTTATTTTGTCTTCTTTGCGCATGCGTTTGCGTGTGTGTATAGTGTTATGTGTGATGTGTGATGTGTGACTAGTGTGTATAGTGTTGTCTGCTGGGTGACTAGTGTGTGTTTATGTGCTTGTGTATGTATTTATTTATCTTATTTTATTTAATTTAATTTACTTATTTATTTATACTTCTCTTAGGTCAGTGTTGTTTGTTTGGGTGTTGTTGTTGTTCCACTCATTCTTTCTGTTTAGCTTTGGTCTTCTAATTTCTATTTCACTGGCCTCTCTGATTTGCCTATCTGCTGGGTCATTCCTATGTTTAGATATTATTCTAATTTCTATGTTGTCTATGTTACCGTCATGATGTTGTCTAGCATGTTCGTATAGTACTGACCCGTTTTTTCGTCCTTTTAGTTCCCCCCAGTGTTGGTCTATCCTTTCACCTATGCTACGAGCTGTCTCACCTATGTATGTTGTTGTCGTGTTTCTGCAAGTACCCTCTGTACATCTTATGCTATAGACTACGTTTCTAGTTTTACAGTTTTACAGTTTATCCGGGGGGATAAAACTGTAAAACTAGAAACGTAGTCTATAGCATAAGATGTACAGAGGGTACTTGCAGAAACACGACAACAACATACATAGGTGAGACAGCTCGTAGCATAGGTGAAAGGATAGACCAACACTGGGGGGAACTAAAAGGACGAAAAAACGGGTCAGTACTATACGAACATGCTAGACAACATCATGACGGTAACATAGACAACATAGAAATTAGAATAATATCTAAACATAGGAATGACCCAGCAGATAGGCAAATCAGAGAGGCCAGTGAAATAGAAATTAGAAGACCAAAGCTAAACAGAAAGAATGAGTGGAACAACAACAACACCCAAACAAACAACACTGACCTAAGAGAAGTATAAATAAATAAGTAAATTAAATTAAATAAAATAAGATAAATAAATACATACACAAGCACATAAACACACACTAGTCACCCAGCAGACAACACTATACACACTAGTCACACATCACACATCACACATAACACTATACACACACGCAAACGCATGCGCAAAGAAGACAAAATAAAATAAGATAAACAAACAAGCAAATAAATAAATAAATATATAGACAGACTGAACAAAAAAAAAAAAAAAATGGCGTAGACATACAACACAACAGGAGGAACAATGAATATAACACCACTGACGATGTTGCAGATGTGCAACGAAAGATTTATGTAAACTATATATATATGTGTTTGTCTATATTGTATCTGTATTATTTTTGACCGCCGGTCAGTCAATGGCAACATTGAGGACCGAGTAAGTTAGATCGCAGATATATATATATAAAAGACAGCGAGAAGCGAAAACCAACCAAACAGTGAGTGTGTTCTGTTATTAATTCTGGCAATATTACGCAAATATGACCCTCCCCAAATATAACAATATATATATATATATATATATATATATGAGATTCTACAGGACTAGAACTGTTTCATTCTTTAGAAATCATCAGGAATCCTGATTCCTGATGATTTCTAAAGAATGAAATGTTCCCTGGCAAAGAACGGGAAAAAAACGAAGATAATACGTCATTATTTGGTGCAGTGAAAACAATTACACGCGAAGACAAAACCACGTTTAGGGTATAAATGAAGTCGTAGATTAATATTCTATTAGGTGCTTCATGGAGACGTTCTCTGGCAATGAATGGAAAAAAATGAAGATAACACGTCATTATGTGGATCAATGAAAACAATTATACGCAAAGACAAAACCACGTAAATGGTATAACTGAAGTCGTAGACTAAAATTCTCGGCTCCAGAGTTAAGAATAAAGTAAATAAAATACAGAGGTAATTGAAATTAAATATATACATACACACATCCATATACGTACATACGCGAGCATACGCGAAAACACTCTCCATGGGTATGCAAAAACAAACACGTACATAAAAAAAAAACAAAATAAAAACACACGCACGCACATCCAGAACCTACGCAACGCCAACCGCACACATACGAACGAATACACCAAATACACATAAAAATAAATAAATAAAAACTCATATATATACACATGTGTGTGCCTGTATACATAATTAAATAAACGTATATAAATATACACACATAAAAATGTATACAACGCGTGCACACACACACCCACATGTAAATGTTCGCGGACGTACGTCAAACAAAACACAAAGTACACATATACACACGCCCTACATACGTACGAACCCGCATACTCACACAGACAAAATATCACGTATACGAAATAAGAAATTTTAATGGTATTTCTATTAAACATTTTACTATATTTATGTGCTGGGGGGAAATGCTTCATAATAAGGGATAGAAAGATGTTAGCTAAAGGTGTGGCCACCTCCATATTATATGGTGGATTATACCATATAATGCGTATTTGCTCTACGGTTCTTATATATCTGATATATATTTATCCTTATCGAGCCCTCTTTGGATTTTAGTCTTCAAATTTATTATTATTACTATATATATATATATATATATATATATATATATATATATATACATACACACACACATAGATCGATAGATATTCTTGTCCATATATACACGCACATGCATATGCATGCACATGCACACTCATAGCACTACATAGATGCACATACATCTAGACATACACACATAGATCGATACCTAGATAGAAAGATAAATGTTCTTGTCCATATATACATGCACATGCATATGCATGTACATGTGCACTCATAGCACTACGTAGATGCACATACATCTAGAGAAACACACATATCCCCTGATATGCACAAAAGTGTATCGACCAATCTAACCCCTCCTGCTTATGCTGGTTATCCCCTCTTCAATCCCAAAACAACTGTCGCCAACGCCCTCACCACCACCACCACACCTACATCCATATACATGTACTAACTTTTATGATTTGTTAAGAGAAGAAAACATACATTTAAAAAAGTAAAAATTATATAAATATATTTTTCTTTCGAAAATAAAATGTCAAACAAAATCAACTTAATGGTTATTGACAACAACAACAATAGCAACAACTGCAATATCAACAACATTAACAACCGCAGCAGCAACAGCAGCAGTAACAGCAGCAGCAACAAAAGCAGAAGTAACAATAGCTACAACGACAACCACAACCGTAACTTCAACAACATTAACAACATGAGCAGCAACAGCAGCAATAACAACAACAGCTACAACAACAACAACAACATCAACAACAATAACAACGGCTACGTAGTAGGTATTGTTGAAATACAAATAAATAAATTACAAAAATGTACAGATAAAAAAAACAATGTCTTTCGAGTAACTACAAAAATAAAACAGCAAATAACAACATCTTCAACACCCAACGATGCTACCACCACCAACACTCTTTCATTGAACCACCATTAACATCATCTTCAACATAATACTGTACTACCAACATGATCGTTCTCATATCCAGCCCTACCATCACTACCAACATCATAGTTGACATACAAGCATACCAGCAGCGTAACACCATCACCAACATCTTTGTTCTCATTTCTAACCATACCACCGTCACCATAATTCTCAACGTACAATCATACCACCACTCAAATCATAGCATACAACCGTCCCACCACCGTCATCCTTCTCAACATTGTACCATACCCCTGTTCTACATTCCCCAACATTATCGCCGTCACATCAAGCACACAAATCAACCAACCGACCAACCTAGCAGCCAAACAGCTAAATCCATTTTGAAAAGTGAGATTTGCCGACATTCAATTCACTTAACGATAAGTACTTACCAAAGTTTGGGATCCAATTCTTTTAATGCCTGAATCGATACAATCAAACATTTGTACGGCTTTCAAAAACTTTCTCTCTATTTCTTTCTCGCTCTCTCTTTCTCTCTCGCTCTCTTTCTCCCCTTCTCTCTCTCGCTCTTTCTCTTTCGCTCTCTCTTTCTCTCTCGCTATCTCTCTTTCTCTTTCGCTCTCTCTTTCGCTCTCTCTTTCTCTCTCACTCTCTCTCTTTCTTTCTCTTTCGCTCTCTCTTTCGCTCTCTCTTTCTCTCTCACTCTCTCTCTTTCTCTTTCGCTCTATCTTTCTCTCTCACTCTCTCTCTTTCTCTTTCGCTCTCTTCCTCTCTATCCGAATCAATAAAATAGCGTAGTACAGTTGCAGGAATTACCGGAAATAACAGCCAAATATCCATCAAATCACACCATGTCTTCTTCAGTAAACAGCCACAGCGGGGTTTGGACACAGAACGCAAAGAGCTTGAACAAATATCGCAAGACCAACGGCAAAGTTGACCTTTACGAAACCTGAAATCCTAATGCAAGGTGTTGGAATAAATATTGCGAGCTATTTTATCTGAATGCTCTAACTATTCTTCAAATATGGCGCCTGATATAAGAAGCACTTCAGGTAATACGACGTGAAATGACTAACACGTCTGTCCGGCAATTGATGAATACGTGCTCCAATTTCTACTGGGCGTTACTTTTTCAATTTGGAGCTTGTAATGCCTTATTTAATTTCCAGTTTTTAGTCCCAGTCTTGTAAGGAGCGAGTGTCAACTTAATATCTTTTAGGTTTCTGGGGTTGAGAAATTAGGTACAGATAAGCTCTGTGTGGTTAATTCAACTAAGTATCCACTTCCACTCATATAATTCTGGTCTTTAATTCAAGAAATGTTGCTGTTGATTTTAGATTCAATTCAGCCGGGATGGAGCATCCTGTCTGTTCTTTTAGTTCAGTAGTGTGTTATCCATTATGTACTCTTGATCTGCGAGAGGTACTTCTTTCGTTGGCTTAAGAATGCAGATCATGCGGGGACTAGGATTCGAAACCGAGTTACCAGCCTTAACTTAATGATCTACGAACCAGACAAGCAGGGCTATCTTATAAACAGCTGTATATATTGCGAGATATTGTGTCGACTAATCTAGCGAGATTTAAACTTGCTGGTCTATAACCGAAATAACTGGATACGCCTGCCAGTGATATTTCGGTTGATAGACTCGCAAGGAGACCAAGACAGCCAGAGAGCCTCTACGAGATCATAGGCTTACCAGAAATAATAACGATTTTTTTTTCTATTACACCCTATGTCATAAGTAGACAAACAATGGATAATGTCATCTCAGATAGGTTGTGCCAGAGAAAGTGATATGATAGTCAGTAATGGAACGCTTTGATTATAGCTCAGCTAGTTCTACACAATTCTGACCAGGACAATAGAGCACCAACGATTGGCTAACTAAAAATAGCAGTAAAATATCTCTAAAATTACACACAACTGTGTTATTTAAAAAAGGACACACAGCTTATAACAGTCATCGAAATCCTATGCTTGGAATATTACATTACTGGATTGTCATGACTGGAAAGCCTTCGATAATTGGTTTTCTTGACCAGACCCATGCTGGACTATATGACAAAAATAATAATATAGCACTGTGTCAGACATCTATATAGCTGCGAATAAAGAGGTCACACCAAATAATTATCTGAAAATTGAGATAATGTTTTGTTGTGTTCCGACGTTTATTTCTAGACACCTCACTTTATCATTTAAAGAGGTTTCTAGCGATCGATATACGTCGTAAATTTATCTTGCAAACGTTTAATAATGTTGAGTTATGTACAGCTCACGAGAATGTATGTGGAAATACATACATACATATATACATACATCATACATACATACATACATACATACATACATACATACAAGTATATTCATATAAACATACATACACGCTTAAACATATGTTTATAATCATTGTTTCATTTTTGATTGGGTCTGCTGTCTGTATATTATTATATATTGATTTCTAGCTTCTCCGCAAGGCAACAAAGTCATAAATTTATAAATGAAGAGTGTAGTTGAGGAAATAAACCCCAAAATATGACTACTTTCTATTTTATTGATTCCATGGGAGGTTTAAAGTAGAACACACCAACATATTTAAACTAGAACTTAGCTAAATTGGTAGGACACAGTTAAAACACACAATCTTAGTCTGTTAATCTCATCTTTAGATATGAAAAATATCTACATGTGTATGCAGTAATTTTCACACCTCATGGGGCTGTACCATCAACATTATAACAATAAATATATTCTATTACATGTACTAAGTATTATTTTTCCCGTTTGAACCCTAGACGTATGTATTTGCTTCTGTCTTATTGAGTGCAATCAACGATCTGAGAATTTAATGCCTTTTCATTCTAGAAAATATCAACTGGCTCCTATCGTACATGATTCATATACAGAAATATATAGAGTTGCTGGTCTACTTGTTTCTCTTAACGTGAATAGACAGCAGCACGAGTACGTCCAGAAAAGACCGAATAGGCATATTTAAGGAGAAAAACCTGAAAATGATCACCATACATTTTAGAATCTTGATACTACTTTATACTGAACAACAAAATAAGGACACTGCTGTACATACATGTGAAGGCGCATGGCTTAGTGGTTAGAGCATTGGGCTTGCAATCGAAAGGTTGTGAGTTTGATTCTCGGACCGTGTGATGTGTTGTTTCCTTGAGCAAGATATTTCATTTCCCGTTGCTCTAGTTTACTCAACTGTAGAAATGGGATGATAGAACTGGGGTCCCTATCATTAAATTACCCAAGACATCTCCAACGAGATATACCTTGGAGAAGGCCAGCTAAACCTGCATAGGTGTGAGCTGTCCCACACACACACACACATAAGGACTCCAATCAGCTCCAACTGTACGATCGTGGTCCGAACGCCCTAACCAGTAAGACATGTGTCATGTGAAGGCGCTTAGCTTACTGTTTAACAGCGAGAGCAGACAACTGTGGAAATCGGAAGAGATAAATTGTTGTAGAAAATGGTTATAATTTATTTGGGGATGAAGAGTCATATGATAGAAAATAAGCAATGTGTAGTTTGAAACTGACATGCAATGAGTTCCGATCTCCTGGAATTGTAATGGCGTGGTCAAAATACAGGATGTCTTCAGCATTTTATAATCTTGACGGATCTGAACATATTCGATTTCTTCCAGAGAAGGACAGCGAAGATGAGAGAAAGTAAATAAAGGGGTATAGATGGTAATCGACCCTAGTACTGGAGTAGTATGTTGCATATCGACCTCGAAAGGATAAAAGGCAAAGTAGACCGCGAAAGGGATTTGAACTCAGGGGACTAAAAAGCCGGACCGAATACGGCAAAGCTTTCGATCCGACGTCCCGACGACACAGTCATTTGAAAATTTGAAATAAGAAAACAAAACAAAAAAGTGAAAAGTAGAAACAAACACAACTCTGGTTATCTATAATGGCGGTAGGCTAATGTTTGATAGTACGTTCTGAAATAGTAAATGGTGGTTAAATTTAGCATAGCAATGTGTTCAACAGGGCCAGATATAAATGAAATTTATTACTAAAGGAACTTAAAGTCTCGAATATAATACATACATACATATCTGTCTATCTATCTATCTATCACTCTCTCTCTCTCTCTCTCTCTCTCTCTCTCTATATATATATATATATATATATATATATATATATATATATATATATATATATATATATATATATATATATATAGTTATACTTCGGGATGGTCATATTTGTGTAATAATATTGCCAGAATTAATAACAGAACACACTCACTGTTTGGTTGGTTTTCGCTTCTGTATCTTTTATATCAGTTAATTTAATTTACTCGGTCCTCAATGTTTACCATTAACTGACCAACGGTCAAAATTACAGATATAATATAGACACAAAACACATATATATAGTCTAACAGAGTTCGTTCGTTGCACATCTGCAACATCGTCAGTGGTGCTATTATGTTTCCCCCTGTTGTATTGTATGTCTACGCCATCTTTATTTAATCCGTTTATTTATTTATTTATTTATTTATTATGTTTGTCTTCTTCTCTGCGCATGCGTTTGCGTGTGTGTATAGTGTTTGAGGTGTGTTCGTGTTTCGGTGACTGTGTTTTGGTTATTGTATTCTATCTTAGTTTACTAGTGTGTGTTTATATGTGTTTATTGTTATTGTGCTTGTATATGTATTTATTTATTTATTTATCTATTTATTTATTTATTTATACTGCTCTTAGGTCAGTGTTGTTTGTTTGGGTGTTGTTATTCCATTCATTTTTTCTGTTTAGCCTTGACCTTCTAAGTTCTATTTCGCTGGCCTCTCTGATTTGCCTAACTGCTGGGTCATTTCTATGTTTAAATATTATTCTAATTTCTATGTTGTCTATGTTACGGTCATGTTGTCTGGCATGTTCGTATAGTACTGAACCGTTTTTTCGTCCTTTTAATTCCCCCCAGTGTTTGTCTATCCTTTCACCTATGCTACGAGCTGTCTCGCCTATGTATCTTGTTGTCATGTTTCTGCAAGTACCTTCTGTACATCTTATGCTATAGACTACGTTTCTAGTTTTACAGTTTATCCGACGGTTTACCTTACATATGATACATTTCCTATTAGTACAGTGGGTTTTCTTAAAAGGGTAGGTTTTGCTGATCAGGGATTTTATGGTGGGTCCTGGCTTTTCTACCACCTTAATCTTTAAGTGGGTCTTTCTCAGGGCCTTTCTACACTGGTTAGCTAATTTCCCTCCAGGGGTAGCGTCCACAAACATGACACTCTGGTATCTCTGGTTGTCGTACCATCAGGTGGCTTTCCCTATCTTATGTCTAGCCCTATCTAAGCTATTCCATGATTTGCTCCTATATAATGGGAAAATTCCTTTCATGTTCAGTTCTATGAGGGTCTTATACTTCTCCGTGGCTCCTTCGTATACTCTGATTCTGTCTCTTTGGTTGTAGCCAGAGAACTGCATGCGGTTGATGAAGTTTTGGATGTGTATTTCCATTTCTGTTGGGTCGCACGTGCGGGATACGTTCTTCATCACTCGTACCAAGTCTGCGATCAGAATATTAAACTTAGCACTTCCTGAGTTTTTGAGTATCAGGTATTTGGAGGCCATGGGTTTAGCGTAGTGTGAGTGGAGAATTTGGGCTCTCTCATTTATAGTGTCAATCCAGAGTTCCGTGTCTAATACCGGCAGTCTATTGTTAGGGTATTTGGAAGGGTAGTCGATAGTTACAGTTATACTCTGGTGTATGGAATTAGCTATCTGCTGGATGCTTTCCATTGTGCTACGTTCTAAATCAAACTTGTTAGTACTCTCTTGTGGGGATGTCCTTATTACTATATTGATGTCGTCTACGTAACGAGAGTACATGATGAGGTCTATGGAGCTCTCATCAAGGAGATTTTTGAGTTTCCTTTCCCACCATACCATAAAAAGGTTGGCAACGTCATCAGCTATGCTGACGCCAATGGCTGCTCCCTTATTTTGGGTGTAGATCTTCTCGTTGAATTTGAATATTTGGCCCTTTAGGGTAGTTTTAATACTAGCCCCTATTGCATGTGTGACCATTTTTCTTACCTGATCATTGTTTTGGGGAGTCCGTATGGCTTTGGTCCACCCAGTCCACCTTCCCATGGGAGTCTTTTTTGCCATTGAGGTTATGGTGGGGGGAGGTCTACCTCTTATGGGTCTACTGGGGCAGAAACGTCTAAGGTCATGGCTGTCTAGATAGTAAGTGACATAGGTAAGTCTAAGTAGGAGGCCCAGTTCGTCTGTGTCGACGTCGCAGAACTCCACCTCACTCTCAATGATCATCTCCACACATTTTTCCACAGCAAAATCAATGTTAATGTATGGGTATAGTGATACCACGTCCATACTGCCTATTATGCAGTTGGATAGGTTTTTGTTTTTGTTGCACTCACTGATTCCGCTGAAGAGATCCTCTGTGTTGTCATTTACATCTGGGGACATCTTGATTATCGGGCGTTTAACCATTGAGAGGAAGTAGGAGATCCTGTAGTTGCTAGCTATATTGGCTCCGCATACAGGTCTTGTTGGTGGTCCTGTTGTTGGGTCGTCGACTGTCTTATGGTCTTTGCGGAGCCCATACAAGGGTGGTATGCCATTGTTAACATTGAGGACCGTGTAAATTAAATTAACTGATATAAAAGATACAGAAGCGAAAACCAACCAAACAGTGAGTGTGTTCTATTATTAATTCTGGCAATATTATTACACAAATATAACAATTAAAACAATATTTGTTTCGACACACGATTTCATATAAAAAACTTCGCAAAACTAATTCATCGCCGTTATTTATATATATATATATATAGGGCGGGAGTTTGGCAGTATTGGTAGAGGTGTCGGACGCTATCCTTTGTAGCAAAGAGTTACGCCCCTTTATAGTCTGAGTTCAAATCCCGCCGAGGATGACTTTGCATTTCATCCTTACGGGATCGATAAATAAAGTAACAGTAATACACTGGGATAATTTTTGGCCTTGTGTCAAAAGTAGAAACAGTTATTTATATATATATATATATATATATATATATATATATATATATATATATGTAAGATACATTACCAGAGTATACACATAGTTATTTGCCACAACACAACACACGTAAAACGGGTGCCTATAAGGTTCCCGGACTCGAGTTTCTGCCGCACTAATGCAGCAGTAAGGTGCACTGCACCATCTGTCTGCATATATTATGCAACAATGCACAATCGGCTTATGCGGCTTCATCAGCGGGTATCGCCTAATCAATAACCAATCGATCGACAGAATCCAAACACCGGCCCATGCCGGTCATGACTGTTTGTGACAACCGACACGGTAAAGCGATTAGCAACCGATAGTACTCTATCTCTCAACAAGCCACTGATTTATAAATTTTACGTGGGGACGGGAAGCTAAAAAGAATCAATCTTTTAGTTCCTGTCAGAAGCACTCGGCCAACGTGTCTCACACACAAATTATGAAGGGGTGAAAAGATGGCTATTAGAAATAACAGTTCACAAACTATGGTTCCACTTTGTGAAGATTTTGGGATGACCAGCTGGCCTGTCCCTCCTCATAACAGTGCCATCCAGTCTCGCACTCCAATTGTGGTTGCAACTCCCAACTGATGTTTGTGTTTAAGACAGTTCTGTCTTGATCAGTTGATTTGATGGTTTCTTAAAGTTTGTGTTGCAGATAGTCAATTCATTGGCAATACAGAATTCCAGGAGCCTCAGTCCTTCCTCGTTTTTTGTGCCAAACCCAAAACCTATATATGAAAATAGGGAGAAAAGGGCGATTATTAGGAAGAAACATTTTTTTTTTCCCTTTTATTGTTTTCTCTTTATTCTGGGTTAGAAAATGTTTAAAACAAAATATTTTACTTTGTGTGAAGTGTTAAGGTATATATATTCCAACTCGTCTGCTCCTTCTCCGCATTTGGTGGATTGGCAGTATCGGTGGAGGGTCGGACGCCATGATTTCCAGCATAGTTACGTCCCTTTACGATTTGAGTTCAAATGCCGCCGAGGTTGACTTTGCCTTTCATCCTTACGGGGTCGATAAAATAAAGTACCAGTAATGCACTGGTTAATTGCTGGCCTTGTGCCTAAAGTAGAAACAATTATTATTATTATTATTATTATTATTATTATTATTGTATGTATGTATGTATGTATGTATGTATGTATGTATGTATGTATGTATGTATGTTCGTTGGCGACTAAACTGGCAACCCCACCAAGGTTTCTTGGTGAGGAGGGTGACTTTGGACATCCTGCAGGACTAAAAACAAAACCTGTCAAAGGACAAAGGAGCTCTTAAGAGTCAATGGCCATCCAAAATCACCGGGAGAGATGGTCCCTTAGCCTTTGTCAAGGCAGAATTCTAGGAGAAGGAAAACTCTGATGTAACACCTGCAACCCTGATGGTATCCAATGACGTTGACTTGTTCTTCTTTTTGGTAAATATCATCTTGGTTAAGAGAGTGGGACTGACTTTGTGCAGTACCTTTGCTCACTATAAAAGCTTCACGGCACAGGCATTGTTTTATATCTGGAGATCTCTCTGCACTTGTCGTCACATGGTACCATGGGCCCAGCACTATGTGTCAATAATTGTCACAAGTGTAGTGTTTGTACCAGAGTTTTCAAGTCGCTGGCTGGACTAAAAAGTCACACTTGTTCAGCGCATCGGTAAGGGCTCTCCTACATGGATATAAAGTAGTGGCCGTACTCGAAAACGAGTTGGCAGCCATCATGTATGTATGTATGTATGTATGTATGTATGTATGTATGTAAAAGGTAAACAGAAATAACAACACAATCGGTACAATATATGGAAGCGATATATTAGGTTAACTCTTGATATAGCAGGAAGAGGGTCTTAACGTTTCGGACGCTAGTCCTTTATCAGAAGAAAGAATGAGAAATAAGTTAGATTGAGGGGACGGGTGGGTTGGAATTGGAAAAATGTCTTTAGATAAAAAAAATAACACGTCCATTCATGTTGACATCTCTTGCAAAATTGTTGGTGCTGGCGTTTTGTGTATGATTTAATTTTTAGAAAAATGGTTGATGGAGCGGGTCTACCTGAAATGGAAAAAAAAACCGTTTTGTAAAAAGAGCTATACTTGTGCACGTGCGTAAGCATGTGTGTGTGTGTGTGTGATTATACGTCCCTACGGCGCGCGTGTATGAGTGTTTGCGTAAACACACACATATATATATATATATATGGAGGGGGTGTACATCTTTCGCCTTCTTTCCTATATTTTGAATTTTTTGCTCCAACAGGACGGAACGTTGTGTATTTTTGTTTTATTTATTAAACATTTTATTAAACGTTTTATTACTCAGTGAACATCGTTGTATAACTAAACTAATCCTTCCTCCAAGACAACCATTCTGTGGTTCGCAGGTTTTGTTAGAATTATACAAAAAGATGAAATTGTCCTTATATGCATGGCATGAATGTATTTAAACATCATTGTGCCGGGTCATGTTCTCTCTGGATTGAATCAGCAACAACAATGAGAACTATGACAAGAATGAGAATAAAAACCAAACAGCATAAAAAAGAGCAACTTCAACTAGTACTTCTACGACTGTGGTCGCCATGAGTTTTCCACCTATAGAGTTTTCCCCTCCAAGATAAATTATGCCAAATGTGTTTTTGTGGAACACCAGCAGTCGTCCATGCACACCAGTCTCTCCTTTCTATGCCGCCGGCGTTGTCCAAGGGAAATAACAAAGCCCAATTCAACTTGACACCAGTAACGACAAAACTCATTCCTGCAACTGAATGAAAAGAAAATATATTGCACACTGACACAATGCACTGGACGGTCCGAGAATTGAACTCACATCCTCAAGAGTGTTAATCCAACGCTCTAACTACTAAGCCACGCGCCTTCGAAGTTGCAATTCATAACTATATTATACATATATGCACTAGAATGTTTTTCAACACGCTGATGCCTATGTGTATATGTGTGTGCGTTTGTGTATGAGCATATGCATACATTTATATGTATGATTATATAAATATGAACGCGCAAACATAGACACACTTACAAAAATACACACTCGCGGACATACATTCACGCAAACTCAAACATACACAAACACTCACATACAGCGTAGCAAGCAGAACGCCAACCGGTGTTTTGCTATAGTTTTTCACCATCCCCTTCCTTCCTTTTACACACACACACATTCACACAAACACACACACACATTGTGTGACGGACGGAAGTCGCTCAAATTTATATATAGATTATATATGATAATGTCTGAGGGAAAGTCAAAAGTCGACATAGATTGGCATCTATTGCAACTAATATGCACCCTATATGGTGTTGGCCAAGGGAAAGGTAAATACGAATAGGGCTTGGTATATGTTTCCTTGCAACTCATTCCTTACATTTAAGTTGACTGGTGTAGCATAGAATAAAGTGTCTTCTACAAGGAAGCACAATGCGCCATTCGGCACCCGAATCGAACTTGCTACCATGCAATTTTGAGACCAATGCCCTAACCACTGACCTAGGCACCTTACCAATATAGTTAAATTAATGTTGACATAATTAAACCTTTAGCATTTAAACCGGCCATATCCGGCCAGAATTGTCTCACCTCTTTCTGTTTAAGGCGACCATAACCGGCTGTTCATACTGATGTTAAGGTATTGTTCTCAAAATAAATAATATCAAAATCTCGTAGATTCGATATTATGTGAGATAATTTTGTGAAATAAAGTGTTTACCATGAAAATACAATAGTAAATATAGAGTAATGTAAATGCTAAAGAGTTAATGAAGACATCATTATCATGTTAACTAGAAATAATTATGTAGTCAATAATAAACAGTATTAATTAATGGAATTTATGCGGTTCCTCTCTCGAAAGAATAATTAATGCATACATTTAGAAATATAAAGGAAAAATAAATTAAATATTGATTTACATGGCTTCCAATTTGGAGCAGAGGGAAAAGTCGATTTTATCGCTAGCAGTACTTTACTGGTAGTTTATCTTATCGTCTCCTGAAGGTATAAAGGGGAAGTTGACCTCAGCGGGATTAGAACATAATTTATAAAATCCTGAAAAAAATGTTGCAAAGCTTTTTATCCGATGCTCTAACGACTCTGCCAATTTACAATTCTTATTTAGATAGAAAAAGGTAATAAATATTGGTACACCGTTTAGCTATATATTAAAGTCCAGCAATAGACAGGGATGAGGCAATCTTTGCCGACAACCATTTAAGTTCGAAATGCATAAACAATTATCCCCTTGTTTCTGCTGGATTCCGCTAGACGGTACTGGCCGTCAGCCTTCTATTCATAGCTGTGGATCTTGAGATGTACGATATTCACATACATATATGTATACAGCTATACCGAAGTTAAATTCTAATAATTGTTTCTACTTTTTGGCACAAGGCCAGCAATTACCCAGTACATTACTGGTACTTTTTTTTATCGACCCCGTAAGGATGAAAGGCAAAGTTAACCTCGGCGGGATTTGAACTCAGATAGTTAAGGGACGTAACTATGCTGGAAAGCATGGTGGCTGACCCTCTACCGATACTGCCAATCCACCTTAGCTAAATTCTAATAATAAATATATATTTCAAGTTTAAATTCTACAGATATATTCTTCTGATAACTGATCACTCTGGAAATAATCGATGTCTTACGAGAAGAAATATACCAATGTGGGGGACATTAATTAAATAACTCTAATACTATATATATATATATATATATATATGTGGCGGGGGGGGGGGGGGGGTGCGTGTATGTGTGTGTTTGTGTGTGTGTGTGTGTGTGTGTGTCTGTGTGTGTGTCTGTCTGTCTGGTTATGTGCCTGAGAGTTTATCTGTTTATGTGTAAGTATGCCATATCAGGTTTGTACAATTATTTATGAGTTTTGTCCCCCACTCTCAGTTTAAAATCAAGTTGATATCATTTCCAGACTGTTCATCTAAAGAAGATTCTATTCAAACATATCTTGACTAGCCTGACATCAACCTTCTTACAACCAATAATCTCTTTTTGTGTCAGTAACATATATATCTCAAAGTGACGTGTTTCCAATATCATCGATCTTAATTCGACTCGTTAAAGGCTACATGAAAAATAAAACAATTATACTCATGAGTAGTTTTCAATTACCGCTATGATAAGCTGTGTTAGACGATTAATCCTTTGGAGTTCAAAGCAGCTGGTAACATACAAACTTGAAATCAATTGTAAAATAACTTGCTTTCTCTTTTTAGGTTAACTAATTTACTATAAGATTTCAAGTTGGAATAGATAATGTGTAAGAAACATTACGTATGTTGACAAGCGCTGTAGCAAAGTTTATACGGTTATTCAATTGCAGAATTATATAAATTTGAAAAACTGAATAAATTATGATTCCTAGCAGTAGTAATTATGTATGGAAATGATAATGCGATGATGTAACAATATATTGTTTATCATTGTTATATGTCATTGATATTACTAAGTTCTGCCAACTGATGTAGATTTGGAAGGGTTAAGTAATTCAATGTAAACAATTAAATCTATATCCTCTAGATATTATAATGTTCTGTCTATATGTTCTGTCGAAGTTTTAACTAATTGGTTAGTTAAACGGTAATCATTACATGTCATTTACAGCAGTTGTGGATATGAAAGAGCCACAATATTTACAATAGAAATGAAATGAGCAAATTGTATTACTGGCCGCTACAATATTATCATGACTAAAGGGAATGAAAAGGTTCATTGTTCAAGGCAGGAATTTATAATTAGAGTAGCTATATCTATATCTAAAATTCAGAAACCTGCGTTTTCAGTAGGTGTGGTATTAATGGTTTAAGTTACAAGATTCTCTGTTTCAATAGTTATATTTAGTAAACATTCCACGTTGCTGCAAACAATTATAGTCATGAAAATATTAAAAACAAGCCTTGTATTTAAAACCTCTATAGGGTGTTGTAGTTGCCGTTATCCTCCTTGTAGCTGTTGTTACTGCTTAATTCCAGGTTAACTAGGACTGAATAAGCCTAACTTCATACTTTTCAAATAAGTAATGACTCCTCTCCAATTATAAGTTTTTGATTATGCAGGCATTTCTATCTGGTTAAAGATGTTGTCTGACGATATTATGGCGGAGATTTTATCCCATTAAATTATTCCTGAGGAAAGTATGTTCTACTATAATTTTATGACAACACAAGACTTGTGAATAAAACTGCGTTGACAGAAACGTTATCAAAGCCGGCCAGATGGATTGTATACCTTTTGTCAGTGGTAAATCTAATCATTCGTCCGATTCCCCCTTCAGAGATCGATAAATAAATTACCAGCCTATTGCCGAGGAATCATAGAAGGGTTAAGGTGCCTTACGATATTTGTTCCAGCTCTTTGTATTCTACAATTCATCATGAACAGGATTGGATTCCCAACATGTACAATGATATAGATAACCGTAGATAGCTTAGGTGTAATCCATGGTATTGAACATGTAAAGGACAGATTCTTGTATGGTGATGATGATTACAGTGTAACCGAGAACTGAAACCAACTCTTTTCTACATCATAAGGTCAACTACGAAATATAAACAAACAAAAGAAATGGAACCAAAATAAAATAACTCAAATGAATAAACAATAATGAAACAAATATATTCCAAATAATCTCGAGACGATGTGACTGTGAGTTCGATTACTATACTTACGGAAATCGAAGAGGGATTGAATGCCAAGAATTTCACAAGCAATCGGAAATTCGGCGGCAATAAGATGAAAACGTTTTGAAGTCCAGAATATCCTATAGCTAAACTACTTCCGAGAGATTTAATAGAATGTAATCAAAACCAACAAGCTAATCTAATCACCTGATATTAAATTTATTGGAAAATCATTCTTAAAAGATACAAAGACTTTGTTGGAATTGGAGTTAGTGGGCGGGCAAATGGAATTCCGTCGGTTTCGACGATGAGTATTCAGTTGTTTATTCAAACGGAACTACCAGCTCGTTGAATTAACCTGTAATTGATTATTCTGTAAACACGTATCCATTTAACGTAATTTTCGTACAGAATCTGCAAGAAGTGTGACAAGGCTGACTGGCTTCCACATAGTTTTCCTTCAACTCAATATCCTTTATACGACATGGGTTGAAACGAGGCTTTGGTAAAATACAATTTTTTTAATACGGTCCCTCATAGTTATACAGCGAACTTCATAAACATTCGTTTATGATGCGCCCACATTGTGGTTCAGAGAGAATTAGCAACCGAAGTCTGGCTGATTCAGACTCCGTCATTAGTACTTAGCATATATGGTCACAACATTCACGTCTCGCTACCTGATTCGGCTTGGCTTTATATAACTTATTGTTGATTATTTGCTACAGATTGGCCCTGGTTGAGCCAACCTATCATGAAAATCATTCCATCCGTGAGCTTTCCATGTATTTATTTTCAGCCATATTTAACCCGCAACTACATTACCAACTCTCCCATATTTTAAAGGGGGTGGGGTGTAGTTTGATCGAAATTCGTAGATAATATTTTGTTGGTTATCTGTAAACAGGTATCGGAATTATAAACATAGACATATCAGCAAGACGCACACGCACACATGTGCAATTACACACGTATGCACACAAACACACACACACACATGTACGCACATTGACATACAAACATAGGGCGTGTTTTACTGCAGAGAAATTATTGAATACTCTATACGCACATAATGCACTCAGAAAACGAAGCCAACAATACACACACACAGACACACGCACACACATAAAACATCTTTTCTAATTCCAAGCCGCCCGTCCCCTCAATCTATCTTATTTCTCATTCTTTCTTCTAATGAAGGAATAGCGTCCGAAACGTTAAGACCCTCTTCCTGCTATATCAAGCGTTAACCTAATATATCCCTTCCATATACTGTACCGATTGTGTTGTTATTTCTGTTTACCTTGTAAAATATTTTCCCTTCGATTTATATGAAATTTAAACCATAGGTAAATGACAAGATATGATGCCTATTCACAAAATTTCAGCAAATGTCAATAACATTAAGACACCCTAATGAGGGTTCTATTTTCTTCCTTATAGCAACACTCAACTTCTCTGACAAAATATTATTTTGCCTGACCAATGCATTCAACAATATTTGTTTGTATTATTGTTTCGTAAATGAATTTGTCTTCACTTTTGATTATCTGTCCTATATTTGGATTTCATTTTTGGATGGAGAGTCATTGGGCATTTTAATGGGAACTGGGAATAACCCCGCTCTCGGGTATTACCGGGTAACTCAGCTAGTATATATATTTGTATGTATGTGTATGCGTGTTAGAGTATGCGTGATAAAGAGATAGTGGGCACGTGGGTGTGAATATTTGGTAATGTGTCTGTGTAGGTATGTATGTGTGATTGTAAACATTACATTTTTTTCTTTCAGATTTTGGCGGTCGGATAATTATTTTTTTTTTGCGTTATTCATCTCGGTTCTCTTCGTTTTGAGCTCAAATTACACCGAAACCAACTTTACATTTCAGAATATCGAGTTGGATCAACTTCAAGTTCAATACTAGGATCTTCTCTCACTCTCTCTCTCTCCCACTGCCTCTCTATAAATATACATTATATACATATGTATGTATGTATATACATACATACATACATACATATATGTATATATATATATATATATATATACAATGATATTAAATAAATATCCCTTTTGCCTATATATATATATATATATATCCCTTCCATATACTGTACCGATTGTGTTGTTATTTCTGTTTACCTTTTACACACACACACATATATATATATATATATATATATATATATCATAAATCATGTCTTTAGAATTATTAGATAAAATGTATACTATTTCCTCTCCCAATTAGCATAATTAACCATATAAAAAATCAATTAGACCCAGCTATAAGAATAAAGGCTCCTATGAAGAAATTTCCGACAAATAACCGAAAGCGGCCTCTGCTTGTATTTATGTAAATCTTTATATTTTATGTATATATATATATAATAATAATAATAATAAATTTGAAGACTAAAATCCAAAGAGGGCTCGATAAGGATAAATATATATCAAATATATATGAACCGTAGAGCGTA
Organism: Eledone cirrhosa; assembly: GCA_964016885.1. NCBI lineage: Eukaryota > Metazoa > Mollusca > Cephalopoda > Octopoda > Eledonidae > Eledone > Eledone cirrhosa. Next base: position 34,220,514 of record OZ024742.1, on the reverse strand, counting down.
ATTGTTTTTCACCGCTCCTATTAATGACGTATTATATTCGTTTTTTCCCGTTCTTTGCCAGGGAACGTTTCCACGAACCAAAGTATCGTCTTCCTGTCTTCCTCCGGTTGCAACGTTTTTTGAAATATCCAGTTCTGCGTTTACAGATTGACTTTGTTAGTTTCAGAAGTTCCCGTTAAGGGTGAAAGCAGCGATTCTTTGCTTAAACTTTAATCTGTTATTTTAATAAATAAATATATATATATATATATATATATATATATATATATATATATATATACATATATATATATATGCGTGTATGTAAAATGTTTACATACATATTTTGTTTACTAGGCTTTCTGAGATCGACGGGTAAAAATCAACAATGTCAAACTGTGTGAACTTCCCTTTTTTGGATTTGAATGAGTTAAACCAATTAATTACGGAGTTGCTGTTCTCCCACTGGGACAGGTTGGACTTGGTCCTAATGGTCTTAACTATGTTTCTAAGTATGGCCTTACTAACTAGTCCTCTAATAAGGCTATCTTTGACAGGGCGGAACCCTACTATAACACGGCGTTAGCTAACAGCGGCTTCTCAAAACCTATCACTTACTCTCCCACTAACAACAACAGCAATAAGAAAAGAAAGCGTAACAATAGACAAACTATCTGGTTCTCTCCTCCCTTCTCACTCAACCAATGTAGGCAAAACATTTCTAACCCTCTTAGATAGATACTTTCTCATAGGTCATAAATACCGCTCCATCTTTAACCGACACTAAGTTAAACTAGGATACTCCTGCGCTAAGAACATGAAGGCCCATATCACCAACATCCCTAAGAGCAGCACCTCACCAGGGTGCTCTTGCCGTAAGCCCGAAGCTTGTCCCCTTCAACAGCAATGCAACACACCCGCTGTAGTTTATGAAGCTGTGGTCACTTCCAACCGACCAAATCAACCACAGGAGGTCAAATCCTATGTATGTATGGCGGAGGGCCGATTTAAGGAACACTTCCCCCAGTCGACCTTTAGGTACCCGGACAGACGTTCATCCACGAAACTCGCGAGCCACGTATGGTCCTCCAAGGAAAGGACTCAAGTATAGACTACCTCATTCAATGGAAAGCCATCACTAAGTCCAACCCATACGCAAGGGGCAATCCGTCATACGGACTATGTATTGATGAACGAATAAATATTCTAAAGAGATAACGCAATAGTGATTGCTTAAACGCGAGAATGAATTCTTCAGACGTTGTCCACACGTCTGGAAACACCTCTTACATAACTACAAAGCTCCAGATTCAATTAAAACAACATCCTAATTTTCTTATCAACTAGAAACTTTCGGACTTTCGCAGTTATCTCCTTACACCTCTCGCACGCAATTTAGTATTGCCTGTGTGAAGTGATCGTTTCTGCGCATGCGCGTTCGTATGGTTGTCCTTCCTGTTCAGTATAGCCATGTCCATTACGAGCTGAGGATTCGCTAAGGTGAAACAATTGTTCTCGGTATGGTGAACTAACTGTTGTGTAACCATTTCTATCTAACTCGTCCCATGAACTGAGTGCTCTACCACTACGGATATTACCTTCCAGTGTTCTACCACTATATATATATATATATATAGAGAGAGAGAGAGAGAGAGAGAGAGAGAGATACAGAGAGAGAGGGAGAGAGAGACATAGTTAGAGAGAGAGAGAGAGAGAGAGAGAGAGAGAGAGAGAGAGAGAGAGAGAGCTTTCCTATCTTCTCGCTCCACCTTTCTTTGAGTCCCGCACCAGTCGTCTATTATACCCCAGCCCCACCACCACCTTCCAGTTTCTCTTAATCTCCCTCCACCCCACCCACCATTTCTTTTATTTCTTTTCAGTGTGTTGTTTATGCAAGTTTAATTAAGTTGGTGTCACAATTGCATGAAATCATTCAATAGAACAAAAGGCAAAGCTATTACGCTTCCTTGTGTAATAGCTGTGTCTGTGTTTGTGTGTGTGTGTGTGTGTGTGTGTGTGTGTGTGTGTGTGTGTGTGTGTGTGTGTGTGTGTGTTTACTATGTGTGTGTTTGCTATCCATATATATATATATATATTTATATTTATATATATATATATATATATATATATATATATATATATATATATATATATTATTCAAAATGTTAATAAATGCTTCTAATCTATTGTAAAATTCTATTCGTTGATTAATCAACGTACCATATTAATCTTTGGTTATATATATATATATATATATATATAACCAAAGATTAATATGGTACGTTGATTAATCAACGAATAGAATTTTACAATAGATTAGAAGCATTTATTAACATTTTGAATAATATATATATATATAAATTTAGCGAGAATCGCATTTCGGCGGGTAGAAATTAGCGAAACGCAACTTCCATCTTATATATATATATATATATATATATATATATATATATATATATATATATATATATAGTAATAATAATAATAATAATAATAATAATAATATATATTAGAAAAGGGAAGTAAGGTTCTATACAAAACAGTGGATATAGAGAAAAGGTGAAGTTGGAAATAGCACGGAAAATATATTTTAGGGTCTGTTATTCTTTTTTATCCTTTCTTTGATTCGTCAAAGTGGCATTATTGAAAAGTTGACATATTTGAAAAAACGAGAGGGACAATTCTTTTAAAAAAGTGTTTTATAATGTATATAAAGTATATAAAGTATTACCGGTTTCGATGTATTATTAAGTTTCATCTTATCAAATGTTGAGTATTACAATTAAAAAGAATTAATAGGAATTAAAAACTAAAAATTAAAGATTTAGAATTAAGTGTTGGAGTAAGTTTTTTCCCATCTTCCTTGCTCAGAAGTGGACTGAAGAATGAGGTCTTGTGTATAGATATAGGTGTGTGTGTGTATTTCTACTTCTGTATATGCTTCTGTGTAAGCGTGTGCGTCGAAACGCATCTATGTATGTTTCGGTGCATTTCTATGTGAGTATGTGATTGTCCATGTGTGCGTGTGTGCATGCGTGTGCATGTGCGTGGGCCTAGAGAAAATTATCTTAGTTCATGATAAAATTCTATTTTTCAAATTTTATA